>VZRH01006505.1:0-28507 GCA_013397555.1 Urocynchramus pylzowi
TATTATTATTATTATCCTTATTGCTGGCCCCAAAATTTTTCAACATTATTTACAGCATCTATTACTCCCTGATGGGAAAAAGTAACCTTTTGTGGTTGGGATGTCACAAATTGTCCAAGACCTGAACTGGTGGATCACTGACATAAGTCCAGACTTTTAAAACCGACTAAGTGATACTAAGAATAATGCAGCAATGAGGACCAAGATGGATGTTGTCCCAGAGGTAGGCTGGTACAACACTTATAAGTCCTAGAACAAATCCAGAGCTGAGGACTTCTGAAAATGAGCTAGGGGTATGGATTGACAGCCAAACAAATCCATGTGGCTTTGAATTCAGATCAGCCTAAAAGCCTGAGGGACAGGTTAAGAATAAGATTTGATCAGATATCCTTTATCATGAAAAAAATAAAAGAAGCTCAAATCTGAGGGCCACGGCTTGGACCTTTCTATTATTTTAATTAAAACTAATCTGTTTGCAACCTCCTACATGCTTATTTCATTGCCAGGATCTGACTGGGAACATTAGACTAAGTGAATCAGACTGCTTGGTGATTATCCAGCTGGAATATTGTATTTCTCTCTTGTTGCCATCTCTGTAGTTTAATGGTCTTAAGACAATGCATGTGGTCCCTCTTAGGATCCACAGAAAGGACATTTTTAGAATGAGGCAGTTGGAGGCAGGGGCAGGAGAGGAGTAGATGATACTCCTGAAATACTATTCTTCTGCAGCAGTGGTCCAAAAGAGTTCATAAAGCAAGTAATCACTCCTCTAGCTAAACAAATTTCTAGCATTTGATTGATGCTCAGATTCACAGAGCTGAGAAAGACAAGTAAACAAGTCAATTCCCTGACTCATCATATGATCTGAGTATCACATAAAATGCTAATGATTAAGTTAATTTAGTAAATATAATCAAGAAGCCCACCTTTATCTATTACTAACAATTCTATTATTCATTAGCTTTTTACCTCTCACAGTTATGAAACATTGCCCTTAGTTGTTTTTTTTTTTTTTTTAATGTTAACTAGAACAAGGGTTAAGAAGAGGCAAAGCAAAGGACCACCCATGATAAAAGGCTTTGAAGATTTTCTCCAGATGAATTCTAGCAACTAAGAATACTTCTGACAGTTTCTAATTTAGACAGTCGTTTGTGAGAAATGAAAAAACACCTGGTGAACAAAGTTAACTGGCTGAATGACTGTTCAGAAGAAAAAAAAAACCAACAAAATAAAACTTACAAAAAAAAAAAACCCACAAAAATTTGCTTACCCCAGATTTTGCCTCTGTTTCAATTTCGTTGTCCAAAAGAAAGGAGAGCAGTACTTACTTTCAGGCCAGATAAACAGCACTCTGAGAACCCTATGCTGTGATTGAGATATTCCCACTTGCTTTCCACTACATGCTTAAACACTGTTTCAGCAAATATTCCAGACAATTGCATAACTTCTTAGACTGTTAAAAAAAACAAACCAAAAATCTAAGAGCAAAAGCTATGTGAGCACAGTCAAAATAAATTAGCTTACTGATTATTCAATTAATATCATATTACTTTAATTAATTAGTATTCTTCTGTGGGAAAGAGAGACAGCCTCCCTGATTAAAAACCTTTATACCACACAGAAAATGTATAGGCATGTCACTGCTCACAATCCTCTTGAATTTGGGACCTAATAAAATTCCTTCATTGTCTTGTAGCCCCTTGAATTAGATTGGGAATATCCACTCATGGACATTTGTGGCAACACAGAGATGTCTGGACAACATCTGAAAATCTCAGATTGCTGGAGAATACAGCCCACCTCTGTCTGAGGGATCATTTAGGTGGAAGCAGCTAGATCAAAAGAATGATGCTGGCCATTTATATATGTGGGAGACGAATTTACACAGAGTTCATATCAACTTTATTGTTTGGGTTTTTCCTTTCTCAATAGACAGATTCAAATGGAAGTATTGCTTGACTTGAAACAGGAGATTCAGTAAACACATCCCTCAAAATTTTCATTCTTAATGTATCAGTAACATTTCAGTTCATTACAGTGTTATTAGTCAGTCTTCATAAAAGAGCTATGCATCTTTATTAAAAATGGAAGTTCACATCATTTTATGTTCCCATAAAAATGGGTGGTGGTAGCTTTGATTAATTTCTTCACGTACAATGAACTTTACAGCAAATTGGACAGTGTAATTCAATTCCTATTTCTGCGGATTTTTTTTTGTTGGTGGAAAATTGATATAATTCATATGTAATCGTATTGCCTTTGCAAGAGATATTTAAGAAATAATATCCTGAGGTAATGATTGCATGGCTTAATTATTAATACCATACTTTCAGGCACGACAGTGTGCACTCCTTTTATCAAGCTTGGCTTCTATCAAAAAATATTTCCCCTATCTATAGTTTGTTACTTGCTGTAAGGAGTTTCTGAATTTTACACATACACATACACACGTAGGTGTGCATGGAGTCACAGTACCTGATATTGGTGTGCTTCTCTTCAGAGGAAAGAGAATTAATTTTGGAAAGAGTGGATGACTAAAAGACAAAAAAGAAGGCCAACTCAGTAGCACAGCAGAATTATATGAACAGATTTCAAATAAGATGGAAGGGCAAATTTGAAACTGTGTTTGTTGGAAATGGTGATTTTCTGTGTTAGGATAATTACTGAATCTCTAAGGAAGCTTAACTAGCCACAAATGGACCATGTTAGGAAATCCAAGGGGACAGTCCAGCATCACCAGGAGGTCTAGAAGATCCAGTGTTCTCTTATGCTATATGAGAGGTCTGGTCAGGTCTTTCTAATAATCAGATTATCCAAGTGTGCTGGGTAATCTTTAGAGATGTCGGGAGCTGACTATTTCTGTATTTACAGTTCTGCCTTGAGGGATGGAAGAAAACTCTTCATCTGGTCAGAGACAATATAATATATCATTATTTCTCTGTTGTTTTATGTTTAAGCCTCTGCTGGCATTGAAAATTGCTTTCCTTTACTTCTCTCTTATCTTTCTTTAATCACTTCATGAGACCAATGCACTGAAATGAGGGGATCTTTAAATTGTACCAGCCACACATGCAATGTGTGCTCACAGGTGATGTTTGTAAGTGATGCTTTGCTATTATCCTGCTTTATCTTCATTCTAAGGCAAACCCCTCCAGACAAGCCTCCCTTGGAAAACTGTGGACCATTTTTTACTGAAGAGAAAGGCCTTCCCAGCATAATTTGATAATGTTTTGATGATGTTAACCACCACAGCCGGACCCATTCTGCACTTACACCACAGAAAATCAAGTGAACACATTTACTGAAGTTCAAATCAAAGAGAGAAGCAGCTATACAGAGTACCAGCAAACATACTTCATGAAATGAGTTGATGTGACAACCTCTGATCACACAGACCCTCTTTTAATGGATATAATTTCCATGTGGAAGTCAATCCCAGGAGATCTTATCAGGACATTTCCCTAACGTGTCTTTTCATCATCCAATAAACCATTTGGGTGAAGAGGCAGTCCCACAGTGTTCTGGGTATTGGTGGTGAACCTACAGAAAGAACAAAAAATGTAAGAAACTCTGTCTTACCCAGACTCAAAATGCTCTGATCTGTTAGAATGATGATCTAAAAGAACACCTGCCAATCCTTGCTATCAAAACTAAATGGAGAAAAAACCTCAGAATTTTAGACAGACAAATGCTAAATCATGCTCTTGTTTACAGATCAGTATTGGCAACTGTAAATTAACTTAAAAGCCAATTAGAAAGTTGCTTGGAGGACAAACAAGATGTTGCTTGGAGGACAAATATTTTCAGTACTGTGTGTGACACAAGTCTAGTCCTTGGGACTCCTGATTTCTAAGTGATCTTTCAGGGGCAGGTTTAGGCAGAACAGCTCACAGTAGTAGTAGGTGGAAGGGTTATTTCCAGCCTTCATCCCCCTAGGAGTGGCATGCTGGCTAACCACACTCAGAAAAACAAGGTAGAAGGGAATGAGAATTTTAATGCCTTGGAGCTCCCAACAGGCCAGTCCTGTATGAGTAACTTTAATTTCTGTTGGACATTTGTGAAGCCTCTTCTCAGCAGTAATGCTCTGCATGTCTAAACAGCACAGAGCTGAATGCAGATGCAAAGGGATCTTCCATCAGTCCCTTTGTTTCACCTGGCCTTCAGCTCACATTTATTAAGGAGTTTATTGAGCTAACTAGAAAACACTCATGAATAAATGATACAATTCAAAGAGATGCATTTATCATATTCATAGTAGTTTATCTCATATATTTATTTAATATTCCACCTGATTGTGAAACTTACATAAGTTTCTGTGTTCAGATATAAGCTTGTAAGTAGAAAACTATAAAATTTTGACTACGCTAGAACTAAGAAATAAAGAAATATATATGCTCTCCTTCAAAGTATCACTCTGGTACATTTTACTATTACATTTTGTTCTTCTGAGAAAGACTATAAGTAGCACAATGCCAGGCAAAGCCCAGAATATCATATTTAAAGAAAACACAACCATTTCTCCTGTGCATACTCGAACTTTGCAGTTTGCGGAAATCTTTCATTATTTCAAGATAGCAGTTCTCAGTTTCAGTTCAAAAGGGTTTTGGTTTTTTTTTTTTATGCTGGCATATTGTTCAAAATATTTAAAATAAGGTATTCAAAGTCTTTATTGTCCACATGAGATCCTAACAGCTCACTTGCTCTTCCTAGAGACATCCTGATGCATTTAAAGCAAAAATGTTTTAAATGAGTCCAGGGACATCTGGGGCTTGTGAACTACTTCCAAAGAGACTTAAGGAGGTATGGAAGAAAAGCAAACCAGTTGAGGAAAGACTTAAATTCACTCTGTAGGTCCCAAACCTCAACTGTATTTGAAGGAGGTTGAAACCCACAACTAGTTCAGGTGTTTAAGTGTAATTATGGCCTCCTTCTTTCCTTGCTTACATCAGTGTAAACTAAAAATAGTTCCCTTTAAGCCAGTTGGTGTTGTCACTTTGTGGTGCAACATTTTAGTTGCAGCATCACATCCATGCTAACAAATCACAGATAAAGCTCCTCACACCAGATAAGACTATTAGCCTGCAGCTGAATATTGGCCAATGCTTGTTGTGTTAGAAGAAAATTGCTGTTTGTTCAATGCTGCACAGGGGAAGACATCCCATCCAGTTTCCTGCGGTAATCCTCTTATGTCAGAGGCAGAATAAATGATTAATTTTTGGTAACTGTTCTTCTTCATATGTCCTGGTTCTTCTACTCATTATGGCCCTGAATCAGCAAGGTACTTAAGCACACAAACAGTCCACACCGCTGTTGGGGTTCCTAATGTTCTGCATGTATGAGGTCTTTCAAGACTCAGTTTCTGAGTTGCTTTTAAATATAAAGGTGTTATAAAGGTGTTAGTGGAAGTCCCCTCACAGCAGCTCAGTGTCACTATTACAATGTGGGCCATACAAACACAGAGCAATGAAAGCACATGCCAACTTTGTTCTTGATGTGTGCTATTTTGTAATCAACCAAGATCCGACAAAACATGGTTGCACTGACCATTTTACCTGTGGGAGATGCATCACAACAAATTAAATAATTTGAGTTCCCTGAGATCATTCCACTAATGACAGTGATGGTAAAAGCCTACATAGTTGAAATAACAAAACTTCTTGTATGGTCACAGTGGAGCACTGATCCTGAATTTGGCACATGACAATAACCAAAACTGACAAAAACATAATTAGGCCAGATCAGGAGGAGCTAAGTTCAGAGGATTGTTTAGGCAGCTTAGTGTCTCTGTTGTGAGAACTCTATAAGGGAGAACCCTTTAAAACACAGCACCCTAAGCAAGCTGCTAATAAGACAAAAGGCAAATAAATATGAATCACATCGAAAGAGGTACAGAACAGAGACAGAACTGGGAAAGCCAGGTAAGGCATTAGAAGTAATCATTAACTTGTACACAATGGACTGCTTCACTTCACTAGGAGGCAAAAAATGAACATCTGTGGGAACTTCTTTGTTATTAGCACTGTTTCAGAAGCCATTTTCAGAGTCCAGCTGTAAATTGGATATAAGCACTTGCCAAATGCAAGGGGAGTGGTTTCCACTTTGGTCTTTGTGTTTATTGTTTCTGCACTGGCAACAGAATTGAATTCATAGCAGCAGCAAAACAAAGACAGCTCTGAGTTATACTGTAATTCACTGCTGGAGATTTATGAATATTATTTTCCCGTAAAACCCAGCATTTTTCGCTTTACTACTTGTAACCTGTAAGTGGCATAAAACTGTATACCTAGCAGGATTTCCTATTGCAGCGAGTGTGTAAGAACTGCACTACATGCACATGTGGTTATAGACTATGCATAAATTGTGCCTTTATGTTTAACTTGTCTAATCAGCTCACCATATCAAAACTTAATAAGTAGCTGCTTCTCATTTAAAGGTCTAGTAAAACTTCAATTACTATGGCTGTAAGATGCCTTGTTTCGAAAAGAGCATTAAATAGTTTTATAGATATGGTTTGAAGATCTTGTGTAGTTGTTTTTATGAAAGTGAATGAGTTCATTAATAATGGGACTCAGAGACAGAAATACAAGTTGGGAGTGAGTGAAGTATCCTGCGGTTACATCCCTTCCTCACAGGTTATTCTTGAAGAGTAAGTCACTTCTGCCTCCATACTGATGACCAGGCATGACTAGACCCCAATAATACACCCAGAGGTGATGCTTTGTAAGCCACCCTTCCTCTCAGGGACAGCACTAAAGGGTCTGATTATCATTTCTACCAGTTTACCCACCAGGAAAAAGTAAATTGTCTCTGGTGCAGTTACTCTGGATTTAATTCAAAACCATGACCTGAAGCCTCTTTCACGTGTGAGAGTATATTAAGAAAAGGAAAAAAAAAAGTCTCATTATACTCATGAGTATATGAGAGCAATGAGATATGCATCCCACCCTCTGTGCTGAGGAATTGGCACTGCTCTTCAGCCATGGTAACTGCAAGCAAGGCACATGATTTGGCAATGAGCTTATCAGGGGACACGGAGCAGAGGTTCTCACTGCTCCACCATACAGCTGTCTCCATGGGTGCCTGGGATCTTCCTATCCGCTTCAATGGATTCAGGTCCTGATCCCAGGGACACCAATCTTTCTTTTCTTTCCCTAAAATTTGGCAAATGAGTACCCTGCCTAATCAGGATTCAAGCTTCCATGTCACTTTCTCTTCCAGAAACCAGAAAATCCTACAGGGAACTTGAAGCTAACACAGAGCCCAGAGCAGAAAATTTCTTGCCTATATTATGCACCAAAAGGAAAACATCATTTTAGATGCTGGCACCCTAAGTTAGATTTCTCTGTATCTCTACAAACACTGTTGGCCAAATCTGTACTCTTTTTTTTTTAAATGTATTTTTTGAAAAAGGAAATCTCAGATTTACTGTAAATGCAGACAAGGAAGGCAAGAGCAGATGGGCAATGTTTAAGTTACAAACCTAAGGGAAGATTTTTCATACAAAACTCTTCAACTGCAGCTCTTAAAATAAAGAAAGATTTTCTGTTTTCCACAGTGACTCACTAAACCTTTATTTAGACAGTTGGTAAAAACACCACATCACATAATTCACTGTTTCTTTTTTTTTTTTTAACTTCCCCCCCCTCTTTGCTCAGCTGCAGTTTTAGAATGATGATGGTTTTTTCCTTTTAAAAGGAGGCAGGAATCTACATGAAGACATTTTGCCTTTTACTTTTTGTTGGCAATCTAAATATAGATTGGAGTGGCTAATATTCCCGTTCAGACCCACAGCACAGCACCCTCTGTTGCGCATATTAAATAGGAGGATTAAAATCTTTATGAGGGTTTTGTTCATTCTGTGGTAGACATTTTTCAGAGATGAGTTTTCATAGTCATTCAGAAATTCAAAACCAAAAAGCAGGACCCAAAACATAATGATTTGGAATAAAGAGTTTGTCTTACCCATTAAGTAAGTCTCTTACTGTGCTGATTGCAGGAGGTCTAACTATTTGCGGAGTTGGACAACTTGTTTTCCCATAAGTGGCTCATGACACTTATTTCTCTTCAGAAAGGCTGCAAGTTACATATTTGCTGCTGTTTGCTCTCAACCAACATGCTGCTGGGTGATCATGAACACCCTTGTTTACCTATAAATCCAGTGGCAACTGAAAATACTCAAATTTTGGGAGCAGTGCTTAAAACCAACTGTGGAACTTCATGCAGGGCAGTGGAGGTTTCTCGCAGTACATGGATATGAACCTCATGGGATTTTGCCAATTGACTGCTGCTAGCCTGATTTCTGGAGATTTTAAGCTCCCCAGTTCATTTCCTGAGAAATGAATTAAGGGCATAAACACTTCACCACATACAGCAAGCAGACATAAAATCATACAGGTTTCCCTGAGTCAGATGAAGCACTGCTAAATCAGGTTGCTTTCAAGTTTTGTCCAACAGTTCTCAGACTTCCAAATTTCTGTTGTAGATGCTATTTCTAGAAGCTGCTACCTCCAGCCATTATCCTTGCTAGAGCACGCAGTAATGCTGTGGGAATCTAGAAGCTGAAAAGAAGCTTATTGCAACCAGTAGCTAGAAATGAAGATGACTCAAAAAAAACAGAGGGTTCCAAGTTGATTACACTATATCTGCATAAGAAAAACCTTGCTCCTTGCAATGGAAATTATTCTAGCTAAGATTAATTGTAAGATTCATTTTGATGTAAGATTCATCTTTATTCTAAGATTCATTTTTTTTTATGTTCTCAGAGATGCAGCACTGATCCTCGTGGGTCCCTTTTCTCCATAGCTGTGTGTTTTTTGCTTTTCTACATTCAAAGGCATGTTCTCCACAGACAGTGGAGTTCAGCAACTGAAGAGCTGTGCATGAATGTCTAAGAGCTAACGTGACCTTTGGCCATCTGATGATTCGGTACATTGCCTGTGAGGCAACTGGAGGGAGTAGCTCTGATGGGCACCACATGGGCCTAGTTAAGCAGAGGGAATATAGAGAAAATATATACAATCTAAAGGGGGAGAATAGTTCAAGGAATAGCTTTACCTGAAGAAATACCAGCCTGATAGAGAGCTTTGGTAACATGTGAAANTTCAGTTTGCGTCCAGTTGAATAACTATGAAAAAGTTAAAAAAAAAAAAAAAAAAAAAAAAGAGGCAAAAAAGGGGAGATATTTTACTATGAAAACAGCAAAGTTTTACTGGGGCCTATTTGAAGAAGCTGATAACCTTTCCCAGAAGCTTGATGGTCTCTGCCTTGTGAAAAGCCATGTTCATTTGAAGAAATCATCAAATAAAAAAGGTTCAGTTTCTGAGTAGAACATGAATATTTGTGGTACGAACATCTGTGGTGGCCTTTCAATTTACTAGACCAAAAGCAAAGAACAGGAGGAATTGGACCAGTCTAGTGGTTGAGAGTCTTTATGGCTTCCAAACCACACAAGAACTCATTTGTGCTGTTAGCATCAATTTATTACTTAGGGTGGCTCCAGGAAAAAATGTCTGCCTTTTTCTTAGACAAAGCACATCCAAGATATGATGCTTTTACAAACTATTGCATGTCATCTCTCCTATTTGCTTTTCCCAAGATGGTCCAGACTCATCCTCAGCATTTCAGAGAAGAGGTGTGTACAGACTACAGGAAGGAGGCCAGGACAGAAAGTCACATTGGCCTGAAGTGTTGACAAGCAGCAGAGTGGGAAATCAGAATCCCTTTGGTCTGCTGGTATCTAAATCCCTCCATGCCTGGGTGCCTCTGCTGTGCTGCTGATCTCTTTTCCATACCATATTAAAAAAAAAAAAAAAAAAGTAAAAGTGCTTCTGTGGATTGACAGTGAATGCCATGGTCTCTCTGTGTGCAAAGTAAGAACCATTTTAATTTCTAAGAATCCTTCTCTTTGAAGATGACCTGCTCAGAATTCATGAAATGTGATGGATTTTCTTCCTCTGGCATATGGATGGTTTCTCCTCAAATTTCATCTCTCTTCAGCATGGCTCACTCTATTTCAGTCATCCCTGCTGCCCAAACTCATCCACCATTTTCCCTGTACTTTGTGGACAGCTTCATGGAGCAAATCTGAAGAGAGATAGCTGAGACTGATGCTGAGTTGAGAAACATTTAATCTTCATGTAGCTGAAAAGCAAATGAGCAGCCATTTCTCATGGTTAATTAATAGCACACGCTTTGTAAAGTGAAGTCCATCTTAGAGGCTGGACTCTCCTCTGGCTTTAGAGCAGTGTGCTTCCACATAGCTCCTGTGGAGCCACTACAGGTATTTTTCACAGGGAAAATAGATTCATGTCCAGTGAATAGAAATTAATGTTCACATAAGGTGGTCCAGCTGACCATGCTGTTTTCATTTGAAGTACCTAAATGCTGAGTTCCCAAAAACAGTGCCCGAAAATGTGGAAGTGGGTTTGGTAAGTGCTTCTGGAGAAATTGGAACAAACCCAACATTTCCTTAAGAATATTTAGTCTTCTTTTCAGCACTGTGGGAGGTTTGGGCTGCTGCTTTGCACATTTTTAAAGTGCCTTTCCCTTTGAGACACCTAGGGCAAAGGCCTCAGGCACTTGATGTTATCTGTTTTCACAAGAAGAGTTTTTTCCATACCACAAAAAACCAAAAGGCGCTTTTGTGGATTGCCAGTGAGTTCTATGGACTCTGTGTGTGCAAAACTCCTACTGTCATCACTAAAGAGCTGCACATAGAAAAAGAGTAGCCCATGTAATAGATTCACAAACAGAATAAGCCAGGAAGGGCCCAGAATGGTGCAGCAGACACCCAGCCATGCCAGTTGTGGTGGGCAGGATGAGAATCTGGATAAAACAAATGTCAAAACAATCTAAGGTCTTAGCTACAAAACTGAAGAGACCACAATACATATTTTAATTATTTCTGAGGAAATTGTGCTATAAGTATACTGAAATACTTTTTTTTCCCCCTCTCCCTAAAGTGCTTTAAAAGCAGCATTTGAGATCAATTTGCCAATCCTTGAAAAGATGCCTGTAAAGGGCAAAATGGCCAAAGATAACATGCTTGATACTGAAAGGTAAAAGCTGTCCAGTAGCTGAAGCTGCTTAGGGCAAAGCAAATTTCCAGGTGTAAGGGGGTAATGTTGTATGGGTAACAGGAGTGAGAATGCTTTCACCCTCTTGCATCACCCCACAGAGTTCTGACCTGCCCTTGCAGATGAGGAGGCTGCTATGCCTGAGCTGATGAGAGCTCAGGACAATATCTGACTCCCTCCTGACTTTGGGCTCCACATTCACCACCTTCCACACAGGAGTGGACTTTTGGGCTGGCAGCCCAAGGACTGTACCAAGAATACCAGGAATGTCACTGTGCCTGCCTCTCTGTGACACTAAAGGTGGCACCACTTCCTTTTCCTGGTGGAGATCTCCAGTCTGGTGATAAGTGCAGCAGCAATCTGTGATTGTTTGTTTGTGATCATCCTGCTGATGCTGCACTCCATATATTGACCTGTCTGGGAGTCTCAGCTTCCAGCCATTCTAGGTCACTCTCGTGCCCATCTCCTAACCCACATTTTCTGTTTGTGTGTCAGTGGTTGAGCAACTGTCTGCACGGCACACCACCGTGTGTGGAAGCCTGGATGCCTTCAGAGCAGGCAGCTGCATTCACAGAAGCTGGAGAGAAGACAGATGCTAAAAAAAAAAAATGTCTGGAAATCTTAGAGGTTCTTGGCTTTAAAGGCATTTAAAAAAGAAACAAACCAACAAGCCTCCCCACCTTTAAAGATGTGCTTGGCAGAGTGCTATAAACAGAGAAAACCAGTTTGCCCTGGGATATTTGATTCTCCTGGAGATCTGCTTGTTTCTATGCAGGTGGTACCAGCTGATGCAGAGGAAAGGAGTGATAATGTCTGGGGAAAAGGACAAAGAAATACTCCAGACTTTTCTATCAAGTGGAGAGGTTGAGGTGGAAACACTGAGCAGCACCACACCAAATCCAAGCCAAAAAAGAAAAAAAAAAGAATAGAAAGTAATTCTGCTTGGACAATATAATCTGTTTTAAAATTGACCCTCTTTACTGTCCAACTGATTTCATGTTTTCATGTCTTTGTTTGGACATTTAATCAGTTTCTCTCGGTGTTTATCTGTGTGCTAAGTTGCACTGGTTTTATCTGAGTGTGAACTGATTTCATTAAATCACTGCAAGCTGGATACTTTTACTGTACTTTGTACCAGTTTTATTTCTGTTTACTCTAAATTAATTAGCACCAGTGTCAGGCTGGAGCAAAGCACATCATTCTTCAGCACAGTAAGTGTCCATTGGTTTAACTCAATCAGTACAAATTCCCATTTAAGAGCGGCCAGAGCAGGCCAGGCCAAATTCCTCTGGTATCCTGGTGATCAGAATATTCCAAAGCAGTACTTTGGTATGGACACAGTGAGAGGACAAGCACATGACATACTCTTTTATGAATCAGGGGCTTCATCTCTTTTTGCTTGTGGATGCTTTATTTTGATAAAGCTTGTTTTCCCCTTTTTTTTTTTTTTTTTTTTTTTTCCTAAGGGAGTGTTCATCTCAACACTTACCCAGTCAATTAGGCACCAGACAAAGGGGGTTTTCTCATCCTGCACTTGTGTAGGTGTGTTGAAAGTCTTCTTAAGGGAAAAACCCCTCTTGCTCCTACATTTCTAATGTGCTTGGGATCCACTCTTTCCAGCTGTTAGCATTAGGTGGTCCCACCTTCTCCTTGGTGAAATGCAATTCAAAGAATAAAATGTGGTTTTTTGATATTTGTCCAAACTTCTGCTAAATCAAATATTTAGTATCTCTAGAGCAGATTAAAGCCTCCCTCATTTAATAAACAGTGTTTAATATTGCCCTGACTTCTCAGCTTGTACTTTTCAAGCAAGACAATAAAACTCCCACACAGGCAGCTGGCACTACATGTGTTTGTACACAAAAATGAAGAAGCGGCACACAACTGTGTGTGGATGAAGGCTGAACTTTCCCCCACCAACCAGCCTGAGACCTTTCCAGGATTTTGTTTCAGTTGTCTCTCTTTTCCAGAAGCCGCATTTGCTGCCTTTGCTAGCAGGTTTGGCAATCTGATGTCACTTATGAGGTTAAAAGCTGCAAGTAGCAATTCCCACCAGAGAAGGTGTCTTCTCCCACCCCATCCTGGGTAACCCAGGGCTTGTAGCTCTTTCTTCTGATCTTTTCCCTGCACAGCTATAAAGGAGGCACCCATTTCTTTTCCCCGTCTTCACTGAACGAGCACAAAGGCTGCTTTCGTCCCGCGAGCTGCTTGCATCACCACTGGGGAGACAGTCCCCTGATGTGTGCTGAGGTTAAGGCAGCATCACCACAGCAGCATGGTAAGGTGGAAAACAATTGCCTCTCTTAAATCCTGAGCCTTGTCTGCCTCTGAACACCGGAATTTTCATCTCCACGAGGCAAGAGGGGGGCGCAGGAGGGAGTAGCAGAGAGGGCAGGGATTGCAGGCAGCCCCAGTTGCTGTTGTGCATTGTATAAGATAACGTGAGCAGGAACTTCCCTTTCTGCTCACAAATAGGCAACGCTTCACCTCTGTTGTGCCAAGAGGTTTTCATTTTACTATGCCTGGCATAAACTTTCAAGATCTTAACGTATTATGTCAGAAAAATGAGCTTTATTTCATACTTCCAACATCTGGTGGTAGTGAGGAAGAGAGAGAGAGAGCAGAGGAGCAGAAGGATGCTATTAGCAGCAGCTTTGCTGTGAAAGAAACACCTGGACCTTTTTCCCCTGCAAGAGCAATTGAATGCAGAGCCTATGTCACTTGCTAGGGACTATCACCTTCCCACTGGCACTGCAGGGATGGGCCTGATGGGCCAGATTTAATGAGGAAAGCGATGTTGCAGGGGATGTAGGGAAGGCTCAGGGCTCCACATACTTCCTCACGGTGCTGGGGGTACAGATGGGTGAAAAAAGCAGCCCCAGAGAGCTTGGCAAGCATGAACCATTGTTCTTGTTTGGGCTGTACTCCGCTGCTGGGTCAGTGGGCACCAGCATTGCCCCAGCTTCAGAGGGAGCAGCCCTGCCATTTCATAGGACTCCTGTGCCCAGAGAGCACTGGGACACAGTGCATCCTGCCTTATTAATTTCTTCTTAGCATTATTTTTTTCCAGGTTACAATTTGAAACCCACTCCTAGCCTACTCGCAGCTCATAGGAAGAAAAGTGGAAGATTTCCACAAAAATCTCAATAGCTTCAACTGTTTATCCAAGAACAGGATATGGACTTCAAACCTGCAATATATATATATATAGAGGGAGAGAGGGAGAGTAGTGACATAACTGTAAAAGGAAAAGCAATTTGCTGTCTGATTTTTATTATGCATAGTCTGAGCAGGCAAACAAAATGTATTCACCCACCACAGTGACCAGAAAACAATATATTTCTGCTCTTATCAGACACAGGCATTGACTCAAGGTGGGGCCCTAGGGTTACCCACCCCAGCACAGCCATCAGATTTGGCACAATTGATACATGAACACACGTTTTGGCACATGTTGCCATTCCTGATCTTTTAAAATACCTTTCACTCATTGTCTCAGGTTCTTAGATGTGAAAACTTGCTCTGTAGTCTGCCAGCAGCCCATGGGTGGCTATGGGGATTTGCCCATTGCTTTTGTGTAACACAGCTTTGCTGGCCTCACAGCAGCACATACACCCAAGGAAGCTCTTGTGCAATGTCCTTGGATACCTCTTGGCTTTTGGAAGGAGTCTAGGTCTCCTTATAGTTTGAAGAGCTGCTGTCCACCTTTTGGGTTGACTCAGCCTCATGGAAAAGCCAATGGTTGTTTTGTGAAAGCTGTGCCATGCAAGGCCTCTTTATGATGGGGCTTATTAAACTTCTGAGCTTGACTTTTAGAGAGTGAAAGGAAAAATGACCTGGCTCCCCAGGCTGCCATCCACAGGCCGTGGAAATGAGCCCATCTCGAGGAAAGCGCAGGGCTGACAGCCTAGCTCCAGTCACTGGCCAGCAGGTGACTGGGCACAACGGGCCTGACCTCTGGACATGTGCCCCTGGGGGCAGGCACAACCTTGGGGCACCAAAGGTGATCACTGCAAAGGAGGGCACCAAAGGTGATCACTGCAAAGGAGGGCACCAAGCCCACAGTGTGGGCACTTCTGCCCCAGGAGGAGCTCAAGCCCTGAGCGCCTTTCCCTCTGCTGCTGGGGACAGCTGCCCCAAGAAAGCCTGTGGCCTCCCCGTGCCCATCCATCCAGACAGAGCTTCATATTTGGAGATCAGCACGTTTGTCAGAATGGTTTCCTACCGCCGGCTTGCAACCTTGCCATGAAGCTGCGATCACACCTTCAAACAAGCCCTTGTTCATGGAACGTATTTCAAAGACTGGCAGATCTGGCTGGCAGAATGGGGTCCCATATATGAATTAAAGTCTTTACTTTTTTCTTCCAGAAGTTTTCAAGAGTGCTAGTGACAGAAGAGGAAGGGAGGGAGGCAAATTAAAAACTTTTTATACATTAGGAAGGTAAATGAAGCAAGTGAATGCAAAGACAAAGAGATGAAAGTCATATTTTATGGTAAACATCATGCAAGAGCTTCTTATTGGTGATGGGTGCGCAAAATAAGACACCAGAAGCCAATGAAAGAAATGGTTGTTAATACTCTGTCTAGAAATGATAGTTAGTACTGTGACTTTCTTTTTTTCCCCCACTGATTAAATAATTTATATCAGAATACTTTTGTAATTTGAGTCTGTCAGATGGGAGCTCTTTTATATATAAATATATTTTTTTCTTTCCTGCTTTCTAATTAGCAAGGTACAAAACAGAACAGTAATGTATTACACAAGTGGAGAAGTGACATTGTCTGGAGAGCCTGGCTGTGTCCCGATTCCCAACAAGGAGCGCTGCGATACCGTGCTCGGGAAGCCCAGACTCCCCTCCTTTCAGCAGCTAAAGAGTTAAAGAGACAGATCAAAGTGAGAAAAAGAGAAAATATTCCTTTCAGGCTTTGAAACACTGTTGCCACCATGGAGAAGAGTAGTAGAAAATTAATAAGGTGGTGTTGGAGCAGATGCATGACCTGCAGTATAGTACAGAGGGCAAGAGTTCAAATATAAATAAATATGTATGGCTGTGCTATGTCTTATTAGATAAGAGTGCTGTCTCGTAAGCAGTTTAGGTGCAGCGAAGTGGCATCTGTAGTACTTGTGAGACAAGGAGCTGTACCATAAACAAGCCTTCTGATTAAGCCAGGGATTTTCTGAGAGGCCAGCAAGAGCCAGAAGGGAGATTCACCGTTCCAGCTCTCTGGGATCAAGGTATCAGGCGTGACAGGGGAGAGGGGGTGAGTCTCCTGCAGTGATCCTGGCAGGATTGTCATCATTTGGGAGGCAGGACCAGTGCTTTCAGCATCCCAAAAGATTCCCCATGAACGGAACTCCCATCTGTTTTAAAGCAAAAGTTAAAATGCCATACTACAAGGTGCACGGCGGATGGTAAGTCTCCTCAACTTCCATTTCTCCAGATCAAAACTTCAGGAGATATCCTCTTACACAACATATAGATCTGGGGGATGCATTTCAGAGTCATGGCTGAACATCCCAAAGCACGTAAGTGCTTGGGCCAAGGGACAGTGATGGCAACTGATGCAGATCCCAGCCTTCCCTGAGAAAAGCCTGAGACTCCTTTGTATTCAGATCTACCTGAAATAAACCTAACGGAAATCATCTCACAATAATTTCTCAGCCACAGGCTAATTTGAAAGTCATATTTAAAGGTATATGGATTTTATCACGATTAGATCATGATGAACTCTGTTGGGGTTTTTTTCTTCCTTGTGGAATTACTCGTGAAAAGAAAGGAAGCAGCATTTAAGACTGAACTGAGCTGATTACAAGCAGTCCTAAGAAAAAAAAATGACACAGACAAAATAGAGCTTATCATTCTTTATCAGTCACAAATAAACTTCACCTCAGGTTTTCCACTTGAGTTGAGCTTCCCCTCTGTTTTTCAGCAAAATATTTCTCAAATAGTTCCAATGACCCAAAACAAGCATTTTTCACAAGATTAATTTCTCTGCTGCAGAAGTTCATTTATCCCAAGGCAGACTCCGGCACAGACATGGGCAAGGCTTGTCAGGTAATGTGGAAACAAATGTAGGCAAAAGACAGAATTGGTTCCATGCAAGTTTTACCCCTTCCCACTGCACCTCCCTTCTTTACTTTTATAGAGGGGGATTAGTGACATGGATAAGCCATGGGAGTAAAGCTTGCATGGTTTGTACATGTCACCAGAACCCCTACAGAAAAATGCAGCTTTATAATATGTACAATTTCGGTTTAGTTTATTATTTATAATACCTGGGTACCAACAAAAAAGCTCAGACACTAATGCAAAGTTTTTAATTTCTTAGTGCGTTGACATCACTTACTGTCTTTCTCAATGTATTTTTATTTGTTTGATCTTCTATAAATTTTTCTCTTTGTTCTTCAGATGGAATAGCAAATCTAGTTCATTCTGAAGACACTCTGCTGCTATAAAGTAACTGAAAAACCTTTAAAAATTTAGAGTTTTAAGTGTGATATCATGTCCCATAAGAATATTTGCATCATTACAGGACACAGTATCACCTAGTTCTGTGGAAATATGAAATTCCACTAATATGTAAGATTATCTGTTTTAGTTATTTTAAGGCAGACAATTTATTGGAGTAAAGGAACTAAATATTCTACTGCTATTCCTGCTCTGTTTCAATGTGATTTTGGCTACATCAACATTTGCAAACCTTTCTTTTTTTCTAACACCTTCATATCGAGGCACCACAACTGAAGCTCTTAATGCCGGTTCTGCTCATGGAGTCAGATTTCTAAGGTGTGGCACTTGCTGACTGCCTGTCCTACTTTCATCTTACCTTGGCTGTGGCTGAGCCCATTAATATTTTGAAGTGAAGCTGGAAGGTATCTCTTTCCATAGACTTGTGATCAGACCAGGTATTCAGCTGTCTAGGAAAAGAAAAGGGACAATGGCGGCTGAAAATAGGTGAAAATTTGAGGATTTGGGGTTTTGGGTGGGGAAATTTGGCTGGGCCAGGGAGCATCAGGAGCATCCTCCTGAGCAGGAGGAAATGGTTTGGGCAGAAGAGGGCTAGTAAGCATCAGGATAGAGGGAGGAAGGGCATAGGAGGCAAGGCTTACTGGAGGGCCAGAGCAGAGTTTTTCACCAAGCATGTGGCCACAGAGGACATCCTGACAGTGTCTTTGACTTGAATCCCACCAGGATCAGGAAAATGGGCTCAGGACCATTGTTCTCCCTCACTACGTTGGCCTGGCAACTTCTCCACCACCTTCTCAGCAGGGCCTGTTGCCACTCCAGCTACAAAGCACCTCAGCCTCTTCCTTTACCACTGAGAGCCCTCCCAACCACCACTTTTACCTCCTCCAGACACAGCATCCCTCTAGTCTATATTCTCACATTATTATGTACTCTCTTCCTCCACACACACACACACACACACAGAGTTAAAAGAAATCAATGAAGAATCAGTGGCCAGTGGAATGATGGATAATAAAAGAACACTCTAAAAAGAGCAAAAACAACTGTGAACAGTTGTGGGACCATTGCTAGAGACAGCTCACAGCATTGCAGGGTTTAACAAAGGAAGATCAGAAGTGTTGACTAGACACTTTTGTTCTGAATTTGCAATGAAGCTGGAGGGTGTATCTATCCCGTCTGACGTTTCTGCAGGAGCAGAACGTTTATCTCTGCAACAAAGGAAGATCTGAGGCAGCACCTGCTAAAATTAAGCTTTCCCAAAAACAGCTCTATTAATTTGCACTCTGGAGTTTTAAAGCAAGTGGCTAAGGAACTTTCTGAAACACCCTCATTAATAATTCACAGGTGTTGGGAGAATGAGTTAATTTTGGAGCCTGAAGGTCAGCAAACACTGTTCTAAAGGAAAAAAAAAAAAACAACTGCTAGAAAGAAGAGAAAAAAGAAAGTAATAGAGAGAAGTAGAGAACCAGCAAGGTTGACAGCTCCAGATACATCCTGAAAACAAATTTTTAGGGCAACTATAATGAAAGATTTAGAGTCTAAGTATATATGCATATACTCATATAAAACAAAGGCTAGGCATAAAAAGTACTGAGTGGTAGTGAAAGTCCTTCCCTGATGTTTAGGATGTGAGGTTTCATAAACTCAAATTATCAAGGCTATTGCCCAGGCACCCAAAGCATAGTTTGGTGCCTGTGTGTTGCTCACACTGGGAGGCTGATCTAGGGATGCCACTGCCCCATGTGTCCCTGCATTCTCAGGGAGGACACAATGGTATGGTCCCACAGGGCCATGCTGCACAAGGCACTCATGGGAACACCTTGGGCAGCCCTCCAGGCCTTGCCCAGGTGTTTGAAGTGAGGCTGATGACACATTTGAGGTCAGGAAGAAGCTTGCCTTTGGACCATGGGGGCAAAACCTGGAGTTGCATCTCTGTGGCTTCAGCAACCCAAATGGCTGCTGCCAGGTAGGGGTCTCAAATCCCTACTTTTATTTTAGAGGATCCACTTTCTTGCAAATCTAAACGGTATTTTTATGATTATTTCCAGTTGTTACATGATTCTTATTATAGTTCAGCACTGACGTCAGCAATAAACAATAATAGGATTGTGAACTATTGCTCTTTCTAATAAAATTATGTTTCTTCTCTGTATTATAAATCTAATAGCTATTACATCAGTACCCATAAATATATATCATTGCTTACCTTTTTAATATATACAGGGCATTGCATGCCCCAACAGAAAATAATCAGATTTTTTTTTATAAGTTAGCCACAGCCATTATTAGATCATGAATGCCTAATAAGTAGAAGTAGAAGATATAATTAATGGACAGTTTTCATATCATTTCTCCTTTTGAAAGAGGAGAAAGAGGTGGCTTTTACCTGCTTTTCTTTCCAAGCTAGGGCTGCAGCCTCTATTCTGTCCTCTGTGTTCCTCCACACTTTTCTTTATAATTTCTTTCCCTTTCTTGTTTGAGGCTAAATGCTGGTAAAAGAGTACTGCACAAGATAGTGCAATTTCTCTGGTGCAGTGCTATCAAAATCCCTCTCTTCTTTTAGAAAGAGCCAAGAAATATCCTTTTCCTCCACTGTTTGATGCTAATGCACATGCTTGCTCTCCCTGTGGCCAAGCATCTGGACTGCCTCCCTTGCCCTCTGTGGGGGATGCCCCCTTTCGCAGTCCCCCCATTTTTCTGTGATACCCGCTTTGTCCGTGCCCTCCCAGATGGTCAAACCTCCTGATGCTCTTCCTAGGTCTCTGTGGTGTGAGTGCCCGAAGGCTTGTGACAGAGGCTCATGTCCCAGGCAGGGTGAGCAGCCCAGCCATTTCCCAAAGCCCCCAGCCCAGTATCCCTCTGTGAGCCCATCGAGCCTCCTGGGGAGGACGTGCCTGGCAGCACCCAGGGCAGCCCACGACATGGACACGGCTGTGATCTATGGAAACGTGTGCAAGATCTGTATAAATAAGGCAGATTCCCCCCACCACCCCCCTCCTTCTCCTCCTCCTCCTGCTCCTCCTCCTCCTCCTCTCCTCTCTCTCAGCACTGATTAATGTGTTGAATGAAACCTTTAAATGTTTGATTTCAAAGCAGAGGGATTTTTCCCCCCTTCTTTCCGCCTATCTGTAAAGAAGGAAAAAAAAATCTGCGATCATGTGGGAAATGTTGATTTTAATGGAAAAATTGCATTGTGCTGACTTTCATAGAGTAGAAAATCCACAGAGTGAGACTTCAGGCTTGGCACCTGCTCCAGAATCTTCCTGATGAAGCAAAGGTTGTCTTCATTAAGAGCATTAATATTCATGCAGCATGGTAATTTTGACACAGAAAAGGTCTCTGTAACCTTTTCTTGTGTGAGAATTTTTTACTTCTCAAGGAAATTACAGTCCAGCAATGACTTAATTAATGCTGGGTTTCTTCAGCGGATTTTGAAGAGCTGTCAGTTTGGGCTTGCAGTAGCTGTCAAGCAGGGAGAGGGCTCTGGCTAGGTAGATTGAAGGGAAGGAGGGAAGACACCAGAGCCCCCAGCGCAGATCTTTGTGGCTGGGGTGGAGTAATGGGGGGGAGGTTGGGGGGCGCACACACCTCCCACATTAGTTTTAATTTACCAACCTGCTTTCCCCACTGCTGGGTCATTTATTACTGGTTTAAAGGACACAATTTGAATTAGTCCTTCATTTCTTACTCAGCTTGTTATTTGTATTGTTATTACTACTATTTTGTAAAATTCATTTTGCTCTCCTCTTCCCCTAGCAGCATGCATGGAAGTTCTCAGGAGAAGACCCCTTTGGCTATTGCACAGCCACTGTTGCAAGTGCAGGGAAGAAAGAGAGAAGCCTCCCTCTGCTTTTAACAAAATATTTATATATGTGCATATACATACGTAATCAGATAAAAATACTCTAAAGAAATGAGATGTGCTGCCAAAGAGGAGCAGCAGCAAGCGGTATTTTTTTTTTAAATCAAAGTTTACATTCTTCCCCAGTGATGTCAGTCATGTTTGCAGACAGGGCATTTCGCACAGCGGAGAAGGAGGGAACTTCTGCTTTCTCCTTCTTTTCCTTCGTTTGAATTTTTTGAGTATATTTTCCAGACATCCTTTTAGGATATCTCTTTCTCTAATGCTGTTTTGTTTTTCTTTTTCCAGATCGCTCTGATGTGTCCTGTCAGCTTTCCCAAGTGCAGGACTTCTTTCAGTGCAGTACTTTTCTGCCTTCAGTCCCCTCTGCTTTTCCCTCTCTGCACAGTGCACAGTGCAGAGAGGCACAGTGCACCACCAGGGAGCTGCACCACAGCCTGCTCCTTCCCACTGGACAAGATGAAGGGGGACTTCAGCAGCAAGACCTTGAAGGCAAATGCAACTCAACACTCCAGCTGCAAATCCCCCTCCACCCTTAAAGAGCTTTGAGAAGAAATTGAAGCTTTGCTTCTGTACCAAAAACATTCAACGTTCGGCTTTCTTTGGTAGCTGTGTTCAAATTATGTTTCTTTCACCTGGAAATTAGTGGTCCTAGGACAAGGCTCTCTTGGTTTTCAAGATCTGGATGAAAGACCCTCCCTCCCAGTGCCAGGAAATTTTTGATGCAAGGGATTTTTGATTATTCTCTAGTCTAAATGAGGCAGCAGTGTTAGGCCAGCACTTTGTTTAAAGGTGATGCAGAAGGCTAAAATGAACATTTAAATAATGACCTTGAGGTATGAGCATTTTGAATATTTTAAGAAGGGAGACTGCATATGACATTCATTTCAGCCAGCTGTAGCCCTATATTTTTTACTTCTTGTGTTGTCAGAACTGAAATTCAGAAATGAAATCCCAATGATGTGCTGGTCCAAATTTCTGTTTCAGATGTTGGCACCTTGCTACCCAAAAGCACACTGCAAAGTAACTGAAACCAAGGCAAATGGTACAACAATGTGCTGAATGACACACATAACAAAACTGAACGACATTCCGCTGAAAAACATACATTATACTGTATGTGCATGTGGATAAGTATATAGATATTTTAAAACGACTTGCACATTCTCTTCCATTCATTTTACCTCTTTTTTAGCCACTGATAATTTGCTGTGGGCAGTCCTAGCACACAGGACTAACTGGGCTCCAAATCAGAGAAACTGATCCCTGAAAAAAACCCCAAGGAAGGTGATCAAGAAAAGGAAAACCCTATGTGTTCTGTAGCCATCTAGACTCTAAATCTCTAAAGAGGTCTTCACCACCCCTCAACAATGCTAAAAAGGGAGATGCTGGTGAAATAGAAGTGGTTTGGGCAATAAATTGATCGTTTGTTATATGTTGTGTAAGGTGATTAAATGGTCACTAGAGTTGAGAGAGTACCAGAGTGCCAGTCAGGGTTTGGTCTCTTTCTAGGTTTTGGCCTCTTTCTAGGTTTGCTTTCATTAGACATCACCTTCCTCCACCCTGCCTGCCTGGTGCTGTCTGGAAGCACTCAGCTGCCTTACCTGGGCTGATCCACCTGTTTCAGGGGTTACAACTACTTGTTCTCGCTGTTGGTTCACCATTTAATATAGTAATAACTCACATGTTTTGCCAACTACTAATCACCATTTTTCCTAAGGATGATCTCACAACACTGGAGTCCAAGTGAAGAGATGGCAGCAGCCAAGGGGACTAAGCTCGGCTGCTGAAAACGTCCCAAATGAAAAACATATCTTGCCTCATTCACACCCAAACTGAGACTGCTTCCAATTTCTGATTCCTTACAAAAGCCACACACCTCCAGAAGGACCCTTTTTTTGATGAAGAGCAGTGGTTTCTTGCAGAATGTAGTTTCAGTAACAAACCACTTGATCCAGTGCAGCATCCAGTTCCACTTCACAAACCTCTCCAACTTGCCTTTCCCGTACTAGAGAAAAGAGACAAGAACATTTTCCTGATCAAAATATGACCTCTTTTCAGGTACTAAGGCAATGCTGGAGTAAAATGAGGTTTTATTTATGTGCACAGCCTAGAAGGATTGCTGCAAAGGGAATTTTCTAGTCCAGGGGACAAATAATAGGAGTTATATTTCTTATCATCACAGCAAATGAAATAAATACCCAATATTTCTTCCGCCTAACAAAGTAAGTAATTAGCAGTGCCATAGTCAAGGGAACATGCAGGTAAATGGAGCAATAATTGGGGTGATACAACATTTGCCCACTTCTCAGATGAGGGATAAGGAGCAGGCCAGAAGTGAACCCACATTTTATTTACTGCTACACCCCTGGTAATTAGACAGCTTGCCATAATGGATTAGCAGCAACCAATGACACCCCTTATCCCTGGCAGACAGAGCAGCGTGCGCCGCAGAAGAAGCTGTTAAAGGCCAAGAAATACAAGTGTGTAAAAGATAAGAATAGCAAGTGCCCTCCCCATGTCAGGCTGACTGGGAGTTGAAAGCAAGCAAGAAAGTCAATCTTAAAATATGCCAGTTAATTTTAATGACATTGAAATTTTACTGACAAGTCTGAAGTATTTTAAGTAATGTCAGAATTATCTTACTTGGGAGAAAACTGAATTTTTATGATCTTTTTTTTATGTATAAGCTGCATTACTGTTTTATGAGGGAAGCCTGTCAATTTGCCTGCTTTGAACAAAACACTTTTGCAGAGATGTACCCATTGCACTATATATTCTGCTCCATCACCAGTGGAAGAGGGTATGCCGGGAAGGATCCGCATGGGCTGCGCTCACGGAGTGTGCTGTCTGCGTAACCTTGCTGCCAGCCTGGAGCCAGGCTGATCGACAGCAGCTCCCAGCCCCTGGGGCAATCCCTCACAAGGCACTGCCACCTTTGATGGAGCCCTGCTCTGCCGAGGCTGTCGTTTCCCCAGGGCGAGCCTGGCCTTGCGCAGGTCTGCTCTCTCACCAAGGCAGCGTGAGCATTGCCACGAGGAGTATGGAGCCCTGCATCATCCCAGGTAAATGAGAGGAGGCCTTGGCTTGTTCACTTGATTGACTGATTGATGATCTTCCAGACAGGTTATAAATCTTCACTCACCTCCATGTCTTTGAACTGAGCACCAAGGAAATACTGACCTGTCCTCCCTGTGATGCACAGGGACCTGGGTGCTTCCCAGCCAAAGAATCTACACAGCCTCTTTATGGAAAAAAAGAGGGGCCATAGGATTTAATAGTCCACCATGCAGTGCTATTGGGATTTTTAAAGCCATTTGGTTGACTTTAGCACTGGTTTTATTCCCAAGCAGCCATCCAGTTAATTCATAAACGCACACACATACACACACACACACACACACACACACAAGTACCTAGGTGCACACCCCAACCTTGCAAAAGCAATGTCTAATTCAGTAAGAAATGAAACCCATACTGCTCCTCAGAGCTGGGGGATATTCCCTCCTGGGGTCTTGCTGCCTCTGGGCTTTTTTCTAAGCATTGTCTTTACATCTTCTCCAGATGATTTCTACCAACACATCTTGCTTACGTTATTTTTCTGGCCCCATCTGAGAATCCCTAGTCACCTGAAACCTTGCTCTGCAGCCTGGTTAGTGCAAGTGACTGTGGAGAGAACAATACTTGCTCCTTCCCACTCTGTGTTTCCCCACATTATGAGGGCACCTCTCCTGTGCAGCGTTCAGCCCCCAGCAGCCCCTGGTCACCCATGTCAGGCCACGGCCTGATCTGGCATTTTAACCTTTTGGCAATGACTGTAGGATGTAATCTGGTGGTTTTAACAGTAATCCCATCCTCCATTAAAAGGTTATAGCCTTTGAAAATGGTCTCTATAGACCCTGCTGGGTTCATCCCTACAAAGTTCGATGTTTTTTTCCAATGTGGAAAGCCCATCATGGAAATTCTTCCCCTCCACCCCTCCACCTCTCCCCCTCACTCCTGTCTGCCACATGACAGCCAACATAACTCCCAACTTGGGGAGGCATTCAGCAGGGCCCCATCCCCTAGCTGGCAAAAAACCCCTTCCTTCTGATGGTGGGCCTCCCTCCCACCCCTATTCCCCACTGCCAATCTCTCTATCCTGCTTAATGGTATTATAGCCATGAAATATGATTTTCTTCCAGTTGGGAATAGGAATTTTGCCATGTTTTGCTGAGAAGCACATTTAATATAAATAATTCCTACTGTTCACAGGCTCCCACTTTTATGAAAAGGTTTATGCTGAGCCCTCAGCAAAGAATTTAGGAAAAGGCTATTCATTAAGACCCTTACTTGTCTGTCACCTCCAGAGATCCCCCACTGGCAGAAGGGGTCATGTAATGTCTTATTTATACCAATTCTTGCAGTATTAATTTTCTCCATACCATTTTAGCACACACCTGGGTGTTTTTTCCTCATTTCTCTATTTGTGGTGCTTTTTTGATTTTTTTCCCCACCTCAAGTTGCTTGTTCTGATCCTAGCATGAAACATCCAACCTTTTAAAGAAATCATTCATTTTTTTAAAGGTTGAACATGTCATAGGAAGTTGGTGCACCTAATATTAAATCCCAGCTGTTTCTTTCAAAGTTCTTGAACATTGGGTAACTTGCAGAGGTGCTCAAGCACAGAGGGTCAATGTGGCATGGAAAACGACAATGGAAACCTATTTTTTGAAATAAATTTATGAAAGAGTTGTGTTTAAGGTTGGCATCTGCTTTGCCAGTGGTTACTCATTTAAGGGGTCAAAACCACAGCCAAGGAGTGCTGCAATTGCCTTGTTAGGGCCTTAGAAGCACAGAAATTTCCAAAATAAGGGCTGAATCCTCTTAGCTTGTGTACCTCAGCCTCAAGTTGAAAGATGATGTACAAGGTTCAGGAATGGGCTCTGATGGTTCTGCTGTTTACCAGGTGCTCCCCAGGAGCTGTTTGCAGGAGTCCTCATCACAAATACACCACCCCACCATGGATCTTCGCTGGCAGCCTTGGTGCAGGCACTGGCAGCTGTCCTGTCACCAAGGCAGCACAGATACCAGCAGGTAATCAGGGCACCCTAACCTGGTGGGAGAAGGCTCAAGCACCAGTGGAATGATTTTTACATCTCCAGTTTATGCAACTGCATCTGTTGCTTGGTTTCATGTGCATTCCATGGCTGTAAATGCCAGTGTCTGTGCTGTAGCCCAGGGCTTAGCAATGAGCCTCATGAGTGGAGCAAGAGCGCAAACAGAAGAAGAAAACACTACAGAAGGACAAAAAAAAAATAGCAAAGTGATCCACTTTGAGCAGGAGTGCTCTTTGTGAGTTCATAGAGCTGGCAGCAGTGGGGAGGCCACTAGGATCAGTCACCTGGAAAATGCACATCCTGCGTGCCTGGAACTGGACTTGGAGGAACTGCTGAAAAATGTGTTTCCCCTTCCCAGCTCAGCTTCAAGCCCAAAACCGACCCTAGCAGAGCAGTTTAATGATCTGGCATGGTTGGCTTTAGCAACCAGCACTCCTCATGGTTTTGAAATGTCACACCCTAAAAGGCCTTTCCAGTGAGCTGAGGGACATAACTGAGCACCTCTGTCACCAAACACAGGTGATGTTCTGGTCATGTTTAAAAGTGTCCACTGACACACAACAAATCAGGACTTGATTTTTAAGAAGCCAAAAAAAAGAATGCAGCAGACCATTCTTAACATGTGGGTGGGTGCACAGGCTCAAAACAGGCAAAAGAGAGTCAGCAATGGTGGGCAGTGGATGAGAGCTGAAAGCTCAGCCTCAGGAGCCTAAGCAGCAGCAAGAGAAAGATGGAAGTGAGAAGGGAAGTAGAAGTAAGGAGAGCTCTGAATATCTCAAGAAGAAACAGCTCACAGGACAGGACATTTTGACAGATAATGATGAGTGATGGGGAAGCAGCCTTACTGCAAAAGCCAGGCATGCAAGGACAGGGAAAAACTTCATGGTATATTTACACAGAAGAACTGATAATTTACAGACCATGTGCAGAAGGGATTTTAAAAAATTAGCTGGTAATTTTGGGTGCCATATGGAAGAGCTGACAGAGTGAGACCCCTTCAAGTTATTCGACTGTTTCGTTTTTGGAAAATGAGACATCCACAAGTCCTCTCAGGTTTAACATGGAAAACCTCTGTCCAAAGTTCTAGCACCAGACCCAGACTAATGCTGATCTCCTGGAGTACTTGTCCTTATTTCTGAATCAAGTGGCTTGAGAGTGAGCTGTAGCTGCAGTGGTCTGTACCTCCACACAACACCCAGCCAGGCCCCACACAGACACATGGATGCTCCTGTAGCCCTTGTCCTCGGTCCAGGCAACTCTCCAGGTGTCAAAAAGGCAGTGCAGGCAGGTCAGGCTTTAGCAGTGCCCCACTGCTCTCACAGAGCTATTCCTTGTTCATTCAATTCTAATTTTCTCTTCACAGCCCTTTTAAGAGTACCCTGAGTCCCCCAGAGACTTCTATCAGGATAGCCCATGCAGCAGTGAATATGCAAAAAGAACTCAGCCTCCAAAGATCAGCCCCTACAGAAGCTGTGCTGCCCTATAGCCTGGCAGGGCCTGCAAATGCTACAAGATGATTTTTTAAAAAAATTTAACCTTGGTTAACCCTTGAGCCTGGGCTACTTTCAGCTGCCCCAAAATGATTGATAAAAGACTCTGCATGGTATCACTAATCTCGGGGGCAGTGCAAGCTGTTTGGGTTCCTGTGTGCACATATGGAAGAGCTTTGGAGTGTCAGATCCAATACTCAATCACTGTATCAGCAAAGGTGCAGTGAAATTCACTTTACTGCTCCTTGAATATGTTATATTTAAGATTGCCCAGAAGAGGACTCAAGTCTCAGGGCCATTATTTGGTTAAAAACTTGGAGAAGTAATTTTCCCGCTTGTGCTATTAAGCATGTGGTTTTCTTTATTTTGAGATCTCACTTTGCCTGGATATATACATCCATATATCTCACAATGCATGTATGGAAACCATACACAATAACAAAATAGCCTTATGTACTGTTAGGGCTGGTTTTAAAATTTACGGGGTACAATCCTCTTTTTTTTTTTTTTT
>VZRH01006505.1:28551-181051 GCA_013397555.1 Urocynchramus pylzowi
TTTTTTTTTCTTTTTTTCCTGAAAAGAAAATTTCTAAATCAGTTCCATATAGTTAATGTACTGTTTGGCCTTCCATTAAAAAGATACTATTAAACTAGTCCCAAAAACACTAGCAAGTGAGTAAATGTTTAAACCACAAATCTCTCTCAAATCCTATGGGAAGGAAGGGGGTGGGGGACTCTACCAGTTCCAAAATGGCAAGATCATATATCAGAGGTGAATAATAATGTGCAAAAATATATGTTTCAAGGAGTAACACAAACTAGGAGGGGTAGGAGAGAAAGGACTTTAAGGGATGAAAAACCTTAATGCCCGTAAAGATGGAGATTCTGAAAGTGTAGGTCTTGCTAATGTAGTGGAAATAGAGAAAGAGAAAAAAAAAGGAGAGAGGAAGAGAGAGAGGAAGAGAGGAGAAAAAGAAGAGGAGGAAGAAGAATAAATAAAGCAAAAAAAAAGGAAAAAGGAAGGAAGGAAGGAAGGAAGGAAGGAAGGAAGGAAGGAAGGAAGGAAAGAAAGAAAGAAAGAAAGAAAGAAAGAAAGAAAGAAAGAAAGAAAGAAAGAAAGAAAGAAAGAAAGAAAGAAAGAAAGAAAGAAAGAAAGAGGAAGAAAAGAAAGAAGGACTGAATGGAAGCAAAATAGCAGGGTGACACCCACCCTGGCTGTAGCAATGCAAATGAGGCCTCATTGAACCGGAGTGCAGAAAGCACAACTGTATATTCCGTACACGAGACAGTTAAAAATTTGAACATAAGGTAGCATTTCCTTTATCATATCCCATAAAAATAGCAATTTGCTAAAGCCCTTGTAGCACAGTATGGAAGGTGGTGTATTTTACTGATAATGTAGAGATGACAGATAGTCCTATACTAGGAGGTTTCAATGGTGTCTTGCTGTATAGCATAATAAATTGTGAGGAGCAGAGACAGAGGACAGTGCAGGCAGGCACTGCTCCACCTCCAGTAGCCAAATAATTCAGCCCCGGCTCAGTAATTATGCTGTGTGAAAATATGGGATTAATTAGACTGGTACACTAACACACTGTAGTCTCATTAAAAGCTGAACAGCATTTTCATAGATACTGCCACTTGAACAGGGCTGCTGTTAATGTGAAAAGACAAAGTCTCTTCTTTTCACACTCCTTGCTTATTATCTTACTTAAGGCCACTTAAGCAAAGTTCCAAAGGCAGCCTGGCAGAAAGCCCTTTGTGGGATTTATTTTGTTGTTTTACCTGTATGCCAAGGAAACAGAGTTGGGGGGAAAAAGGGAAGTGCTAACATTAGCAATAACTGCAAATTCCCCTTTGTACCAACCAGAGTTTTTCTTCTCCTTCCTCCTTTTTTATCTCACTCTTTTGGGTTGAGGGGGATGATGTAGTGGACAGATGTCTCAAAGAGAAAGAGATAAAAGTTCTCCCCCCATTACAAGCCTCAACTGTTTGGTTTCAATTTCAGGGATCAGCCTCTCTGAGGGATTTGCCCAGTCTGATGGGGAGCAGGAGCCCCGTGCCAGTGCTGGGGCAAGGCCTGTGTCTTTTGAACTGAGAAGTGCTTAGCGAGCCAGAAGACATAATTTATGCTAAATATTTACTGTTTCACAATCTGTTACCTGCAGAGAAAAACTTCCAAACTTCCTCCTGGTTACTCCAAGCCACTGAAAAGGTCTTAGTCACCCAGAAAGTCCAAATAGTGCCACACTCATAATTATAAGTCTGTCACAGTTCTCCAAAGAACCCAGCACCCGGGAGAAAATTGATTTTGGAAGGGAAGGGCGTCTGTAACACAGCCTCTGTTAAACAAGCAGATGTCCTCCATCAGCTCCCCATGCTGCCCACACCCTGTGGGTCAGCACAGGCCAGACTGCCACAGTGTCACCCAGGCCCCCTACTCCAGTGGCTTCAGCCTGCTTAGGGACACCTGGGAATGCTTGCTGCAGCTGGAGGGAGGTGGGAATCAGGGCTGGCATTATCCAGCAGCTCCCGCTGGGGAGTGGGCTTGGTCCTTGTGTGCTTTAATTCTGGGTAAGTGCTGGGGATAGAGCCCGCTGCACGGGAAGCAGACTGCCACAGGGGTGTTAATATATAGAGCTTGTCCTTTCAAATTAACAGGCCTCAGTAAAGACCTGCTTCACCCTGCTCTCAGGAGAGCTATTAGAGCAGAGAGAGACTTTGCCACATACATGGGAAGGAAGCAAGGGGGGAGAGAGGCAGGAGATGAGCCCAGCATATTCTGATGACAGACAATAATAGAGGTATCTGTGCAGAAATACTGTGGGCTTGGAGATGCCTTTGAAATAGGCAACGGTAATATTCAAGTCAGAGAAATAGCTGATGTTGAATAGACTGAAACCTGCTTTGTGGCTTAACAAAAGTGGGCAATAGAGAGAGGCTGACATGAAACAAGTCAGTTTGCAGCAGGCTCTAAGGTTAGCATCATTAGCAAAGGAGAGAAATTATTAGCAGTAAAAAGTGAGACATTAAAAAGAGATTTAAAAGGATAGCTAGAGGGAGCTAGGGGATGGGGGGTGCTTTATTTGTACCTGAGGAAAATAAAAGAGATTCTACCCAGACACATTTGAATACTCTCTGCTGCCTTTGCACACAGAAGTTTTATGAATATTTACCTTTCACATGGTTTGGGGAAGAATAAATTCTTTGGCACTAGTATCAAAATTTGAGAGCAGGTTCTCTTGCCCATATGCAAATGCTCATAAGAAATCAAGTGCAAAGAGCATCCCAAATAATGTCCCTCCTGTGGGTAAGTGCTTTTATGATCATCTCTTTAAAAGCAGGGTGACTGATGGCCAGGGTGGTTGGACCTTGTTGGTCTGAGTTAGGTGCTTCAGCTATGGCTTTAGCTCAGTCAGTTCAGAAACACTCAGTAGCACTTTTGCTCTGAAGTGACATTGATCACTTTAAATAAACAGAATGTATGCTCCTAAGTCTCATAAGTGTTTCTGAAGCCATCAGCTCCTGACTCCCTGCAGGTAGTACTTTAGGGCTTTCATCCTTAGATGGGGACAGCACGCAGCCAGCCAGGTTTCCTTTATGCTCACAGTCAGCGTTAGTGTCCCTGAGGACAAGGGAGGAGAAATTTAATTTCTGGTGTCAGGCTTTTTAAATATGTCTTCCAGATCACGAGTCCATTCACATTACACCATCCTCACTGAGACTGGTATAAAACAGCAGAGTGGCTGTGGAGAGACTTGTGTCACCCACTGTGTGTGCCACTGCTCCACAGAGTGACACATCTCATGGCACGTCAGGACCCTTGGCAAGGAGCCAAGACACACAGCACTCTGCCAGGGACCATGTCTCTGTCACACTGTCCAGCAGGACAGCCCTGAGGGCACTGCTGAGGAAGTTTGCAGAGATAGTCCCAGAAAGCCCTTCAGCTGTGCAGCAGTCACAAAGCAGGCAAAATTGCATGGGATTTACTTGCACTCCCTTCTCTCAGACATACTAAGGAAGCAGCTCACACTGAGCCAGGAAGGGAAGATTACAAGTCTGCATGGCTGATGTTTGCACACGTGTAATGGTGCTCTTGAGCTGTGCTGTCCACGTAAATGGTAGGCATTATTCCCTCACAGGACATATGTTTCCCCTGGGACAACCTCCCTCACACACTTGGGTCTCCAGGAAGCTAAAATACAAGCTCCCCAGCTCCCCTTACTGGGGGTTGTTTCACACTCAGCCCCACAGTTTTGCTGGAGACCTCAAACCCTTCTTAACCGCAGGAAGGAGAAAAGACAAGTGTGATAGCTCTGTCCTCAAAACTGCAGCAAAGCAAGCAGCCAGCTGTCACCACCAGCCCGTGCACCTGACACTCAACTGTGCCAGCAGCTCACCAAGGGCAGCCGCCACCCAGCTGAAGCCTCGCCCACCAGTCTGGGGGGACTGGTGGTGGCTGTGGGAGGGCTCCTCCCAGCCACCAGCTCCAGGCAGGCAGCTGGCACTGTCTCTGCTGCAACCACTCCCTGCAGTCTCCCTTCTGCTTTTCTGGCCATGGGGCCATCACCCACTCCTGGTGCTGCCTCAAAGAAGCTACATCAGAAGGAGTTCACAGCCTTTGGATGGGAAGACCCAGAATAAGAGGAGAGATGGATGAACAGTCCCCTACTCCCTGGGGCAAGCCTCTGATCCTTACAGCAGGAGCTCCTACCTCCTTCCCACTGTCCAAAGCAGAGTACACCAAGGGGTTAAGCAGAAACACACAGTCCAAGCCCTGAGTAATGCCATAATGCCATGCCCTATTCCATGAGTCACAGGAGCAGGCTGCTGCCGTAAATGCAGTCACAACACAGGGAAAATCCAGGACGCAGGATCAGGAGCATGGAAAGTTATAATTGACAACAAGTTACATGTAGACCAGAAGTGAGAAGAGTTGGGCTCTCCTGCTCCCTGCTGAGGGTCCCAATGCTCCATCCCCACTATCCATCTATCTCTGGTGATTGTCTAAAGGCTGAGGTGAAAGCCCAGTGTGCTGAACCCCGGCCCCACTGAGCACTTGAGTTGTCTGCAAGCACCTGAACAATTGCCTTGACTTCAGCAGCAGCACTTGTGGCCATGGTGCATGTCCCAGCTTAATTCCTGAATCTAGTTCTTGTTCACCACACCAGCACGAGCCTTTGGAGACAACAGGTAAAATACTAATGGAAGGAATTATGGAAATGCAATTTTGACACACTGGCGAAAGAAGATGAGAGCTGATTATGAGACCTGTCAGCTCCATCCTTCTCTCACCTCGTTGTGTCTGTGTGAATAGAGAAATCAAATTAAAAATGCTTGAATGCATTCTGGAATCCAAAAGGGAATATATTGATCTGAAGATAAGGTCAGATACAGGCCCTTCAGTTTCTGAGTGGAGGGGGTGGAACTTCAGATTTGTATGATCAAGAGAGCAAGTATATCCAAGGCTGGCCAGAAAGGGACCCTCTGTTACGTTCTGTCTTGTGAGAAATACATTTCTGAAGTCAGATAACAAAAACCAGCTGCCTTGAACGCCTAAAGAAAGCACACCCCTGGGCAAACCTGAAAAACAGCATCCTTCAAACAACTTCTTACAAGTGAAGATGGAAAGAAATAAAAATGATAAGGATGTCAGCTGGCCAGAGCCCAGCAGGGCCGTGCAAGGCGTCCGCAGCCCCCCAGACATGAGCTCACATCTGTGGAGAGGGAAGGCAGACCTGATCTTTCCCTAAGTCAGAAGGAGTTTAGTTGCCAGAGACAAGAATATCAATTACCTGAATGTTAAAATTTTTCCCAACTTCTTCATCAAACTTCCTCATCAAACTTCTTCTTCTCCTGAGAATGTTCGACTAAAAAGTTATAAAAATATAATTTTCTCTCTGTGTCCCGTGTTATTTTTTTGCACTTCATCTCAAGGCCCATTGCTGCTTCTCAAAGGGAAGAAATAGGCTTTTGACTGGAATAATGACAATTTGTAGGCCACAGTTTCACTCTGTTGCAGATCTTTGCCTATTTCTGATATACATGAATTCAAAGGCTGGTGCTTAGATCTCAGACAGGATAAAGCCAATGTTTGCTTCAGAAGGATTTTCTTTGGGAAGAGTACATTTTTTTGTAATAGCAGAATGACATATTGCTCTGGGGTTATAAAGAGAATTTTATATTTAAAAAGCTATCTCCAAGATATGTGCTCCTTTTACTCAGCTATAAGCTAAGCAAAACAGAAGGAGAGAGAGAGACAAAATGAGAGAAAATGAATTAGCTTGAACTTTTGCTGAGATAAATATGGTCTGATCTTTTAAGTTCAGTTCATGCAAGCAATCTCCCTGAAATCAGTGGGGTTTTACCCATGTACTTGGAAGCAGACCTTGGCCCCATATGGCTGAGCAGTAAAAAAAAGTGCTGTCAAAACATTAACTAAAATTGGCTGTAATTAGAGATGGGACTCAGCAAAGTACCTGCCTCTCTTGGGTCTCCACAACTGCCCCTGAAGTCATTTGTGGCATGGCTACATCAGGGTCACGTGCCCTGGCAATCTCTTGTCCCTTCTCCTGGACACATCAAGCCCGTGCAGTTGCTGGTGCTTTTGGCAGGGGTCTCAGGACCTCATGGAGGGATGCTGGCCATGGGGCAGGGGTCTCAGGACCTCATGGAGGGATGCTGGCCATGGCAATGGAGTGCATTGGGCTGAAGATAAAATGGGTTGCCTGTGCTCTCACCTTAGCTGAGCGGTGAGGGGAGATCAGTGTGTGTAGGATAATGCTTTCACTCCGTGCCTTGGTCCAGAAACGGCAAAACTGACTCATGTGTGCAAAACAGCAAGGGGGGACACACTGGCCTCTCCTCATCTGGCAGAAATTCTTAAAGTGAGAGAAAGACAGAGGGTGTGAGTGTGTGTGCACATGTGTGCAATTGCAGGAGAACCAGCACGGTGTGCCTCCCTCTGCCCCTACCCCCCTTTCTTTGCAGAGGTTTCAGATCATCTACTTTTCACAGGCATTGAAAACTAGGGGGAAAACTGAAGCCGGATTGTGACTGGAAGCTAATGTAGTCTACATGCAGCAGACATCTAATATGATGTTATTTATTCCCATAGATCTGTTTATTTTGTTTTCAATTTACCAAACCCTGTGACACATTCCCAAAGGTACCTTGTTGTACAATACGTTGCACACAGTAAGATATTCAGCCTAATTCACTCTTTGTTTTGTTTCAGTTCAGCTGCATGAGGGCACAAATGCATCTGTGTTATATCTTCTCCTGTGACTGATGTTGCAGACTATTGCCATAGGGTTTTGTGAAATGGGATCTTAGTTAATCTAGGGCATTGTCTTTGTAGTGCTAAATTCTTATTTGCAAACATAATGTTCTGGCATTGATGCAACAGGGGAACATTCGTTGTTTTTTCTTGTTTGGTTTTTTTTTTTCTTTTTTTTTTCTGTTTAGAATAGACTCTATGTACGTGTTTTTAATAAACTTTTATTCTAAAGCTTTTTCTCCCTATTCTGCATCTGATCTGAGGCGTTTATAACACATGGCAACATGTCAAATTGATGTCTTTAGCAAGTCAAGCCAAATATCCATAAAACCCATGTGCCCAAACAGAAAATGTATACTGCTAAGGAGAAAAGTACCTGATGTTTTTTAAAGCATCTACAGGAAGGCAATTCTTTGAACGTACGCACACACACACAGACACAGACATACAGAAAGGATTTTGAAAAAATTGCCTGTCTATACCCTGGAAGGATGGTATCACTTAAAAATCAACGTTTTTTCTTTGCACTTTGTTGAAAGCTCTCATGTTTTCATTTCGCTTTTATTTCAGGAACATGTTGTTCTTCAGTATACTGAGGACCTGGTCTGAGGAACTGGTGCAGAATCAGGAATTCCAAATTGGATATTATAGAAGTGTGCTGCAGACAAAATTTGATGTAAACAGGATCTGGAACAGATTTGATGAGATTGTGAAAAAAGGAAGATGGGATGCAGATTCATTAATAAACAGCCTGTGGGTAGTGAGCATAAAGCCTGATTGATCACAATTACTGCAGTTCATAACTGGAAAACCAGACATTGGAGGACATGCACAAGGTAAAGCTGGTCTGACATCAGAGCTGAGCCTCATCTATTTATTGTGTGACAACTACAGAAATCCAGCTCTTGCTTGTGATCAGTATGTTTCCATAACAGCATTTAGAGTGGTTTAATTTTCACTTCAGCAATCTTTCAGACTGATTATCAAAGGGGCTTTCTTAGAAAGCTGCTTGGATGAAGAAACCAGATCTCCCACACGTGCCTTGTCTGGCACAGCAGAGCTGGGGGTTTCACGCTGAATTAACACCCAGAGCTCTGTGCAAGCAGATGACTCCTCACCACCAGCTATTCCTGCAGGGACCTGTGCTCATCTCCTTGGGAGTGCTGGCAAAACAGGCCCTGTGAGCTGCTACTTGCCCAGTGGGGCAGCTCTCTACTGCATGGCTGGCTGAGTGCATTAGGTGAGCAACCATGGCTGGCAGGTGAGTTAAGATCTCCTTGTAGGAGCACTCAAAGCCTGGCTCTTCCCTTTGTGTGCTCCTACAAGGAGATCTTAACTCACCTTTGTGTGCTCCTACAAGGAGATCTTAACTCACCCTGAGTGCCAGCTCATACAGTATAGAAAACCCCACGCAGTATTGTTGCCTGTATGTGTAACAGTCCTGTAAGCCCCAGGTTTCCTATGCAGAAAGGGAAATTTTCTATTAGGTGTCTGCAGCAGGAACCCCAAAACCAACAGGAGCAGTCAGGGGCCAAGGAGAAGAGATGTGGTGCAGCAGTGAAAACAAAGAAATGCTTCTTTCTGCCCACTGCCCACGTCAGCCCCCGGCATCTGGTTTGTGGGTACACTGAGCACGCTCACAGCAGGGGACACCAAAGGCCATTGGGATCAGAGAATCATATTTGTGTTGGAAGGGACTTCAAACATCAACAATTTCCACCCCCCTGCACAGGCAGGGATCCCTTCCACTAGAAGGGCACCTTCCACTGGAAAGGTGTTATGATGGTAACATACCAGGGATATCTCCCTATTTACCTAAGCCTTAGAAAGTTAATGTCTGTGTTAGCTCAAATGAGGCCCCACAAATGGTTGGAGATCTTTCTCTGTACTCTGTAGCTCTCCATCTGTGAAAGAAGAGAAACATTTTCTCATACCTTAGTGGGGCTAAAGGAGGACAAAGCTGTGATGGCTTGGGAGGCACTCAGACACCAGAGTGACAAGTACCAGAAGAAATGACCATAGAGAATGACTCATCCTGCCTCTGAAGCAGGCTTTCAACAGCACGCAATAAACCAGGCACGGGGCCACCCACTAAACCACTGAGACAAATGACTAAAAAGCTGTGTTAAGTGAGCCCCTGCATCCATGCATGGCAGAGCTCATCCCCTGCACTGCAAGGTTGCAGTCACTTCCGTGCTGCAGGTGAAGCATGGCTGTGCTGCTGGGACTGGAGCCTCACTCCTGCTGCTGAGTGTCGAGTGAGGTAGCAGGAGCTGAGTCATGAACCCACCTTAGAAGAACAGAGGAGAAAAAATTATTCTGATTCTTTGCAGGGGCTTTGAGGGCTCACTACTGGAGTAGTGCCATTTTAGGTCTCCAGTAGAAGGCACAGCAAATGGGGACTAGAGGACAAACTTGGCACCCAGTGCAGAAGAGAAGACTGGTAAGAGTTTCTGCCACATTTGCACTTAGTCTATCAAATTTTAGAATTAGATACCAACAGACTACAAGAGAAAGAGAGTTTATTATCTTCTCCTGCTCACTCCAACAGACATGGTGCCTAAGACTTGTCTCCTGCTCCTTAGCAGCCAGATTTTCTCCCCACCATTGATCTCCCACAGATCATATCACAGGCCAGCAAGATACTTTCGGTAGCAGAGTGATCTACTGGCAGGATGACCAGGTATGCAGCTAGTCTGTTCCCGTCAGAGCCAGCCCTTTACCTGCAGGAACAAGAAATCCACTCATGGAATTGAGGAAAACAATGACAAAAAGAAGTCAGGGGATCTAGAGACTCTCACAGCTCACTCAGCATTTCCCTTGTGGATCGAAGGTACTAGACAGAATGCTACTGGAATTTTCTGTTTCCATTTGCTTTAAATATCTGCAGTACCTGCTGTTCCTGGATTTTATCATCATAGCTTGCATATGGATCTAAGGCAGAAGTCTGAGCAGAAACACCCCACATGGTGCCTAACTGCTTTGAGCCAAAGCAAGACAGCCATCCTGGTGTTTGGATGCATCCCTCTAGGTTTCCCTTCACCTGCCATCCCTACCAAGCTGCTGCTAACAGTGCCATTATGTCTGTTCAATGTGCCACCGCAGCATCAATTTCTCTGCTGCCCTGGCAGGAGCAGGCAGTGGGCTTGGGACATATGTGTCCCTATCTGGGTCCTCAGGTACAAACACAACCAACCCCAGACTTCCCTTTGCTTTTTCCTTCTTAACCTTGAATAAAGCACAAGAATAAATCAGCTGAATTATCTGCTCTGCAAATACATGAGCAAAGCTTACAGACTCCAAGCAAAAATGAGGAGAAGAAAGAGTAAGGCTGAGAGGATGGCCAGATGTCCCTAGCAAGGGAAAAATCCTCCTGGAGCTGGACATCTGGATTTCACAGCTACCAAACACCAGCAATCACCACCATCTGCTGAGCAGAAAACACAAGCCTGTTCTACACCCTCAGCGACAGAGGAACACATTGGCAGATAGAAGAAGCTTAGCAGGGTTGGGGGGAAAGTCCTGAAACTCTCTCAGAGTAAGACATCTGCTAACAAGGACTTTATTTGCCACAAAAACAAGTCTTCTCCTTCCCCTGGTGATCCTCTATACCTGGATGAGACATGTCTTCTCTGTGAGTGTGTCCCCTCGTGGAAATCTGGAGGTGTTAGAAGACCACTCCTGACCTGGATTGCTTACAGCACTTGTAAGATCACTTGGCAGATCTCCAAACCCGACACTGTGTCCTGCATGGCACCGCAGGGTCAGTGGAATATGGCCACCAAGTTGCCTGTTTCTGCCCTGGGCATTGGTGGAGAAAAAAGAGATAACAGAGAGGGGAAGGGAGTCGTATTTGTGTTTCAAGTAAGTGCTGGAAAGGCACATTTGGTGGTGCCTCCTATTATATCTGCTCTTTGTCTTTCAGGTGTGTGTGGCTTTGTTACATGTGAACAGTCGTGGCTTTCGGTTCCTGATAATTCAGTTACGTTTCTGCTCTCAGAAGCTCCTTAACAAGCTTGGTTCCTAGCAGAACAAGAATCAAAGGTTCTGACTCCATCCCTTGCATTTACTCAACCTTTTTTTCTCCTTTCTCTGACCAGATGTCCCCTCATGACACTCAACTTATCCAACCAGATCTCCCAAGGAGCTGTTTCAAAATCTGCCTCTTGAGCATTGCACGGATCCTGAAGCTCATGGCTACTTACATACCAAGGGATGTATCCCAGCAGAGACAACTAACTAATCACCCATTCTCTGCTTCCTGAACAACCACGTGATTCACTCCCAAACATGACAAACTGGCAATGGGAATCTGTGTGTAGGATTTCCAAGAAGCTGAATCAAGATGTGCAAAAGCTGCAGTAAATAATGAGAATTCCAAGTAGTAAGAAAGGAGGATTCCAAGCAGTAAGAGTGATCAGACGTTTGGGGAATATGGAAGAAAAGCCACCCCAGGATTAATCTACTGCTGCCCAGGGGATTGCAATTCTTACTCATCAGAAATTCCCAGAACCCGATGGCTCTCAGTTAAAACTGACCTCCGGGGCAGGACTACGCAGTACAACTGGTCGTTCAAAGTAGTCTTGACAAATGTGTTGCTGCCAGAAGACAAGAATGTGTTTTAAACAAGGTCAGGTGTCCTGTTATATGGCAGGACATAATCCTGGTTTGTGTATACACACACATCAATTTCAATTGCACAATACGTGCTGGATCTACCTGTCTCCAGTGGATCTTTGCTTCTCCATCACTGCTCCCAAATCCTTGGCCATCATTTAAGAACCTCCTAATAGAAAAAGTCAAAACTGGTTTTGTACAAGTGGAGTTACTGGCTTGTCCTCTTCCTGGTCAAAAATTATCTTCTAATGATGGGGAAAATCCCATTATAGTCTACCAGATTAAAAAAANTTATTTCTTCCCCTAGTTAAAAGAAAAGCCTGACCTCCTTTGCTGGGCATATTAGATACCTTACCTAAATAGCCAAAAAAGTCTTCCAGTACCTGACATGCACAGACACTGAAGGAATTAGTCCCAGGTCGAGGGCTTCCTATTAGCTTTATTTAATACATATGAAGGAGCGTGCGTTGCTGTCCCAATTACACACACAAGGCAGATTCCACAGTGGACTGCATTTGGTCTTGAACACCTATTTTCCCCATAGTTTTATTTATCATTCTTAAAAAGGATAAACAGAGAGCCATGTGCTTACATCCTTTGAAGAGCATATTTCCTCATGCTCTACAAGAGGCTTCTTTGAACACTCATCATTCACAATTGTGCTCTTGGAAGTTTTAGCAATATTTGTTTCAGATAAGTTTATTTTTATATGATTGATTGAAATCTCAAGCTGCAATTAAGAAAATTGCAGCGAGAACCATTAAAGGAGTAGCGTCATTTTCTCCCCTTTCCTCTAAAATGTCAGGTTTCAATGTCACCGCGAGATAACCCAATCGCGTGCTTGTACACCCGGGCTGGAGTGAGCGGAAAACCGTCTGGAGTACTAATTACAAACGACTGGAAATAATGACACGAGGCAGAAGGAAAATGAAAGGCCCTGGTCCCTTTCACTTACCCGCCCAGGTGTGTGCACAGAGATGCAGGTTATTGTGGAGCCGTCTATTTAGTAAATAAACAAGCATCCAACCCCACTTGTAGAGCAGCCTCGGTCCCTCCCCCATCTCCCTCTGTCTCTCTGCCCTTTCTTTCTCTCCAATTATAAACCAGCACCAGGTTTTCTCATCAGCCATCTCCATGTCTCCAAATGGCTTTTCAGTGTCAGGCCTATCAGGAAATTAACTCATCATGCAGTGACAGCTGCTAATTTTTTCCCCTTACATGTCAGATGGATCGCCTGCTGAAGCTAATAATGAATCACCAATCCCTGATTAGAAGGTGCTTCCGAAACATATAACTGCCATCTGAGCTAACTTTTTTCTTCATATAAAATGATATCACCCTAGAGGAGCAGAAAACGAATTGTATTCTTCAACAAGATAGAACGGGGGTAGCCTGTTTGAGTGAGCCACACACTGTCTTAAATTATGGGCTAATATTGCTCAGTAAAATAAGTGAGAACTCACAGTTCTTCTCTGTTTTGCCAAATGAATGACCTTTTTTTCTGTTACTTAATCCTCTCACTTGAACGAACTTAGTTTCAAATTTCAATCTTCACCCTTCCCTCTTTATTCTGTTTACAGCTTTTGTGCTCAGGAAGCCTACTGAGCAGGGAAAGTTGGAGAAAAGCCCCAGAGATTGCTTTATGAGGCCTCTGCCTATCACAATGCCAGCTCCTTGTACAACTCCAGCCCCATCTCTCAATCCCCAGAATCTTCTGAAGGGGACTCACCTGCATTTCAAGCGCAGGTCCAGCTCAGGGCCAGCCCGAGGCACAGGAACTTTAAACACAGAGATTCCTACAAGCTTTTACAAGAGCTGAATCATTGTCCACGAAAATCACAAATGTGTTTCTTCCAGGACTCAGAGCTAACACTCCTGGTATTAAAGCAGCATTTATAAATGACAGCAGGGCTTGCAGGACTATGCACAATCCACATGTGCATAACCACAGCACATCAACTCCCTGGCTCATCTCGCTTCCACAGTGGAGCGCAGCTGCGAGTCAGGCAGAATGGTACGTTGCTGTGGGCCCTTCAGGTGGTGTTGGGTTTTGGGTTCTTTTCTTTTGCTTTTGTTATAGGAAATATTTCTCTAAATATCATTTCCATCTATATCTTATCTCCCATTTTTCCCCAAAGATGGAGCCTGAATTCAGAGGCCAGGATACACTGCCTCAGGAGGTGTATCTGACTCTTAAGAAATGGAGGGTGAAACTGCTTGCTGGAAATATCTCTTCCTTTGCTGTCTTCACTTAGGATTTTTGGTGGGGTTTGTTTTTGCTTGGTTGGGTTTGTTTCTTTTTGATTAGTTTTTATTTTATTTATTATTTATTTATTTTCCCCCTCCATTAGTTCCGTGGCTTTTAAATATTTTTTACCTGCTTGGCATTGTCACAGTATAATCCAACTTCATTAATGCTTATTCAGAATGGATAACAAAGAGAAAATTAAGACAATGGCTCTGGCAGTCAGGAAACAACTGACTGACACGGGAATACTGCCCCCTCAACAATCACTTCCATTGCAACACAGCCCTTGAATTCTCTGGAGACAGGCCCTGAAGGTATTCAAACCAAACAGCAAACCACACTTGTAGTGAATGGCTGCCTGGGCAAGGCAACTTCCTAAATCCAGCACACAAGTTCTGTGGTGCTCCCACACTGGATGCTGCCAGTGGAAAAGGGCCCCAGCAGCTTCTGAGCCTGCTCCTGAGCTCTGTCACAGGTGCCTCACCAGCTCCATGCATGGAGGGTCCATCCTGGGAGGGTCAGGGCCTTTTCACGTGCTGCTCTACTCTAAGTGCCTCCCTCTGCTGCCTAATCTTCCCTGCTCTTCAGGGCAGAAGGCATGGGAATGCTTGGAAGATCCATAGAACAATCCAGCTCATCTCCTCCCAGATTATCATCTGGGACAATGAATGCCAGGAGCTCTGGCACAGGAGGGAAACAAATGCCAGAGATGTTTCCTAGGTGCTGGAAGAGACCTGCCATAGCCTCAGCTTTCAGTGTACGGCAGAGAGCGTTCTAGCATGGGGTTGAGACAGGCCATGGAGTCCTTAAGCACAGGATGACAGCACAGGAACGAATGTCATCCTTGATTTCTAATGTTACATTTGTAGGGCACTAATAAGTTAACTTTAAAGTGCACATTAGAAAGAAGAAGAAAAAAAAAAGGCCCTAGGAAAATATTATCTCTCCTGATCAGACTGCACTCCGAGAAAAGTATCGTTAACCTGAGCTCCCAGGTAATTACAGCACATGGTAGGTTAGTGAATCCTTTCCAGTGCTCCCAAGCACAGGAACATCTACCACTGGGGCTTTTTTTTTTATGCAAAGGTCTGCTCTTTTCATTGTGCATACAATGTGATTGCTGGTTTGACACTGCAGGCTACACTGGTTTTATGAAGGATTAAATGCCACCTGAGACATATTTATCCTAAATAAATCACAAATGGTAAACTGCAGCATGTCAGTGTCAACACCCTGTACTGCAGCAGAAAGGTTAGCCATACAGGACTAAGCACAGCGAAGAATTAGCATCCAAGCTGCAAGACCACAGGGCTACAGTTAACAGGAGAAATGATCAAGAAGAAATATTTCCACTGAAAAACATTCAGTTTTTTGAACATCTGTGAGAGTCTTGCAGAGGGCCATCATTTTGTAAAGGTCACCTTTTTCCTGATAACAAACGGGAGTTGATCCTGTCACTGTTTGCTGAAGACAGTATTTAAGAGTAAGTGAACAGCCTGTCACTTTTAAGAAAGATGAGCAAGTCAAACTCGCCTAATTATGAATCTTGATGTCTAACTTGAAATTTACTTTTTTGGGGCTTTGACAAAGACACAACCTCAACTCTTGGAAAATAACAAAATTTGAAAAATAATAATAATAAGAGATGAAGAGGCAGCAGCATCTTATAGCCCCAGAATGAAGCACCTTTTCTCAGCAGCCCTATCAGAAAATACATTTTTAAGCGGTTGCTTCAGGAAGGAACTATTGTTTTACCCCACCCCAACTTTCTTACAGTTGATAATTTTAAGATATTAAACATGATAGGAAACCCAGTTATCTCTAGAGTAGCATGTCTTATACCCTAAACACTTACACAATTATATTAAGCATGCATGAGGCACACTTCAGAAATTAGATTCTTTTATCTTTATCTATCTAGCAAGCTAGAGAAAGGAAAAGAGAAAAGAGAAAATGCACAGACATAACAGATAGCATTCGTTTGCTCCTGCTGAATGCCAGTTCTGTTTATTGTTTAATATTAAAAATCATGATGCTTCATTTTAATGCTAACATTTTATTTGAAAGACAAAAAAAAAGAAAAAAAAATCCCCAAACCTTGCCAGTTTATATTTTACAATTTTTCTAAAGAAACATAAGCAGTTTTATCATGAAACAAATCTTTTCAACATGAACTTGCATTGAACAATTGCAGTATATCCACAAGTAAATAACTGACATTCTGGACTAAGCAAGAAATACAAGGTCAACTTTTTTCCCCCCTACTTGTTAATGTCAATGTCAGAATTTTCTTTAAAAATCCTCCTAACATTTGAGAAGTAGCTCACAAAATGAACTGCAAAATGGTATTTATATGAAGCACTAGTTATAAGAAAAGCAAAACACTGACAGTGACAATATTTTTTTCAAAAAATGCACATTTCTTATGTAGGACTCTCATCTAAAATTAAGTGGAAGTTACAGGCATCAACTTCTTCTTCCCGAATACGTATAATCAAGGATTTTCTGAAGTGTAGCTTTTTTGAGCTCTTCTTTAGGGAGAGTCTAATGTGTTACCATGAAAGAGTAAAGTACTATGAAAACTTTCATTTTAGATGCAAAAAAAAACCCCGTATTTTGATGATATATTTTTAGCCAAGCATGTTTTAAAGTAAGATTTTAGAAAGCAAAACGTCACCTGTTCTACTTTAAAATGAAGAAGGGCTCCCAATATCGTATGTATGCTTACCTGTTCACCTTGTTATTGTGGGGTTTGTATTTTTTTGCATATTTATCTGTTCACAAAATGTACATGTAAGTGCAATTATTTTACTCCTGTGATTATGTTATACAAAAATGACAGAAGGCAGGGAATTACCCTGAGATAAAACAACATTAAGACAAAAACATCAACAAAGAAAGCACTGAACAGAACAATTTCTACTTTGGGCGGGAGGCTTTTTATCCTGTTTTGTACCCTAGTATGCTTGTTGTATAATAATCACTTATAATAGTTCTTAGAGCTATTGTAACAAAATTGTATTATCCTCTTCAGGGAACTCCTCCTATTAGCAGGACATGTATTTGTTAACCTGGTTTGGAGGAGGTTCTACTGAGAAGGCTTTACAGAAAGCATTCCAGGAATACAGTGCCTCCATGATTCTGGTAATATCCAGCTCTGCTCTGCACCCAGCCTATGAGTGAAGATCTTCATGCTTCTTGTACTTTGTTATAATCTCTCTGGCCCTGAATTACCTGTGAGCCACCCTCTGTATAAATGACCATGCTTGTTAACTGTTCTCTTGCTCTATCAGGGGCTACAGCTTCTGCTTTCATAGCAGTGCCAGCCTGCAGAATGTCTTGGGACCCAGCTGTCTCTATCACAGCGTGTGAGTACACACCAGGCTCATCCTGCATGTCTGGTGGCAATTCTGTGACGATGTAATGTGTTGCACCTTCAGAGAAGTCACCATCAGAACCCTGAGCCATGGCTTGAGCTAATTCTTCACTGACAATGATCTGTGATATTTGCCCATCCGACTCCACTAAATCCATGTGCTCACTCTGCACACTGAGCGTGTGGCTACCAGCTTCCTGCATAATTATCTGAGAACCTTCTCCAGCTACCATATGCACAGTCCCCTCCTCATTTACAATGACCTGGGTGACACCTTCTTTCATGAGCTGGTCGGCCGCAGCTGTGTCACACACAGCAAACTGCAACACTCCTTGCACCATGTTCTTGAAGGCAGCCTGAGCTCTCTCCTGAGATGCAATTATAGCCGATGGGTGCATGACCCGTGTCACTACTTCCATAGGTTTGGTATCTTCCTGAGTCTCCTGAACTTCATGGAACATTTGTATTTCTTGTCCCTCTGCATCACTGGGAATGCTGGGCATCTCTGGGTTTGGCATTTGCAAGAAGTCTTTGTGACCAGACCTGCATCTGTCAAGGAGTTCGGATTTGTTTTCCGCTTCACCCAGCTCTGTCACAGCACAAAGCAGGGCATCTAATGCTGAGGAGGACTCCGGAGGATGGACTGTAGCCTCAGAAGCATCTAAAACTTCTTGTTGCATTATCTGCTGCAGTACTGTGCTACTGGAGTCAGGAACTGCGTCTATTTGAACGGCCTCCTCCATGTCAGCTCCTGCTCCTTCAACCACCACCACCTGTGTGGCACCATCTGCTAACTGCTCTGTAAGGATCTGCTCAGGAACCACACTACTCACATGGGAGCTGTTTTGGTTTGTGGCTATGACTTGCCCGTCCTCTGTAATGTGGACCACCCTGGCCATCTGCCCCGCCATCGCCAGTGTCTGCAGGGTGGCCGCTGCTGTCTCTTCCACGGAAGCGTCGATGGCGAAGTCACCGTCATATCCTTGAATAATAATGAACTGCTGAACTTCCTCAGGGGACTGTGGCTGTCTCCTGCTGCCCTGAAAGGCCTTCTCCTTCACTGGAGAAACCTCTCCCAGTGCTGCCGCAGTGAAAGGGCTCGTGGTTTCCACAAAGGTTGCTCCTTGCCCCTTCAGTCGGCACTCATAAGACTTGGACACAATGCCTACAAGACAAAATATGCTGTTAACATGGTATCATGGCAAGTATCAGTTCATTACTTTAACAAATTGTAGCTTAAATAGAAAAAAAATTCCCTGACAATTTTTAGATTTCATTGACAGAAAACATAGATAAAGTGAGCAAATGAACAAAACCAATTTGCATGTTTTCCAAATAACATATTTACAGGTTGAAATAATTGCTGAGTGTAACAATGTTGCAGCTTATTAACAATTTAAATGTGTTTTCAAAAGTATTCTGTATAAAAAAGCCCAGATAAATACAGTATACAGTTAAAAGCCACATCTTTTATAGAAGATCCTACTGGTGATATTTTGGTATTTCAGTAATGAATTTTTTGATTGTATATGACATTAAACATATCTTGGTGTGAGAAACTGTGGCTGATCTTCTTAATAACCTGCTTTTGTTGGTGAGGTCATTGCCATGATGTCATTTTGATGCCATTGTCTTCCCCTTCCTTTTCCATCCAGCATTTTCTCCAGCTCATGTGACTGACTCAGTCACTTACCCAGTTACCTGGTGAAAACACTTGGTAGTTTTCTTACCCTAAGTAGGATATTCTATAAAATCTAACCCAGAGAACCCCCAATTACATATCTTAATTATTTATGCATGAAATCTATAATATCTGTAACCTCCATATTTCAGCTGCTTGCTGTGCTACCCAGTTTGGCTTCGTGTCATTGAAGGTTTCCTTCTCAATTCTCACCACTAACAATAAAGCTTCAGCAAGGCAAATGGGCCTTGGGAAGGCTGATTAAGTCCATGCTCCTGAAACTGCCCATATCCACACTCCAGTTTAAATGCACTTACACAAACTGAAATCACATCTCTGGAATAACAGATGTAGCTTCTTACCACAAACACAAATAGATATGCCATGGATTGCTTGGGATAAAAACAGGTAAGAAAAAAGGAGACACTTAAAGTGAAATTTCAGGCTAGCACTGTACTTTCCAAGCCAGTTCTAGTGAACAATGTGCTTCATTGAGCTCAAGAGACTGAGAAAATTATACTAAAGCTGGTCTAAGGGGGCTCTTTCATTTCAAAGCACAGAGCTGTCAGACCCTGATCCCACAGAGAATTAAAATGGGCTCTAAAAAACAGACTCATTTGCTTAAAGGTAAGTTCACACTTAGAAGCTGATTTACTCCAAGACTAAATACTTGGTGCCTTGCAGACTCTAGCAACTTGCTGTGTTAAGGTGCATATCAAGTTAAAATTCCAAAATAACATCAATAATTAAAAGACCGAGGTCTTATACTGCTATCCATCCATCCATCCATCCATCCATCCATCCATCCATCCATCCATCCATCCATCCATCCATCCATCCTTTTTTCAATTACAGAGCTTCTGGTAAAGAACTGTACTGTGAAGCACAAAGAAGTAATTTTGTCAAGCTGAAAGGCTACAAATCACCTTCACAAGTCTAAATTGACACCATACAACTTTCTTAATCCTAGTTTGCAAGGCAGATTTTTTCTTTTCTTTGGAAAAGAAAATTAACGATTTAAACCATTGGAGTGTTTAAAGGTGATGCTGCATAAAAATGTGGCCCATGCAATTGAAGTACACCTTTGTCAGGTATAAGCAAGAAGTAAGCTTACTGTGGTATATAACTGGTTCTTATTCCCACTTTTTCTGTGCTCTCTGTAGGCACTGACATTCACATGACCCCCAAAAGAGCAGAAACGTAGGAAGTGGAAATCAACATAAAATGACAATTATCCTCCACATATTGTAATAGAGTATAAGTAATTAATTCTCTCAGGAATCTTGCTTTGTTGACAAGATAAAAGAGGAGCCTGGCAATGATGTGGCACAAAATCAAAATAACTCCACAAATCATGCATTTTCCACTGGATTTCAAAATCAAAATAACTATACAATGATAATTTTCACATGCACATACACTAAAATCATGACATCTTTCTCCAAAGATCATAATAATTTATGTACAGGACAGAGCATCAGTGTATTGAGGAGATACTCTGGTCTGGGGAAGGGAAAGAAAGAGGAAATTCACCCTGTTTTCATCTCCTCAAATAAATGCCGTGCCTGTGAATCTATGCAACTCCAGTCTTTACTGTGCAATTGAATGGGAAGTCTCCTGGGTGAAGAGCTATCCGGTGAATCCCTCGCAGCACTGATAATTATGCCATTCTGACTGCTTACTTAATCTATTTGAATCCAGAGGTGAGTTAAGCCACTTCCTGACCATTAAAGTAAACTACATGGGTAAATACTGCTGTCACTAAGGGGTGTGATGAAGCTTAACTACACCAACATCTTAACCTCAGCTCAGTGCAACCCCAGCTATTCCATCACAGTTCATAAATGCGATTGCAGGTCCATCTTTTGATTCAGCAATTTAATAACTTCGAGTGCTGTCAGTACTGCTTTGAAAAATGGCTCCTATAAAATGTAACAGCCTCAATCAGATTGTAAAAGATTCACCCACTGAAGATTCCTCCATTTCAACTATAATGAATTAATGTTGAGCTGTGTAGAAGTTCAAGTGTCATTTAAACTAATGTGAATCTACTGTAACTTTAAATTTTAACTGGACTATGACCAAGAATTTACTGGGAACATCAACTTCAATTTTAGTGATTTTTCATGGTAAATGTGAATTGCAGATTTTAGTGGTTTTCTTTTGTTTCAACAGTAAAAAGCCAAGTAGGGAAGATATTTAGAAAACAACAGATTTTGAGGCTTAGCTGCTATTCTTATAATGAATCACTGGAATACAACACAACATTTGTAGGAATTTTTAGGCATTTAAGGAACATGTCACATTATTGAACTGTATGTAGCAACGAACCATGCTGTCCCAGTAAACCCAGCCTGCCTCTCACCCCCTCTTAACGGTTAAAGAGAAGGGGTAAGTGTTGGCTGACACGGCAAACATAAGCTGCAATACAAGCCCACATTAATATTGGGAAAAGTGGACTTGTTGCTGATTGCATGTCATTGCAAATTAAAAAGATACACAAATAGGCATTAAAATGACAAAATATAATGATACAAGAGCTCATATTCAGACAATTTGTAAGGAGGTGTTTCATATCTAGGGGTGCAATGATCAGAGAATTGGTTTCTTTCCAAGAAGTCTGTCATTTCAGCAGAGCCATTATTTATCAGTTGGAGTCCTGAGCGACTGTTAGTTTTTTATTTGAAAATGTCAGGATATTTTAGACATTAAATCCATATTCACGGGTTATTTTAATTCTCTGAGACCACAAACTCCTGCAATAGGGCTGAAAGAAATGCTTTGATGTTTAATTGTGTCTGGGAAACTAGAAATAGGGCTTAGTACCTTTTCCCCCCTCTCTTACTCAATACCTGACTTCCTTTTGTGTGTCTGTTTTATTCTTTTGTTACTGTCATCATTTGTTCCCCACAGAATAAATACCTTATTCTTTTGTTAAGCTTACATTTAATTAAAATGTACAGGATTTGTGCAGTAAACTCGAATGAAACAAATAAAACAAGGGCCCCCTCTCTTGAAGGCATACGTTGTGAATGAAAAATGTCATTACAGACTAAAAAATTTTGCAGTAAACAGGGCCTACAGAGAGAAGTTTCCCCCGTAATGACATCCATAAAATACACAAATGGCACTTTTAGTACCATCCTGAATATGGCATTTTCTGTGCTCTACACACAATCTAAATGGTTTGATCATAGAGCATAATACTCCATTGGGTTTATAGAACAATCAATGTTCCATAAAATGATGTATTTATCCAATAGTAGGCTCAGCAGTTACTGGTGTATGACATTGTAGGACACTGGCTTTGTACTGTTCAGCAGCACACATGCTGGCTGTAAAACTTATCTAACACTACTTCAACAACTTCATCTCATCTGTGTCAAGTAATTTGTTGAAGCCTCAGCTTGGTTTAAAAAAACTTGTAATAAAAATTCATAGAATTTTCAGGAGAATGAAAGCTGATGACAATAGAAAGGTCACATTGTGGCGCCACTCGTGGGGTCGGGGGTCAGCTGCAGTTCTAAAACAGAAAGTAGATTTCATGCATCGTGTAGCAGATAAAGATGGCATTAAGGAGACTTGTCTCAGAAAGAAACGCGTAACGCGTGAGGAAAGTCTGGGCTAATATTATATGTAAAGCACCACCTTGCTCTCAGCCAGCAGCCTCTTTAGAATTCTAATCCTTCCCCAAAACTTGCAGCAAGCGGCTGTGTGTGGTGAGGCTGGGCTGAGGACATCCTTCACAAGGAGCACCTTTAGGACAAAGCAGTAAGTCATAAATGAAATAATCTATTATGACGACGGAAATGATCTGCATTTACACAGCTAGCTTAAAACAGCTATTTTTCCTTTTCTGTAAAAGTTCTAGGAGGCCTGATTTATAGTCCCCTATTCAGCAACACTTAATTTTTCATACTTTGGTCATTAGGTATATTATTTGTTGATACAAACAAACATTTCATATCTACCAAAATGCAATGAATATTAAATAATGTGAATGCAGAGAAACATCTTTTCCTTCAATTAAATGCAACCTGTAAGGAACTGAAAAGATTTTAAAAATCGCCTTATGTCTAACGTCACTTGAACAAGCTACTGATTTTCTTATTTTAAAAATTATTGTCTACATGGCAGCAATACAATGTTTTGAATGGTACAGTAAGTCCACTTTTCCAATTCATAAAGTAATATAACTTATGCCTTGATCAAGTTACAAGTTTCTGCTCTGTTTTCCTTCAATTATTTTTGTAATGCTCAACCTCTACTTCAATTAATTAAGTGCAGTCTAAGAACAATGGCATAATTTGGGATTTTCCTGATTTTCAGAGGCCATAATAACAAAATGCATTTTTCAGATCTCTGTTCCTTGACCATAGTAAAAACTGTTCTTTATCATTTGCAAACTTTTATGTGCAAGCAATGTATGGGTCAGCATTTTTTAAACCAGCTAGTTAAGCTACTAAATAAGAGGTTGTGAAGGCTCATTCATGTCTTCTGCTGAAGGAAAGAAAATATGATGGGTCAAACTAAGAAGTGAAATAAATCAGCAACCCAAAATGGCCCAGTTACGGCTATTATGTCCACAAAGACAGCAAATATTTGTAAAGCAATACAAATAAGTATACCTATAGGGGACTTTACCATCTCCCTAAGAGACATAAAAAAATTCCACCATTGACACAAATTACATAAATCTTGAGAGATACCAGTACAACAAGGCTTCATTTTTTCCCCCTTTCAATATATTATTACTGAAAAAAAAAACCCCAACAAAAAAATCCCAAATAATGTTCATAGTTTATTTTATACTTAAAAATACAGTAATGTCATCTTTCAATGCTGAAACTCAAAACAGTCTTAGCTTCTAGTTTTGTCCTTAACCACTCAATCATGTTTGGAAACTTCAAGGTATTATAAGAACTGCTTGAATAAAGGATGAAGTTTTAACATTTCAGGCATCTTAAAAAGCAGGGGATGTCCTTTAGCTTTCTAAAAATGTGAAAGAAAGTACTTTTGTAATATTTTTTCTTTTGAAAAACAGACTGAAATTTCCTGCTTGCTATTTTGACCTTCCACATCTTACAGAACTATGTCAACGGCCACAAAAACACACAAAAGACAACCACCAAATTAAATAGCCAAGCTGTTCAGTTAGCATGTTTAGGCAGTTTGTTTGGTTTGGTTTAGTTTCCCTTCATTGTCTAATTAATCTTTGGGAAAAGGCCTTCTCTAGTAAAACTTTCAGTTTCTCTTTTCCTGCACTAAAGGTCAAAAATGAACGCTATAGAGCCCAGTGTACAGCGTACAGATGGAATGCAAATAAAAAAATATACATACCAAAATTCCCACTGATCGTGGCAAACACATACAGTGTTAACATGCAGAATTTACAGCTGCCTAACCTGCAGAGTAACTGGTTTACTTGCAAACCACTTTTCTCTTTACTTGTTAGCCACCATGCAGGCTGCTCTTCTCAGCTCTGATGTGTGAGCAAAAACCTCTCTGTGGCATATGCAGCAATTACCTACATGGGCAAGCAGCATCAGGAATGTGTCTGGAGTATTTCAGCTATGTCTTCCAGTGCAATTTAGCAGCTTGAGATGAGGATAGCCAGTCTGGACATTTCTTGGCAGTCCAGCTTCAAAGACTACTCTGGCCCTCAGTTTGGGAACAACTGACATTGATGATACTCGGATGCACTCTTTCTGTTTTATCCCCTGCAGCGCAAATGGAGAGTGCATTTTTACCACTTCCAAATCAGAATCCCAATTTCAAGGGGTTCTGGTTGCGCTTGGTCAAATCTCAAACAAAGATTTCTGTTTCCTAGGCAGACAGAACATATAATATAATATGAAAAATAATACACTAATACGAGAAAAATCAGGGGAAAAACCCCCCAAGCTCTGCTCATAGGGAAAATGATCTGGATTTCTGAAATAGGTCTAGTCCTAGACACTAACAGCTTTGTCAAAAAAAGGAAATAAACCTTTTTGTCATTGTTATCTCAGCAGAAGTTTTTGTTTTTCAAGAATATATACATTCAGATTCTGGTTTTATAAACATTTATTTATCAAGCGTAGTGCTTACTGCCATAGTTAGCCTCAATAGTCTCAAAGGGACTAAACATGGTTGCTTGCATTATGCATTGTGTTTGCATAATCAGGCTCTTGGGATTAACAATTCTGAAAATGGCTGGCCTTCCCTAACATTTGATGTACATATATGAAAAAAAGAGAACAGACACTTGTAAGGGATACCCAAAATAAAACATAATGCTATTAAATGATCAAGCAGAAATTCTATTTTTCAGCATACCTATCAACTATGAGTATCATGATTCTCTGTATTTATCTATTCTGATTTATGCACCCTTTCAGTAAAAAGAAGCACCTGTTCTTTGCTTGAGGGCACATCTCAACCCATTTAAAAAGCACAGCAGTTTTTAGGAGGAATGCTTGGGAATAACTACAAATAGTAAGTTTGCCTACTTCTTTTTGTTAGTTAAGACAGCAGAAACTACCATTTCAAATGTGATAGTCATATCTGTATTTCATTTATAAATTCAACTACGTTACAGCTATATTCATATCTTTCCAGAGTAAATTATGGGAAATAACCATTTGTCTTCATTGTAGACACTTTTGCATGTATAGTAGAAAACAAACCTCTATTCAATAACTGCACAGAGGCACCATTAAAATCAAATTTACAGTAAACAGAACCTGCAGCTGGGGTAAAACACTAACTGTTAGTATTTTAATTATCAGTGAAGCTTTCGGAGGTCTAACATCTGCTCATAGCCAAATGACAGCAGCTGCTTGTGTACACTTAAAACAACATGAATTTCTTCTATAAATATTAAAATGAATTATATGTTCTGTGTTCATTGCGGCTATATTCCTATTAAGCTGTTTAAGTATATAGGGTATTCTGAACTTCTTTCTTGTGGCAAATTCATAAAGGGCTGACCTCCTCAAAAGAATGAGAGGCAAAGGCAGCAAAAATTCTTGAGTCTGTAAATTGAAAATGTTTAGAGACAGTACTGGAGGTCACCCTCTGCCAAGACACTGCTGGTAAATGCTAACAAAACATCAGCGGTAAGTTCTGATCATTGTGCACTACAGTAACTTCAAGGACAAGACTGCTCAGCATGCAAAGTGTCAGGAGTCTATGGGATGGCTTATATCAAAAGCTAATGCTCATCTACTAAGTGAAGCAATTAATGCATTATCTTACTTGGAAAAAAATACTCTGTTTCAATGTCCAAAACATTGGTGGAGATGAGTGTGCTCTCTTTTGTGGACTTCATCAAAAGCATACTGGAATGATCCCTGGTTTGCATGAATAGAAGCAATAAACTGCCACGAGGAAGGCACTATACTGGCCCAATATGAGATTTTGCTAAAAAGGGCAAGTTTCATAACTTAATTTTGAACCTTTTTATCTAGGCTGTATCAACTGATATACAGTTGATATTTTCCTTTTAGTCTCTCACCTGCTTGGGAATACAGGAAAGAAAACTGAAGGAGGGACACATTTAGTTAGCTGTAGAGTCTGGCACAGTGCAAGGAAGTGAGCATTACAACCAGTTTCAGAAGAAAACAAGGGAAGAAGGTTTTATAGTTTTCACTTTATGGGTTTTCAGTGGAGAAAGATCTGTTTCTTTGCTTTTACAACATCAAGTGTAACGCCAGTGGCAAATAATGTTTATGTATTTTCACAATAGACCTACAGCTCAAAAGGAGCACTACAATAATTTAGTCTGAAAGCTGTAGGTCACGCCAAGCTGTGTTTTGGAAAAAACCCCAACATGATTAGACGCTTCAGCCTTACATGTGCTGAAGTACACAACCACAACACAGGATCTGCCATGAGTACAGCCGTCTCCACAGTGGTACCTGGCTTAAGATGAAGGTGAATTAATTGTCAAGGCAGTTCCCAAACTTCTGACATCAGATTTCCCACCCCAAAAGTCAGTCTCAGTGCAAGATGACAACATATGAGGAGGAAGGAATAGGGCTGGTTATAGGTGGGACAGTTTCAATGCACAGGCCTTCCCCTTTGCAGCCTCTCACTCCTCCTGAGGCACTCGACAGCACCAAGGCTTACCATGCCCTAAGTGATGAGTGTCAGAAAACATGCGGATTTTTCACCTCAGAGTGTCACAGGCCGAGCTGTAATGCTGGGATTACTTAGGAAGCATGAAGCAGGGGTACTTGCTCGTCCTGGGAGGTTGGATAGATGGGTATATAGAGGCTGGAAAGATGGGTAAATTTTATACCACTTTCAAGGGCCAAGTTCATGACAAAATCTTTTTTTCATGATTCACCTCTGGTGAAGGATGGAAGCAGCATGTTTCCGGAATATCTTCAAAGGAAGAGCTGTTCATGTAATTGACCCTTCTGCTGACAGAAATATATTTTCTATGCTACTGATAGAGTAGCACTTAAATGAACTGTCTTCCACTTCCAGTGTTAGAAAGCAGGAGTCAGGACGTAGGTGAAGCGAGACAGAAGATACCAAAGCTGGTGCTTTCTGAGCTGTCTCTGAACACTGTTGATGCAGGAACTGCAAGATGGTCTATGTGCCTGGGCTGCATAGGAAATGTAAAGTAAACTGTTGAACTGCAGCTCTCCCAAAGGGCTCAGAATCTCCTTGCCATGTTGCTTGCACTTGGCTGCAAAGTTGTGTGTTCGAGAGCTGAATAATTACTCTGTTGACAAGGCTACCTAAATTGTTGCTTAACTAGAGGTAGAAATCAACAGCTTTTAGATGGCATAGGGAGCTAATACCAAACTGGAAGCATTAACATCAATACAAAGAAAACCAGGATGTAGCAAAGTAAATAAGAAAATAATAATGTAAGACTGAACTTGTGCTACTGCATACTAGCACTTGAGGAGAAAGTAAATACGCAAAAATTATATTCAATGAGAGACAAGTCCTTTGAGAACTGTAATGATGAAGAAATTTAAAGAATGACAGCGTTCATCAAATTACATATGAGTTTATGAAATGTAAAACAGGAAAAGAAAACAGGCAAAAGCAATTTTTAATTGCACATTCAAAGGCACGTCTGCTGCACATTGTTCTGGTACAGATACAACTAAATTATGTATTGATCTTTCTAGAAGAGAGATCTTGACTAGAGAATATTCAGAATAGTTAAACAAGAACTATTAGAAGCCTGATTTGAATGGAAATATTGAAGGTTTAAGTGCAGATATTCTGGCTACATAATCTGCAAATGCCGGAGAGGGAGGAACATTTTTGTCCCTATTCAATAAGCATAATCTTATTTTGATGAAAGACTAGAATGTTCATGTCATACTGCAGGAAGATGGTTAGACATGGTGAGAAATGGAAAGTCAATTCAGCTGCCTCATCCACTTTTAGGTGCCAGGGTCAAGCTCCCAGATGGAATAAACAGACTGCACAGTAGTTAAGAGTATGACTTAACCCAGCTTATCACCATTTACACTGCAAATCCATACTATTCCAGAACAATTCAGTGAAAAACAACAAGGGATTCTGAAGGAACTACTTAGAAAACTTTTGTAAACATCTCCATTCTGAACTAAAGTTCACTCAAGAGTGTGGTGCCTTAAGTCTTAAAACCCAAATAACTTGCAATGACTGTCAATCATATGAAGCATGAATCCTAGTCAAATATGGACTAGTAAACAACCCCTGCCACTCTGTCAGGTCATCTCATTAACTCTTTTAATTTTTTTCCTTCCTGAGATCCAACTTAGACTAGGAAAAGAGTGAATATTTTAAAATTAAATAATGAGCATATTTATCTAAAACATTTTAAAATGCCACTTAGTTCTCAATTCTGAAAGCACTTGTTCAAAGATTTATTATCTATGTCTGTCTCCAACTAAAGGCAAGTAATGCTTAAAACCATGCTAACTAAAAAATGTCAAGTGGTTTGAAAACACCATGGTTCACTTCTCTGTAGCATGGTGCATGCTACAGTGAATGCCATCAGTCTGCTATGAATGCCATCATACCTAGGACCTGGTACAGCACCCTTAGTGATAGCATAAATGAAGCCAAACACTTTTACTAATGCTGCAACTTAGTTCACATTTTTTTGTACAGTAGACAAAATTTCAGAGGAATTCATGATTGTTTCTATGAAAGCAGTAAAGCTTGGGATATTTGACAAAATGGAGACCAGATAACATTCCCACCAAAAAAACCCACAACCAAACCAAGAAAAAACCCCAAACAAAACCCAACCGCAGAAGACTAGAGCGAGATACCTGGAAGATCTGATTTTCAAAACCACTAAGAAACTAACAGCTCCTGCTGACACTTTCGTTAAAAGGTTATTTCAGCTAACTTTCAAAAAAATATTTCTTACTGTTTTTCCAGCTACTTTAGTTTAGTGAGCTCAAAGTTTTCTAACTTCTGGCATGGAACAGACCAATCGCCAGGACTCGCTGTGGTTTGTTACTTCAAATCTGTGCAGATTACAGAGCCTGGGAGCAGCCCACGGCATCACTGGTTGAAGCAGCTGCTGCAAGTCACAGGTAGGCCTTACAGATTCTGTAGCTTTTCTTTACAGATTCTGTATAACTTTTGGGATACATTCCAGTGCTCCAAAATCCACTGAAGTTCACAATTTCTTTCATTGTGTCTCCAAGTACCCTTAAAACATTATTCAAGTGCTTTTACTGAAATAAAAAGACTCTGAAGATATTTGAATATGATTTTCTTTATAAAAAGAAAAGGCACATATGAAAATGTACACAGAACAAAAATTGTATCAGTACCTAAAAGAACAAGCTAAAGGAAATCCAAAATTAATGTTTTTCTTCGTTTACATGTTATTTTTTCGAGGGCCTCTAACAATAGGGTGAATTTTATGAAAGATTTTTAGGTATCTTTGCATAAAGCTGATTTCCTCAATGCAGAATTAGGAAGAAAAATAAAATTGGTCTGCTTTCCACTAGTGCTAGGCACAAGAACATGCAAATGCAAACTGAACAGAACAGACTTAAAATCTAATGGCATCTATCTAAAACTGTATCTCGTGAATTGCTCACAATTGGTAACATATTTATCATTAAATAACATCATAAAAATGGAAAAAGCATTATACTAACTTTTCAGGCAGAAAAGTGAAAAACAACAAGAAGTGTGTTGCCAGGGTCACACAAGAATTCCAAGGTGTGCTGAGTCCCAGTTTTAAATCTTAATCACTGCATTATCATTTCTTAGGAGAGCCTATTGTCAACTCCAAGAGTTGAGGTACTCCATTTACCCACCGGGAAGCTCTAGTCACATCACTGCAATTTTCCTGATAATGCCCTGTCAATGACTCAACCCCACGTTTGTGAGCAGAGAGGAGTTCAGTGTCCATGTATCCTATAATGAGGAATGCCGGGCTGCAATCTCTGCTGAGATTGTCATAGGTGTCCACTGATACCATCTGCAATTACAGAATTTTATGAGATGGAAACTGGTTCATTATGAAAAAGACTCAAGTCTACCAGCTCATTTCACAGATGTCAGATGGCAGACTTCCTACTCATCGCAATTCTTGCAAGTGCAGAAGAAGCGGCCTATAGTTAGACTTTTGGGAATTAAGCACAGAGCTAATGCTAAGCACGGGTCTAAATGCTTTTCTAAGCTGGACCCTGTTAGCTCCAGTCCAAGCCATTCAAAACAGTGACACAGATTCTTGAATTTCAGCTTCCCAAGGGCCAAACCGTAACTGCTAGTTCCCAAAGGAAGGCAGACACAAACTTAGCTAAATATCACTTTTGCCCTCTACCAAACACATACCTCTCAAACTGAATTCAGCTTGATTATAACTAAGCAAAATAATTACATGAATATTTTCAAAAGTATCAGCTGAATTCCATTTTGAATTGTCACCTATTCAAATAAATGAATGAATGCATTCTTTTGAAAAGGCTAATGTACATTATGGATAACTAAACATTTTTGTATCTTTAACATGTATTATTTACTTTTTTAAAATAGTTTTCTCCAAAATTTCATTGTTACATTTCAGAAGTACGTGTAGAGTGGAAAATGTTGTTGATAAACCTTTCTTCTTAGAGAGTAATCCCTCTCATACATACATTCTTTTGCACTCTCAGACAATGATATATTCATCTTCAAGTCTGGTAGCTATTAGCTTAAACAAACATCTTAATTTCAGACATTTCAGTCATTAAGAACACAGAAATTAAACTAATTCTCAATTTTTTTCTGAAAGAAATACAGATTTCTTCTACAATTTCAAGAAATGAAGCACTGTTTGCTATAGTACAGCCCCCTCCACTCCTTCCAAAACCAACCCATTTCTGTTGGAGGTGAATCTTGCTGCATTTATTCATTCCCTTTTTAACAACAGACCACAGAAAAATCCAAGGTAGCAGAGTGTTTAGCAAGAGGACTTAAAATACTAAATGTAGGCTATAGCACTACTTCAACCTCTGGGTGACCTCTGACTGAAGACCGAACGGAAGGTGCTGATGCCAATCCCGATCATCCTAAATATTAGGGAATCTGCTTATTTGACAGACTTGCTTTCTCCTTGTGCAACTGCCTCAAGTGGCAGTGACAGACATGCTCAAACCATGGTCTCTGGCCTTTCATATGTTTCTTTCACAGGCTGGTTTCCATAACAAAGATATACTCCCACTTGGTCAATTTATCACAACCTCCTCAAACACTTCCCCTCCCACACATGCACTTGGTATCCCCACTGCCTCATCACGAAAAAACAGACCAGAAGCCCACCAACCATACAAAAATTATATTGCAGATTTGTAGATTAATGGGCTGATTCTGGCATCTCAATTCAAATGGATTTACAACCACTGTGTTTAGCCCTGTGTGATTTCAAATAGAATTACTTCTGATGAATTTGGATGCAAATTCACAAAGCATTAAAACAAACCATGTTTAAACTCGTTGGTTCATCAGATGCAAATATCGCGCATTAAGCAGGGAACACCCATTTATGAAAATAATGAAAACTGACACCAATATAATAAAATCATTACAGGTTTATGGATTCTGGGACTTAAACAAGCCATACCCTTGTTTCTCCTAACTGATTAAATGCTTCTTTGCAGTTTATGTTTGATCTGCAATTCAAAAATAAATTAGTTTAGTCTTTGAGCCCAGAACCTTGGAAAATTGCTAGGAGGTTCTACCTCAGATTCGTCTGGGGAAAAGGGCTGGGTAAAGGGAGGAAATTGGGGGGGGGCAGGGAAGCTTGCAGTGCAACTGAGAACCGACAGCACAGGAGAGGAAGCAGTCAGACAAATTGAGGTTTGCAGCGTTCACAAACCCGTGGCCTGAGCAGCGCTGTGTGGAACAAAAGGCAAGGATGATCATACTGGGCACTTCTGTTTCATAAAGCTGGCACAGACGGGCCTGTCACACCATGTGCTTCGTTTCCATGAAACCTCAACCATCTTCACTTTGCATCATGGTTGTAGACAAGGAGTTTAAGTGCAGAAGGGCAAAGGATTGCCCATAATACCTGGGATTGTCCCATGGCAAGGAAGGAAATAGATATCTGAGGTTGTATGTAAACAGTATACACAGTGTGGGTTTTTCATTAATCCCCTTGTCTAATTATCATGAACATGATTTCATTTTCCGTTAGATGACAACAGCCTAGCTCAATGGTTTCCAGTAAAATCTTTGTATCCAGATAATAAATTCTTCTCATAATGATGAGATTTAAAACAGCAAAACATTCCTCACTGAGGCATGTAATGCTGATAAAGCACTATTTTGCTGCACAATCTATGCAGTATAAAAAGTTCTTTGCTGCATCATGATCTGCTCCAATTTGTGTATAAATAGCATTCATATTAAAAGGAAATGTAACACCAAGTTTTACTTAAATAACTGCTCAAAAAGAGGTTGGGAGATAATGTAGCTAATGCACAACAACAACAACAACATCAACAAAAAAGAAGGGCAATAGCTCTTTCTCAACATCCTTTCTTTTTCTTTTATGAATCCATTCACACCAACATTAAGAATTTGAACCCAAATATTTAAAGAATTATATGTTGTGATGGTTTGAGGGTAGTTTGGTTCCTAGAGTTGAGGTACCATCTAAATGTGCTGCAAACACCAGAAAACCCAACTTTGAAAGCAACTCTCTCCATAACTTTAAGCAGCCATCCCAAGAAAGCTCCTGTTTCTGAGGACAGACATACATGACTGAAAAGGCCTAACATGCTGTGAAGTCCTTAAGATCTACATTTTCAAATGTGAATGCCTTGAATTCAAAACCCAAACCTGCTGTAAAGAAACCATTAGCCATTGCTGAGGCATCATGCAGCACCACACTGACAATGCCACTGACACTGGGCCACACGGGATTTGAGAAGCTTGACTGTTCCAGCATTGCAGCTATCTAGTACCCACTGTCTCCATCACCTTCAAGAAATCCTTACTTGGCCAGCAGATCAAGTACTTCCATTGCTGTGATGGACCCATTATTTACACCTACAGCTTTGGCATCTCCATGGAACATAGTTCAGCCCATGGAACAATACTGGTCAGAGACTAGGAATAAAATTGCATCCACATTCAGGACATGGACAAAATTCCCACTGAGTCACAAAGCAATTAATACCATTTTTGATTAAAACAAAAATAAAAAATCTGGATTCTGCTCATTCTTTATCATTTAATGCCAGTGCTCTGAAATCCATTCTGGCTTCCAGTGGGCATCAGGATGCTGGTTAAAAGCTACCTTATCCTGAGTCACTATGTTTAACTCTGTTGCTCTTTCCACACCTCTTTACATAAGCACAGCCAAAAAGTAGCATTTGGGATGTGCTCATTTTGTTGCAGAGAGAGAGAAAAACACATGTCATATTTTCTTACCATTTCTGAAGTTGGTCCCAAAACTAGACAGAAATAGTTTCTGATTACAGGTATTTTCTGTGAACTGTGAGGCAGGTGAGGACTTGTTCTTCCCTCATGACCTACTGGCTAAATTCCTGAGGGCTGCTGAGAAGATACTGTAGTATTATATACTGTTTGAAGTGATGTAACATGAGACTTTGGCTTTAAGAGTTGCTGAATACCAGATCAAACACAACTTCTCAGTACTACCTGCATTTTCTGGTGGTTTTTATATTGTATGATTGTGGGAGAAGGACAATACTCAAGGATAAAGGACCACCTTAATCTGCATCAGAATGAGATTGGCCTGGTTAAACAGTGACAGAGATGTATGGATATGTAGTGAGTACCAATCTGAGCACTCAGATGTGGAATTAGGACTTCATGTACGGGTACTTATTTTAGAAAGTGGATCTCAGAGGACAGATAGGGTTGCCCACTTAGCTCAGAAAACCCTGCTCCAGTTTTAAAAGCTACTTGTCACTGCAGAGCAAATGCTTCAATTTTGAAGCAAAGTGGTATGTTTGGTGGCCTCATTTGCATGACAATGCCCAGAATGCTCTCCTAACTCACAGCTATTTCATGGAAGGGCTGATGCATTCAAGGTTTGAGAATAAACCCAGATCCTGTGGGTATACCAATGCATATGATTTCAATATTTCTCCTCCAATTCATGTGCAAAAGATAAGACTGTTAAAGTGGATAGTGGTTATAGGTAACCAAACTAACCTGTCATCAGTGTTTATCAGAAATCAAAATTACAAATGGTACTTTGGCAAGCCTCTAACTCCTTGATTAATTAGCTGATCATCTTGTACCCACGTGTATATGCTTTAGGTGTTGACATAAGTCTTGAAGGTTGCTGTGAAGAGCTGTCCCAATATATTAACAAGCAAACCCAGAAAAACTAAACAATGCACAAAACACAGCACAGATACAGAATAACAGTTCATCAAGACGGACTTTGCTCATCTCCTGCACTTCTCTCCTCCTCCCTCACAGCTTGCTACACAAAATAAATGCACTACATCGACTTACACTGCAGTACAGAATATCACAGTCTCCTCTATTGTGTGGATTTCACTGCTGAGAAGCTGTAACACTAATTGTCAGTTTCCCACGATCAAAGTAATTTGGTTAAATAATTGGTTTACATTTACTATATTTTATTTGCCTCACAAAAACAAATGTTATAACAAAAGATCATCTGAAGAGGAGGGAATGCTACGGTGATAACACCAATATGGTGCCAACATATGGAGAAATATGTGTGTTTTGTGCACATAAACAATGACATGAAGCTTCAGCTGTTTAGAGAACAAAGCTTTACACCTGAGTTAACTTAATATTGTGATATGTGCATTCTGGTGTGTATGCGTATGAGGGGTGAAGCTCTTCTGATATTGGATTTTGGCACTGAAACTAAAGTAATGTTTAAAATTCTGATTAACTGGTGATCATTTATAATTCATTCTTGATAGGTGAAAAATGATGACATTTCTTCTTTACCAGTTACATGAAGTCTGTGTTCACATGTGAAACAATGGCTTTTCTATACCCAAAATCAAGTTGATGACACCATGATAACTTTTCAAGAATTTCTTGGCTTTTCAGATGTTTTTCCCTCTTTTATTTGATAATATGTGGATTTGACCACAATTTTCACAGCTCCTCCCCCGATGCAGAAAAGGAACACAGTAACTAAGTGCCTGCAGCAGTCAACAGAAGCCGTTTCTTTTAACCTCCCTCCAGACTACCAGGCGTGAAGAACGGCTGAGACATTTTCCTTCAGCCACCAGAGCGGCTCATTTTCCAAATGTCGCTAGAACAGCTTCATTCAGAAGTGGCTGCCATTGGAGTTCCTTCAAAATTCTGCCAGAACGGCTTAAACTCAAAAGTAATTAAAAGCCTCTGTAAAACTCATAAGTCAAGGGAGTGGCATAACATCCATTAATTACAGTGCTCCGTGATGTCACACCTGTGACTTATGAGAGGCTATCCTGAGGTGGGTTCAGAGCTGCTGCTCATAATTTATAATGGTGCTTTGAAGCCTGCCTAGCAAAAAGCAGGTTCACATTGGGATGGTACATATCTTGTAACAGCTGATTGCATGATATAAAAAATAATATTGTGGCTTTCATTCATTGGAAAACTATTGTGGCTGAACACAGGTTTAAACACCAAATACACCACCACCAAATGGTGCACGTGCAGTGGGACCATAACCCTGTGATAACATCTGGTTTGACTATAACACTCTCAATGTCAATCAATGGCCAACGCTAAGGAAAAAAGAAATTTCAGAGGACATAAGTGATTGCTGATTTTTTTCAGTGGAGCCTGATGATGACTTATTTTTAATGTTAAGACTGGAATCAGAAGGTTTGCATAATTATGCTTGGCTGTACATGCAGAATTTAAAAAGTTGTAAAGAAAATAAAATTCTGAACAGGTTACCTGAAATGAACAGAGGTAGGTTTATTTCCACCAGTTCTCAGATGTTATTTTTGCTAAAATATAGGGCATATTGTCCACAGAATGTTAAATTAAATTATACAGAATGATACTCAGCTTTATGAATTTGCAGTAAAAGTTGTCTGTGTTTGACAGACATTTACAGAAAAAAAATGGCAATGTTTCTGCAACAGATTAAAACCTGCATTTTGCTTTTTTCCTTTGTCTGTTTTGAGTTTAAATGGAAACAAACCTTGCAGTATAGAATTGGCTTAAGGTCACCTGTCTACAAGGGATTACTATGTAGTTCCTTTTATATTTTTCTCCCTACTAGTTTGAGGGACAAAAGGGCAGCAGTACCCTAAGGGCTTTTTCAAATAACCTCTTTAGCAAATAAAGTCATACCCTATGTATAGAGGCCATTTCATCCCAGTCCCATGGGCTGCCTGTAGGGTAAAATACTGAATTTTTCTGGCATATGTCACTGAATGTGAAAAAGAGGATCACTACTTACAGAAAGTTAAAGACTGAATGAAAGAATGTGAATTTCCTTAATGCACTAATTTAAAACATTGTATGTTGAAGCTGAAAACAGTGACTATAAGCATCTCAGAGAAACACTGGAATATATTTACATGCGCCATACAGAGACTCACGTATCAGCAACGATTTACTATGGCTTGAAAACACAACAGATTCAGCTTATCTGAAATCTTAAACAAACAAATATATTTTCTCCAGGGAAAATAAGTAAAATGAAATTTGGCCTATTCTTTATGAATGCAGTCTTATGATGGTATCAACTTAACATTACCATAAACATCTCTGAAATCAACTGTCAAGAAGGAATCTGCTATGCTTATATAAATTACTATTATTATCATTTTTGTTGCTGCACTTGCTGCACCCCACTTCTGTAATTGCTGAAAAGACAACATGCAAACCCTCAAACTTTCAAGTATTCACAAGGTATAAAAAATGGTTTTAAAACAAATGATTTGACAGCTGCAAATGCAGGATAACACCTAGTTACATTATAGAAACAGTGTGGATAATTACTTTTTTCAGAAGGAAAGACTCCATGGACCACAGTCCTGTCTGAATTTCCCTGCAGTTTGGATAATGTGCAGTAATACAAATCCTGTTGTCACCTCAACCAAGTCTTTTTATCATCTATACATCAGCAAGAATGATGAGAGACGTCCCATGATTCTAACAGTCTTCCTTTGAAGGATCCACATGTTAATTACTGCACTAATTATGGTTTTTGAATAACCAAATGAAGTAAGCAGTCTATGGGAGGTACGGGCATAAAACTAAGACTGAGAAAATACTAGTTACTGAAGTCATCAGTGTAAACTGACACATTGAACATTCTTAAAAAAAGTAGAAGTAGATTTTAAAAGACAAGCATCTTCAATAATTAGGGTTCCATACAGGAAAAAGAAATGTTATTTCTTAATGGCAAGTGCATTTAAACTGTTATCTAAAGATCTGAAGGTAAGCCTGCTTAATTCACTGCTTCTTCTTTTGTTATTAGGAAAACATAATTGTTCCAAATAATTAGCACTAGAGTACATCACAAGCTGACAACAAAATTATAGAAATCTTCATATTCAGATCCGTCTAGCTGGCTATTAGGAACAGTTTCTGATCATAACCCATTAGTTGAAGTGCTGTGAGTTCTTGATTGCCACCAAATAACCTCAGATATCTGCCTAAGTTAACAGCCTCTATTTATTCAGAGTTTTCTTGACAGTAAAAATTGCTTACGATTTTTACAGCTGCCACACAAAAGAACAGTATCAGATGTGTGCACTTGCAAGACTAGGTGATAAAATAATTGAAATGCGGATTTTTAGGCACAATTTCAACGCCTAACTTTCTAAATGAAAAACAGCTATGGGATTTCAGTGTGCTGTAATGGTACTATTGGCTTTCCTGTTTATTAAAAATTAACATGAACACATTCCAAATCTTCCTAGTTGTGATGACCATGCTAATTAAAATAAGATTTGTTTGGGCCAAGGTTCTTTGGCATAACAGCTCTACTTTGTCCTTTTTTTTCACAGAACACTAACTAATCAACTGCTAAAGATATTTCTGTATTTTATGGCTCAACCCTTCTTTGTTTTTTTGGTACTTTCTTGTGAATCATACCAGGGCATAAACAGCTGTTAATCCATTTCTTAAACAGATAACTAGCATGGATAGTATCACAGCAAACACTACCAGAAAGTGTAGCATATTTTTAAAAGACACTGACAAATGAATCCTCTGACAGAAATCACTGCTGTAACCCCAAAAGGAAAAAAAAAAAAACCAACAAAAAACTATGTGCACATGGTAAGAAGGGAATTGCACTCTTTTAGTTACTTACTCAGCTTCAGTGAGTGGATTATTGATAATGTAATACAGACAAAATAAAAACTTATTTAAATTTCCCATCTAATACCTTAGTTATCTATAATGCTATTTGAAGCTCCTTTCAAAATGTGTTTTTTTTGTTTTTTTTCTTTTTTCCTGATAATAGCTCAGTTTATAAACCTACAAAGCTTTATGTCAAATCCCATGGGGAATAACTTTGATTACTAAAGTAATTAATGATGCTGGATAGTAATATGGATTTTCTGTTAAGATTTGAGTTTGAAGTTAATTAGTCTCCATATTATGATTTGCTGATTAATTACAGATATTTAGTTATAAAGAGAGATGTTAATTATTAATCTAAAAAATCATCTTGCGCAATTAACTAAAACTTTGATGTCAGTCACCACTCTCCTTGTATGTAACTTCCAAGGTGCTAATTCTATGGAGGGAGGCACATGCCTTCCCGAAAAGGTAAAAAAAAAAACCTTCTGCTCTCTTTTTTGTGTATATAGTACAGTATAGTGAACAAATTTTTCTCTTAATTTGTCAGGACAAGCCACCCACCTTGAAGCTGGACTGTAACTTAATTCTCATGAAACTACTGATCTTTCATTGCTTATTCTCACAATATGCTTCATCTTATCACGGAAAAAGAAAGTGCTATAAAAGAAATTCCACAATGAGTCTTAACTGTGTGTACTCTTGAAATCTTGTCTTAACCTCAGAGCTGTGATGTTCTGCTGACTGATGGGCTTTGTCAGTTCCCATGTTAAAGTCTGGAATGAGCTTCAGCGTTGCTACAGAGATCAGTATTTTCTAGCAACAGCAGCAGCAGCAGTCTTTACCAGTGCCAAGAAAATATTAGAGCAAAACTACTAATTAATGTAACAGCTCAGATAGAATTTAAAATCAACTTTTGTTTAAAAAGAAACCCCACCTTATCTCCTTCACCACCCCCCCCCCTTTCTCTTCTGATCTGCAAAGAAGAAATCTTACTGTTAATGTAAAGGGGATAAGAACGCGATTAGAAATAGGGTTAAACCAAAAAGCATCAGCAGCACACCAATGTCCTGGAATTTACCCTAGTAACACAGACTCTGAACAGGGATCTGTTTACATTATCTCTAGATCATCTTGACAATATTCATTCTCTATTTACCTAAATGAGGCAATATGATGATATTTATTGCTCAGAATGGCTAAATATAGACTTTTCCTGAGCACTCAGTATCATAGTGGGAGGTTTTGCTCTAATCTACATCTTTAAACTGACAAGCTGGAGCATTCCTAATGAATGCCTCTTTTCATCTGGATGTCTGTGTGTATTTGACAGTATAAATATTTAGCAATATCGGAGTCAGCTTGTGATTTTACCCAGATGGACTGATTGATGCCTTGGCTTGACGTTGCCAAAGACAATCCATGTAGTTATATAAGCAATTTCCCTCTTACTTCCTAAGAAGCAATTAGGTGGCCAAAGGCAGCAACCCAAAAATAGTGAGAATACTTCTGGTATCAGCTGACAACTCTAAGGGATAAATAAAATATGGTACTTAAATTATTACCACTTTACTTTCATGAATCATGGGATTAAAGCTTTCACTTCTAAAGTACATATAAATTGCAGGGTTTCCTATGTCTGTAATTTGCAAGAATCTAAGTTAAAATACCAGCTAATCAGTCAACTCACATTCACCTTGGGAAAAGTACCACCCTTCCTTGTCATTTTTGTAAATTGCATGCCTAAGCACCAATGTTATTTTCAGGGGAAAAAAGCTTGTTGTCAATAACATATATTGCAGTCTAGTTAAAACAACATTTGTTAAGGTTTAATCGCAAATGTAATCTGCTTTTAAAGTTTAGACAGAATGCTCAGAGAAATTCAAGGGACAGATAATAAATCATTTTCTCCTATCCTGGGTGTGAACAAGGTAGGCTGGAGTCTTGCAGGTGTGCTGCCTTTTTCTCCTACATGTAACAGACTCTTGCTGGTTTCCACAGACTGTTCAAAAATACAGGGATTCTATCAACTGAGAAATGAGAAATTTTTTACCATCTGACTTTCAAACGACAGTAGCTGCACTTTGGTATTGTAAAATATTCCCAATAATTTTATTCAGTTTGCATCTTTGCATACGCTTTGTAATTCATAATGTGCGTAACAAATTGCAGCAACGAGAATTTTAGCTGCATTTCATGCACACACATATAAAAATACGTGAATTAAAAAAAAAAAAATCCTGGATACTGAATGTCAGCTTTAAATTAGCTATGCACTGTTTGTCTGTGTCGGTCTTACATGGTGTAAGATGCCTGCAATGATTATGTCTAGTGCTCTTATGCATGTTAGTACTTTGGGGGGAAAGAACAGTGGCACAATATTTTTGGCAATAGTAAAATTCACATGTCTCAGCTATGTTGTTGATTTCATTCCCTTCCCCAAAAACCTTTAGTTTCTTTGTTTTCTATTAACTCATTCCAGTCTTTGTATGCCCCATGCAATAACCTAGGAAAAAGGGCAAGGAAGACATTATTCTTCTTGACACTAATACCTATAGATCCTGTTCTGCAGTGATACCTCTCCCTATCACGAAGTATCTCAGCAAACAGAATTCTCCAAACTCAAGAGCTGGAACCATTAATATATTGCACAGGCAAGTGGGACACAATGCCCACTGGTAATCAGACAAACACAACATGGCTTCTTGGGGATTGGCCATCTGCTTATGATATGCAGGAGTTTTAAGTGCAGCATGCATTGGTTACATCATTTTGTTTCGAAAGGCAGTCTCTGATTACCTGTTTTATTATTATTCTGTGACCAGCTGGGTGCCAAATAAAAATAAATGTATGCTGTTTTGTATTTATTGGATTTGATTAGTAATAAATTTGTTATTGACCAGATCCAGAGTGTGATGGCCTGAGGCACAATCCAATGGTCTCTACTCACTTGATCATTACACCCTCCACTTTCAATCAAGCTGCATTGAATTGTGTTACTCTGTGTTTTGCTTCTCAATTGTCTGGTTTGAGAATGGAGGGTCAGGGATGGAGGGAGAGGAAAGTTGATGTTTTCTAGTGAGAAAATTAGGAAGAAAAGGGAAGGCTGTCCCTTTAAGCTGGGAGATAACCACAAAACAATACCGAAAGAAATCTGGTGATAGAGTTCGCTGTGCATGGTACAATCCATTGAACAGGTCGACGTGAGAAATTACTAGGTCGGATAAGGCAAAGTTTAGAATAAACTGCATTGTTTTACAAAATATGTCATCGGGAAAAATGCATTAACTCTAATCAGCCAAAATGGTGTGATTCATTGCTTAATTTCAGGGTACCAGGCTATAAATTACATCAGGCCTGCCACAACTAATTTTTGCAGTGGCATACTAGATGAAAAATGAAATGTCCAAGTGGCTACAAGTGAAAAGCTTCCATCTTTCTTCCACAGCTGAATATTACTTACTCTAATGATGTATAATAGCCTGCAACTACACTTAACCTGTGCATTAAATAGCAGCACAAACTGTTTACCTAGAGTTATGAAGAAGAAAACAGCAAATCAAGCAAAGGAATCTAGAGTGTGTACATTAACCTCCCACATGCCAACATAATTGTCCCCTACAGATGATGTATAACACTTACTCCAAATCATACTTTTTTTTTCATTACACATAATAGCTTACACTTCAAGTATCAAAAGTGTCAAAGCATGTGTGATAAATTGATGCCAAAATGCACCTAATTAATAAGTCTGATGATGTTTAGATTAAAACAGATGTTGGTTATGTTGTTAACAGAAAAACAGCTAATAAAAATAATTGCAACCTATATGCCTAAAAACTGCAGGTATTATTAAAAAGAACACAAAGTCTGAGCAGCGCAAAATGGTTAGTAAGCTTTTTTTGGGTGCAAATGTTCTTTTATGTACAAATTCTGAACAAAAGATCAAAGCAGTTCATCAGATCAGCAGTTATGAGCGACTTTCCCTTGTTTAAAATCCACAGCAAAGCTTTACAAGGAGATAATTTTCACTAGTGGTACTCTGTGTGCAACAAAAACTACTGTAAAACATGCTCGCTATTATTCACTTACACTAAATAAGGTGAATTCCGTGTTGATTACATTAAAAAAAAAGAAGATAATGAACTCCAGAAAGTTTCCAAATGTGATCAAGTAATCCATGATTACTACGAGTATCTTGTAGATACCAATGAAAAAATAAACTAGAAATAACATGGTATTTTAAAACTAGCTTCAATCTATAAATTAAATATCATAATATTTAAAATATTTAGGGTTTTTACCCTCATGCAAAACAACTGTTTATCACTTTGCCTCCTTTAAAAATATAGTATCCAGGGAGAATCTATTGATGGAAAACCTGACGACAAAAAATTCTATCGGTCTGAAGCAACTTTTGAAGAATCTGATTAGGTCTCATGCTGCAATACTAGGTATTCCATTTTTGCCAAAGGGCCAGCTATTATTATTAACATCATTTGTCTGAATCATTACTCTGCACCTTGGTTCAGCAAACACTATGAAGATGGCATGGTAATAAATGACCGCAGGATTCTTTCCTGCTTCAGCCTGTTTTTATCTGCCACCTCTCTACCGTCAGCTCCATCTTTCTGAACCTCTCTGAATCCCCAAAAGGGACGGGGCATCTATTTGTTTTCCACTAGGTTACCACTCTGTCTATTGTTGTTTGCACTAAAGGGTACGAATTCAATTCATTCTTGTGACATAAAAGCACTGATACAGTAAATTTTTTGCCCAAGAGAAAACACAAAGTTGCTGAATATGGGCTAAGATGTGAAGCTCTTGTATGTACGTGAAGGAGCTTTCTGAGACAGTCTTGCTCACTAAATATTGCTTTTTCTCCACCACAATCTAGACAATCACATTACAGCATTTTTAACTTACACTAACCTTGCCAAATTGGTACCTCTTGCAAAACTGTGACTGTATAGGAGGGGTTAAGTAATACATCCTCTCGTACTTATGAGCAAGAGAGGAAACAAAGGGCTGGGAGGTAAGATAGCCAATCGGTTCCTGTAAGATTAAGTAAGCCAGTGCTTCCGCGATAATCAGGGTTAGTGGAAATGGCAGACGAGAACCGAGGAAAATAAATAACCAAGGAGAAAAGACTTAAAAAGAGTTAAATAAGAAATCTGGAATGAGAGGGAACTACAGGGCATTGACTAATCTTATTTTTCTGCACGTTGAAATTCATACAAATTACTTTAACTTTATTCATACCTAAACATGCCAAAAAATAATCAATCTGCCATCTCAAAGAATTGATCAAAACTGAGCAGACCAGGCATAATGTCTCATACTTCACGCTGCAAAATAAAACCAAAACCTTTCAGAGATGTAATGGGTCTCTTTCTTTTAAATAAGAAAGTATGCTTATTTTCTTCTTCAGTGACATGAAGTATTGAAGTGTTGGAAAATAGTATATCAGGACCAGACATCTCTTCCAAGATTTCCCAATTGCAAACATCTAGTCTGAGATACCATCCTTTTGCAAAACCATAAGGCAGATTTTATGAGATGATCCATTAACAGAAATAAATTTCAATGTCCTAATATATGTAAACATATCAGGCTTTGAGGGAATTTCAGTCATGTAAATGCAGTTATAAAGCAAAGTTAGCACTGGCTTTTCATGGCCAAAGGCATCTTGTTTTTCCAAATACACTGTTAAGGAGTGCCAAACTTAGTAAACCCTACAGAAAATAGCCAAGTACTTTCTTGTCTGAGTCTTATAGAATGCTTAAAAATAGCACTCCTAAGTCTGAAATGTTATAACTGTTTACAAAACCTGAAAGGTTGCATTATGCACGACTTTCTTTGCCATCAAAATGCTCTATGTTCCTGCCAGAAGTTAAGAAGTTATCACTTGAAAATCACTGGCTAATCTAGCTTGTGCTAAGATGGATTTTTAATGAAAGTTTAATGAATGATAAATACTTGTTTCTTGATAAATGTTTAATTATGCCAATAATTACCAACTGCTGAAAACTACTGTTGTGTTAATAATGGCATTTTAGTACACAAGCAGTTTCATGAGTCATGATGCTGTTAAAGATCAGAATTCCATCTGTCTAATGCAAACTAGCAAAACAAAAGAAAAGTCTAATTAATATTTTGATACATTTTCCCTATACACTTAAAACGGATGTCCTTTTGTGAAAGAATAAATTTACAAGCTCCCTTTTTGAGAGAAGAATTAAATGTCTCAGAGCCATTATGTTATTAATCATTACTAGTATTTGAACCTAAAAACTGAAAGAGAAAAAGAAATCAAGCCAGATGTACCATATGTTTGAATGCTTCTTGCTTACTTTTTCTTGGAAGAGGAAAGAATGGGACATTAAGGTGATGATGAGACCAAGTTTTCACCTGAAATATTTTGTAATGTTCAGGTACCTCACTATGCTCCTAACATTAATCTTCAGAGTTACCTAGGACTGCTTTGCTGATGTCAAAAAGCCAGCAAACTGCAACCCTCACCTCTTACAAGCAAGGGGCCAAGAAACATCAAATTGTCACAGTGCCTTCCAATGGGGCCAGATAAAACTGAGATTTTCTTAAGAGTACAAAGAAGATAACAATATGGACATGAAAAAAATCAGGAAAAAGTAAAATGAGAGAAGACTATTGCCATGAAAAATAAGAGATCAAGGCTTTCACTGACTTATTTGTTCCAGGATGCCTCTTGGTTTGAAAGTATCTCCCATATTTGTTATGCTTACGGTACTAATTTTGGCTCTGTCTCTCACCTAATTGCCACAATACCTGTGGACAGCCTAGCCAGGATCCTGGCAAGGTGCTGAGCCACTGGGCTTTTAGTGATTGAAATATGGCTTCTTCCCTGCCTCAACTCCAATGTTAGGACGTATTTGTCATCACTATATTTAAAAAGGGTTTTAACCCTTATAAATGTTGAGTTTACATTCTTTTAGAAATGTTGAGGGTTTTTTTTCTTCTTGAAGCTGTTTAAAATTTCAATTTAAATGGGTCTTTGCTTTTCACAGCAAAGATGGGATAGAGCACTGTAAAACTTGTTTTATTCAGTAATCTTGTATCTCAAGTGAGTTTAACTAGGGGACGCTATGAATTATTTTCATTTCCTATATCTACAACTCTATGACACAAATTTGTTTTCTACATAAAGGAAATGTATTTTTTGAGATGGTATTCTTATTTAACATTTATGTAATCTTTACTGTGCGTCAGTATGTATTGGAGGAGTATGACCTCAACTTGAGCACCTTACAGAATACTAGGATTCTGAAACAATTCTTGTAGTTCTGAGAATTGCCTGACATCTTTGATTTATTTTTTTTACTGAAAAATACTCCTTTTTGCAGATTGGCAGTAGTTCATAACAAAAAAGTAGTTAAACATAAAACCAGACCATAAACTCTAATACTGAACCAACCAAACACACTAATGAAATATCAGAAAGGAGTTTTTCTTGCTGGAGAGAGAGACAGGAATGCTACTACAGATTAGCACAGCAAGCCTGTTAGCATCCATATAGCATCTGCAATGCAACGCAGAAGTCAGTGCAGTGAAAACGAAAACAAAGCCCATCCTGACAAATGGCTGGTGGCTAATAACACTTCCTCCCTAAGATTAACTTAGGAGAATAAAAGAACAAATGCAAAGGTATACTCAAATGTATATTGACAATTTTTCCTGCAGTTGAATCATAGTAGGCTACTACTCTAATGTTATAAAATGACCTGGATTATACAGTAATGTATAATACAATCAGTGATAGCCTTTTAGATGCTGTCATACTGTGTTCTGTAACACTTGGAACCTAAAGGTGGTAATATACAGATATCAATCTCATCAATATTCTGTATTTTAAATAGATGCAAAACCCATTCATCTCCTAATACTACAGGAAACTTTGCGCTCCCAGTAATCAATACCACAAGGAAACTGTCCCTTTCAACTGAGCCCAAACATTCCTGTGACCAAGTCAGTACCAAATCCCACTGGTTTCAGGAAAATGGTCTGCTTTGCTCTCACTAAAGACAGTAGTGTAGACCAGCTAACGTTGCCCAAAAGCACTGTCATAAATCACAAAAACATAAATTTTATTATTGAAGACATATAGCAATTTGCAAGTTTTTAAAGATATCTCAGTTCTGAACAACTTGTCTATAAAAATTTCATTCTATTGCAATACTACAGTGAAGTTTATAATAAAAAATGCTGCTTACAAAAAAATCAAAGAACTATCTTAATCCCATTGCACCCAGCTTTCATCCTGTATTTCAAAATCTTTGCGAATATTAGTCCTCTTCAAGTCAACAAACAAAATGCTTCATCCTGAATATCTCAGAAACAGTTACATACATGCTGTGTTAACAATAATATTTTGGGGTTTTCTGTGCTTTTAAGATGTGGTAACATACTGGTAAAAACTGCCTGCGCCTATAGTTGCTCATTACAGCTGGACTGGGTGGAGTTACATTGTCTGGAGCTGAAAGGTTGAAGATTTCTCCTAAAAATACGTGGTAGAGACAGCCATATATTAAAGTTTCACTCCACGTAAATGGAATGTCACTCTTTTATAACTACAGTCCACTATGATAATCCTCTTGGAATGCATTAATTATCATCCACCAGATAAGTGTCAAAAGCTACATTCCTAAAGGATTATCAATTCCCACCCAATTTCTACTGTGGCTGAATAAGGAAGAAAAGTTAGCAGAAAAAGAAGCAGCATCAAGAAGCTCTTAGTCTTGCCACAGCTATTCTCTACTCAGAATGAAAATACTGCCTTTTGGAACAGCTCAGCCATTCATATAGCTTTCATCACAACTGCACAAGTAGGAGAGAGCCAGTGACATGGTATCTGTGTTACAACAGGAAAGATTTTGTCCTGTAGATTCTTTCATTATATAGCAACATTCTCATTACAAGTACTGGGGGAAAGAAAGAAAACCCTTCACTGCTAGAAGGCTTCAATAAAAACCCCAAACCCACAAAATAAGAGTCTTTCTTCCTCAAGTTCAGGCATTTTTAACCATTGCGTCAAATGATTTTCTACTGCCCTCCCTTTTTTTTTTTTTTTTCCTATGCTTTCACTTTTGTACTCTTGAAGAAGCAAGAATGCAAACAAAACTTTCAAAAAGACTCCAGTGAACAACTTGACCGACTACATAGGCAGGAGAAAGCATAGAAAAAGCAAAGTGTTCTAAACATACGGAACAAGACCAAAACCAAAGTGCAAACAAAATCTGACTTTTGTGAAAGAAGGTACACAACCACACCCCCCAAAATACACAATTTCTAAGATACTGCATTGCTTTTTTTATAGGCTTCTAGATGTAGTTCACTACTTGCAATTTAGGTGCCTGTGTGCAACTCTGCCATTTGTAAAAAATCAGTCCATCAACCTCACAAGAGAAGAGTATGTAATCAATTGAGAAATGCACACACATCCAAACACATGGATGGGTAATGCCACCTAAATCAGCACCACAAATTGCTCTGCAGGTATAACATTGCAACCTTAATATGCTTGGAAACTGGTGAAGATGAGCTAGAAGAATTCTTTGTTTAAAGTTAGTGGTTAGTTCATGCTGCTTTTGCTTCTGAGTTATCAATGAAATGACAGCCCTGCATGGAATTAAGCAGAATTAGTAGTGGTTTATATACAATTTATACGTTGTAGTTGTTCTTAGAGGTATTGTGCCAGTCCCTGTACAAACACAGGAACGAGGAAGCCATCCACTGAAAGGCATCGCAGTCTAAAAACAAAATGAGAGTAAACTAATGATAGAGAAAGCATAATGTTGAACAGCTTACACATGGCCACACTACTGTGGGAAAAAAAAAGCCTTTTATTCACCTAATATCCTAAGAAGGACATTTCAAGCCATTAAGAATATCGACCTTTTACTGCATTTGTTGCTATCACTATGGGGCAGCACACAGGTGGAAATGCTGTGCAGTGAGACACTTGTAGTAGATTCCTGAAGCACATTTTCTGTAAGTAAGAATGTCCTGAGAAAATTCCAGTATTTTTAAGTACATAACACTTGCCTGTGTTTCCCCTGCAGTTTAAACTAAAATATAGTCATATAATTAGTCATATAATGTTGCTCTGTGTTGAAATCCTGCAAGTTTCACCTCAGCTAATGGCTGGTTTTCAATGGGGAGTGAAGCCTTTTGGATGTGATGGAAAACTGTAACAGATTTCACCATCCTTTAACATAGAAGATCTTATGGAAATATTAAACTATTACAGTAAATTTGGAATTGATGAAGCAGCTGAATGCTGAATTGCAAGATACATTCCTTGTTTCTTCCTGTACAAGAGTAGTGAGTATTTACCAGCACACACCACAGATCTAAAACCAATCAGACTTCTATCCTACCTTGTACAACAGTAATAGCAGATCTTCCCACTGTCACTGAAATAGGATGAGATTCTGGGTTTTGTTTATTTGTTTAACATGGCTTTTTAAATGAAAACTTTGGGACATCTGTGGGTGCCTTGTATTATATTAACACATGCACCTCGCTGTCTCCTGTCTTAACAGTGTGTTGTCACATTAGCAGTTTGGGCAAGACAGAATTGCTCATCTTCCCCTCACAGCCCATCTGGTTTCTCCCAAGCTGCTCAGGCGACAACACTCTAAAGAAAAAGCGATGTTATCAGGGGCACGTACCAATATATATCACATATTGCAGCATGTTTTGTCATTTACAATGCATCATAAAAAGTTACATTGCATCTGACCTACAACATGATGTAATGTAAAATGACATGCTTACATTGAACAACATTACATTACTCAAAAATCTGAATTTAAAGAAATAAGCATGGGGAGGGGTGTCTATTTATTTATTTGGAATGCTATAAATTTTGACAGACACTAAGTCAGCCAAGAAAAAGGGGGAGGTGGAGCAACTAAATATTTAACTGCATGGCTGCTTAGTCACTTGCTAATGCCATTTTTTACAAACAAAAAGAATTAAATAATACACGATGAGATCTGTTGTATGTCTTTAATATTAAACACAACAGATGATATAATCACAGAAATAATACCAGGGACTTTCAAGGTGTAAAACTGTAGTCAATTTTCTTCATGTTTTACTACTAAAAAGTGTAACGATCATGCTGTAAAAATGCATTTTAAAGCTTTCTGTTGGATTTTTAAGAGCAAGAGTGGAAAGCAGAGTGCTCTGTACATTCCACAGATCTGCTTTTTAAGAATCAACATGGTACACACCATGTGAACTGTCACATTAATAACCCTATGCTGATATTCAAATTTTCTGTCTTAAGCTAAAGAAAGATTGAATACCCTGCTGTTGTGTGGCCAAGATTGAAGAGGTGTCTCACTGACATTGTTCAAAGTTTATGAAAATATATGAATGCTCAAATGTCATTGGCTTTGCGCCTCCAACAGATTGTGGTTTTATGAGAAATCAGTCTTTTAATCAAAATGATTGAATACCTTAAGGTCGAATCCTAAGATATCAGTTAATATCTAGAAACGTGCTATTTCTGCGTATTTGGCCAAATTTGTGGAGCATTTTAAAGTGTTAATTTGTGCATCCCATATTGAAAATTGATCTTGAGTTTTAGCTTTTTGTCAAGCAAAAACATATGGTTACAAGCTCTATGCATTTTATGTGACGGCTGTTGAAGCTGTCACATGTGCAAACTTGATAACCGATGTGACACATACGCAAATAATTTGCTTGTTTAGTAACAATTCAAAGATTCATTATTCATGCAAAAACACGTTGTTTTCTAAAAATGATCAGATGGAAGTAGTCTTCATTTTGCACAATCTAGTCTCATTGGTGTGCAAACACTGATAAAATAAAGCTGGGAACTAAGTGGTATTAAAACAAATCCAAGAATATGGGTATTCTCAGATAATTATTGAACCAGATGGTGTTTTTTGTTAATTCTGCCATCAGTCTGAGAACTTGATGTCTTACATCTGCACTTGGTAAAATAAATTTTGCCACTGACATTATTTCAGTTTTCTTAAAATATTTCAATCAATTTTACACCAAGATTTGCAAACATCTGCCATTCTACATGACTGTGAGATGAAATTATTCGAAAAAAAATTCTTAAGAAAACACTTATCCTAAATTTAACTCAGGCTTAGCATTTCTGCTGCTAAGCTGTCGGAAATACTACTTTATGAATATTATAAATAAAATGCTAATCGCATGCCAAAATACTGCTACCTTCAGTTTTGGAAGGAAGAATCTATATAAACCAGAGGAGAGCTGCAGGTTCATTTGGGGCTACCATCTTGGGATTTTACAGTCCCTTACTTTGTTCTTAAGGTTGAGAGGTTAGAACTTCATTGGCACGGAACTAATTAAAACTTCTTCCCTGGCCTCTGTAAGAGTAAACAAACAAACAAATCTGGAATATGTGACCAATCTATTTAGATCTACTTTAAATCAGTGGATATAAAAACAATCCAAACAGGCATTTAACCAGCAGCTATGTTATTCACCCTAATAGCACTCCTCATAAACATTATCACTCAAGTATTGTACCTCATAAACAGATGTGCTCAATCACTTATGCACGTTTGACACCATATATAGCACTTAGATACTTCCTTTCTGTGATCTAAATCACAGCATTTCTTGAAAATTCAGCTGTAACAGGCAATAAAACTGTAGAGCTGGCTTAACTACTACACTGCTCTACTACAGCAAATCCCAAATAAGATCCCTTTCCCATATGATAGAATAGATAATCTCCCCTTTTGCCAGTAAATGCATGCTCTGCGATACAAGCTGCAGCCTAGCAATCATCAGACCATCAGAGGCACCATGTGTGATGGCATCTCATTTATACCAAATATCATAATTGTGTCAACTTATTTATGAATTCTGCAACAGCTGTGGGAAAATCCCTACTGCTTTCTCTAGTTGGTGAGGTTTTATTACGGTGTTTTGCTATTCTAGCACCTTTGTGTGGGTAACACAGAGAGCACACCAGACCTGGCACACCAGTGCGAGTCTTCTGCAGCGTGGACTCAAGCCACGTGCCTTTGATTCCCACTCCTACCCTGCTGCTCTCTGGTCCGAGAGGAGGAGGCAGGAACATCTCTGAGTAAGATGTTATTTAAGAGAGAAATGACTCTTTGCAGAAGGACTAGGAATCCCACATGAAAATGTGCCAACTTTCTCTGGTAGGGATCCTTCATAAAAGCCTCCTTCAATGCCTTTTATTTGATGAGAAATGGGAGGGATTGCCAAGGGTTGTCTGCAAAAGGGAAATTTCGGGGAGAACTGGTATGCCTGTCTGCATAAGCATAATGTTAAGATAAAGGCCATTTCTCTAGATACAGATCCAAATCTCCTGACGTGAACCTAGAGTCAGATCAGATGTCCTCTGGTGCACTGATTTATCTTGCCATAAAATGGAAAGTACAGCACAGCACTCCACTAAGGTTTGTTTACTGCATTTAACCTGACTGATTGGAGGGTACCATGACACAAACCCTCACACCAGCATTTTGTTCCTCAGTCCTCTGACCGGGCACCCAGTTTGAGAAGAATCCAGAACTCCCCATCAGTTTACAAGCAAAGAATTCAGGACACTCTAAAAAGCAAAAGAAAAGATGCACATGGGAGCACATCTGTGACCAGATATTCCCTGACATGCAGCTGGGACACATTGACGGTATTCAAATCTGGGCTTAAGAAACCCCCAGCATCCCCAGTTACATGTAGCACTTCCTATTTCCCAACCTGAGAACAACCAAGTGTGTGTGGGGCGGGGGGGGGGGGGGNTCCTCAAAAAAATCATGGGTAAAAAACCCATCTTCCCCAAAAGAAGAAAACACCACCCGTTAGGATATTTCAAATAAGTTTTAAAATCATTCACATGGCCTTTTTTTAGAGTACAAAAGCCTATGATTGTTGACTGTTTTTATGTTAGTCTTTTTTTTAATCTTTTGGTTCCCTCTCATAGCTTGAGGCATGCAAGCTGGACAGAAGCGATATGAATAAATGTATTAAAAATATACTCAATATATTTTGAGGTAAACAACATTTTATTATCACTAGGTGGCTAGTTTAAAAAATATAGACATAAAAGTTAATTTGTAGATATTAATTGAATACTATTTTAACAATATTCTCATCCACTATCAGACAGTTGGTTTAAAAAAAGTAAAAAAGACTGATATAGAATGTCTTTTTTTTCTCTTTTATAGACTTGGCAAAGACCATCAGTTTATGGCCTGTTTCGTTTCTTGCCAGTAGACAGCACTGAAAGTTATAAAACTAAAACAATTGCTTTCATTTATATCTTTTCCTGATTACTCTGATAGCTGAAATGTCTGAAGAAGTTCAGAATCTGTAAAGCCTGTCACATTATAGAAACATGTCTCTTTAAACTAAATGTGAAATTCCAGTAATTGAAGTGATAAATCTACTGTTTTTGCTGGGGTACTTTTGATGAGAACTATAGTAGTAAATTAGAAATTATTCTCTGCTGTTATATCATGGTAAAAGCCTTTCCATTATCTGTTGTCAGTCACTAGGTATGGGCAAATAACTCAGTTGTCAATCTAACTGTGAAACCTTAAGTTCTGGGAATAATCAATAAGGAAAAAAACCAAAAACTCTCTATTATCTTCATGTAATTCTTTAGACAACTTGAAGTTGTTTTTTCCCTTTTTATTTCTGCACATCTCATTTATTCACAGATATACTGGATATCTTCGAATATTTCATTTTTTATAGCAAGTTTCATGTCAGCTCGTTTTCAAATGGTATATGAGAGTTACATTTCAATATGGGTAAGCAGCTCTACCTATGTGTCTATATGCAATTTTATACATTATACAGACTTAATTAAATTAGCAGTAAAAGCCACCTACATTTTATTATTGATTTTTCAGCTACACTATTTATTGACTAATATTTCTATTTTAAAAGTCCATGATGTTTTGCTCTTTCACGGATTCATGGAAGCACCATTTGATAGACCACAATGAATCTGAACATGAATACAAAAAACAACTATTATATGCTACTTACATTACAATCTGGATTGAGGAAAAAAAAAAAAAAAGGCAAAAAAAGCAAAAGCAATCACTTCCATCAGTTATGACACCAAACCTTTGCAGCCTTGCTTGGTGCAAGAGACAAAAGAAAGCAGCTCAAGGGGCTCTTAGCTCTGACAGCTACTTGCTCCGTGGTCACTGCTTATGTCATGTAACCTCCCCTTTCCTCATCCCATCAATAGGTAAAATAGAAGAACAAAGTCCTAAAACAAATCCAAACTCAACTCATGATTACCACCTGGACTGAAATGAATTTTGGGAAGGATGTATGGCTGGAACTACCAACTAACCATTTTTAACATTTTTAAAACCTATTACTTATTTAAAAGATGGCTGGAATAAATGGCTGGAAGAGTGCTGAAGTAATATTTTCCTGTTCATGTTTACATGTAAATTGTTCAAAACCTTTTGATCTAGGATTACTTACAGAACAGAACTGAAATACACAATCAGAGAATGTTTAAATAGAGTATATTTTCCTTCCTGATTTTACCATCTAATGGAAATAGATGTAATTTCTGAAATTTGGATGTAGGTATGAATTCCAAGTCCTGGAAATTTAAGAGGATCAAATTCAATGTTCTGAATCAGTTTCAAGTTTATGTATTTTAGAGGGAAAGAATTATTTGCACATAATAGGTGAAAATTACCGTTTCAGCTGTGAGTTTGACCTCCTAATATTAGAATAGGTGAACAAATAGTCATTAAAGTTTTTGAAACTTAAACTAAAATCAATCAAGGAGAAGCAAAGAAAACAAATGCAAAACTATGTCTAGCAATTTTTTTGGTCACTACTGGGAATATTAACAAAACTTAATAAATTTATATACTTCAATTTTGTGCACTAGGAAAAATGCTGCACAAGAAAAAAAACCAAAAAAACCTGCTTGTAAAGGAAGAAACTCCTGGGTTGTTCCACTTTAAAACCAGATTCTACCAATGTAATATTGTACAGAACAACTTGCTTTGGTAGTCAAAGAACAAGGTCGCAGGCTAAGGCATAAAATATATGAGCTACTAGTCCAACTTCCTCTTCAGACTTGCTTGTAAAGCAAGGAAAAAAAGGAAAAGGGGAGAAAATTAGAAAAAACAGATAAAGTAAAAATTTGAATCTGAAAACCAATATTTTTCTTGAAGGAAAAAAGTATAAGGGACTACAAGAAATGCAATATGAGAAAAAACACTGAGGCTGAATTTAAATTTTTTTCTTAAATACTCAAAGGACTGGTCTCTTGCTACGGTCTTGTTTTTATCAGAAAGCTTTATATCTCAATTCACCTATTTACAAGGAACTGTATCTAGGTGCACTAGAGCTAATCCCAGAACACAGGTGCACTTCACTCGCTTTAAATTAGGTTTACACCAATTTAACTCCACACTGTACATTATATAATCACAAAGAGTAAGGAGAAAGAACAGAGAGGGTGGAGAAAGGACAGATTAAATAAACACAGGCAATCAAATTCACTGTACAGCGAGAAGATAATTCTGGTACTTCAGTAGAAAGTGAAGTAAAGGAAAAGAGAAACATGTCAGCTTTAGCCTGAGATGAATTTTAGAGAGGAGTTTTAAAAAAGGAATGAAACAAACAAAAAATGGTATGCATGAACTCCAGTCCATCTGAAGGACTCTCTGAAGTTCTTTACATCTTTCCTCTTTTGTGATTACCTTCTTATTTAGCTAGCAGGGATCTTTGGAAATCCATGGATTCTAGGACACTCTGTCTGAGAGCACCACAGCTGATTAAAAACAGACTACATTTGCGCAGCCCAACCCTTTTTTTTTTCTTTTTTAAATTGCTTTAAGAAAATAGTCACTTTGCAGGTTAGATAAAGCTCACACAAAGCTTAAGAGAAGACTAAAATCTGACTATCCAAACTGCATTTTACAGGATAATTCTGTTTGGCTTGGGAAGGTTTGTCCCATCACATAGCATAAGAAGGTTTTCTTGCCATTTGGCTCCTGAATAAACTGCTGTACTATAACCTAGTGTCTGTTTGTCAAGAAGTTTGATAGTCTGGTTTCAGTTATAACCTGTTTTCATTTTCTGATTTTTCTTCATGCTGTCTGTGATTTTCCATGACTAGCCCTGTCTGGTGATGCTCTTTGGAAAATCTGATAAAATCCATGCCAGCTATTTTTTTCATCATGTGAAACCAAAACAGTAGAAAACCATCATTATAAAAAAGAACTAAACTAAAATCAAAATGTAATTCATATGCATCAGGATGTTGGAAATTTGCATGTATATACTATGCACTACTAAAAATACATACATTTGAGACTGTGAAGAGAGATTAGAAAACAGAGCTAAATGACTGAAATTCACCTCTCTGTAGACTCCACAGCCAAACAAATGAAGTTCTAAAGTCTTTAATTAAGCAAAATTTTTTGCATAAAATTTTGTTTTGTTGAAATATTATTAATGCCCACCATGACACTTACAAAAAGAATGCCCTTCCTGTAACACAATACCTGTAACCAGGTTCATATTTGATCATCATCATACTATATTGTAAGATTGAAAGGGAATTTGGACTATTACAGATTAGAAAATGCACAAAATGAAGACCAACACATGGGAAATGCATCAAAAAAGATGCACAATTTTTTTTTTTCCACAGATAGAAAACATTAAGATTATAAAATTACTTTTATCCTTATTGTGGAAGTAAACATGGAGACTTTCACAGCAAAAACATTAGCACCTATTTAAACATTGGAATTTTTAAAAACTGCACTAGAAAAAACCAATTAATGAGGTAATTTTACAACACATAGTCTCTCAACTAAATAAACAAAACATGCTTTCTGAAAAGAATAAAATAGAAGAATTCATGGCACAAAAAGGGAAAAAAATTGTTTAAAACATTAATGTCTCTCCATAGGTGGGAACTGAAAAAAAAAAAAAACCATAATAAAATATTGTGCAATGAAGACTTCACATTTCATTCATCAATAAACAAATTTCACAATGGGAAACTATGATGTTCACAACCAGTGGTGTCCTAACTTAGGTTTAGTCTTTTTCAAATCAAGAGAGAAACTTGGGATGACTAAGACTCAATTCAGTGTCAGAATGCAGTTCATAGTTCGCCCTGCTCAAAACCACCCTAAAGAAACATGGCTTTGAAGAAGGTCACTTACAGTATTAACAGTTGTTAAAATTAATTTAGTCTCCTCAGTTCTATTTGCCTCAGGACTTGATTTCTGATCCAATTCACATCTCAAACATGTTGATTTCTCTTAAGAGATTGACTTGTTGATCCTTGTGGATCTCTTCCAACTCAGAATATTCTACAACTCCTGTCTGTAACTTCTGATTATTTTTTCTGTATCTTCATGCCTTAACTGGAAAAAATCCTTAAGGATGTGAAGTTTGCCAAAATTTACATGTATATGACTAAACTATAGACCCACGCAACAGCCAAAGCTTATGCTGTTCACCGAATGATATCAACTTTAGCAATTCCTCTTTTTCAAAGTTTAACAATGATAACATGATAGGGCATTATACTTGAATAAACTCAGCTTCAGGGCAGAGAATGACTTTATGGGTTTTTCTCTTCTCTTTTGTCTGATGTCTAGAGAAGGTACATGAAGTTTCTTGAGTCAGCTTCTTTTTTCTCTGTGGCAATTTTCTAGATTTTTACCTCAGACATGATGCTAAGAAAGTCAAGTTTGGTCTTGTTGAGCTTGGCTGAAGGACAATGAAAAAATAGAGAAGGCAACAAAACCCTTTGGAATCTACAAATTCAAGACTGCATCTCTTTAGGCAAAGTTGGGCTGTGGAGTCCATGTTCTGATTTTGGGATGGTTAAGGGCAAGCTTCACACAACAATAAAACTGAAATCTTTTGAACTGTCACTCAGGCTTTAGGTTCTGGTTCATAACAAAATCACAGCTTTACGAAATTACTATTTTCCCCTCTTAGTCAGGAACAACTGAATATTTTTCATGACTTTTCTTAACTGCAGCTGGCAGAGCCAAATTTGATCTTGAATAAAAAGGGACTTCTAAACATCTGTATGTCCATATGAATACCTACTATACACCCACCAGATCTGAAAATGGATTCTAAATCCTTCTTTAGTGAACATGGCTAAGTAGTACCTAATTTAGGTTCTACTTCTTCCAGTTAGACACCTCACTGTATGGAATCACTCACAAGCCACCTCCACTAGTAAATCTGTTCAGTTGATACTGGCAAAGCCTACTCTACTTAAAATAAACCTCCAAGGCATAACTTTTGGCCTGACGTGAAAATTTCAGTACCCTGTATTTTACACTACTTAGAAGCAGATTTCCTAGGTACCTCTGAAAAAATTGCTCTAAGTTTTTACCTACTGAAGATATTAGCACCTTCACTTCCACTCACGACTTGAAAATATTCATGAACAAAGCAGGCCATATCCTCTCTACGTCTTTTGCTGTATTTAATACAGGAAAAAAATAATGCATCAGTGATCTACTTCTTTAATTTAAAATGCAGTATTTAGGGTTGCACCCAGATGAATGGGGAGGGAAGTGTCCTTTGCCTTGCTCCTAGACTGACTGAAAGACAGCACAACTTACAGTATGTGGATACTCTCCAAAGTGAGGGCCCCTCTTACACACCAGCATTATTCAGGGATTGTTTAACTACATGCCACTGGAATAACCAAACAGTCTAAAGGAACTTTCCATTAGGTAAATCTAGCCAAACATACAGAAAAAGCAATAAAATATTAACAAGTTTTAAAATCTTTTTTTTATATGTGATTGGACTTTATTCTATTAATAACTAGCCTGCCCTCCTGCCTATTTTAAACAGACCTACTCACTAAAACGAAATGGATATCTGTCTTGAGTACATATTAATAAATAGTACATTCCCCTTTTTTGCCATGTACTTTGGTCACAAGGGAAACAGCTACTCTGATCACATTATATCCTTAAATTACAGAAACTGTTACACTAATTGTTATACATAAGTACATGATAAATAACTAAAATCACTGGGTATTGGTGGCTCACTGTGGTGATTGCATTATCAGTTCCCTCAAGTTCTCTTTCAAATTCTCTTGAAATTGAGCCAGATATCATGTTACTGATCAATTACACTAATAGTTTATTTTCAGAACTTTTCCTCTGAAATACACAAACTAGAAATCTCCTTAGGTTTGGGAAAATAATGCAGCCCCCATGTGTACAGAATGATCCAATGGCTTGAACACTGATCATCTTTTATCTACAAAACTGTCTGTGATGGCACCTACTGCCACCCAGCAAAGCAATAGTACATTCATGCACAGAATTTTGGACATAAATTCCAAATCAAATGCTATGCACATACTTTCAAAGATATTATTTTTAATTTGTGTCTAATAACACAAACAGGTTCCATAGCAAACATTTTTGTTCAGTTTTTGACAAGAATATTTCTATTGTCCTCTAAAAACTTTTATTTTCTAATAGAAAATTGCTTAAAATGATTCTTTGGAAGTAACCATCATTGCTACTCATCTTACATTTTTGCAGGAAAAAAGAGAAAGAAAGCAGCTTTTTATTCTTTTATATCCTGGTAAGAGAATGAGTACATAAAAACTGAAAGCTAGTCTGTAACAGATACACTGCTGAGAAACTCCTGTCCTGCATCTCCATGCAATACATTAACAAACACTAATTCTGCCGATTTAAAAAAATGGGGTTTGTATATGCAGATAGGAGACTTAAAATCAGCAAGAGCACTTCCAGTTTCACCCTTTGAGTACCAGAGGAGGACAGCCACACAGGTTCAGAAACAACCATCAGTTTGTCCTTCAGACTTGTGAATGCCATTTCTTTCAGGGAGATTGCCACACTGCTACAGCAAGCCACTGTATTTAATTGTTGTTCAACTTCCTATGTTTAATGGTAGTATAAAAAAGAAAGCAAGAGAAAAATAAGACTTTTACTAAGCTGTTATTGTCCCCTCTGGTTTGCTTCCAGGCCACTCAATTTCAATTCATGTTGTTCTATTTTGAGGATGTTTTCAGATGCATTGAAGTGCACTTCGACAGATCCTTGAAGCACAACATGGATTGAAATGAAGTTGCCTGAAGATATTAGTAATAGAAATCTCTGACACAGAACTGCACATTGAGAAATTGCTTGATACTTATTAGAAAGCTTCATGTTAATACAGAGCACTATGAGAATGATTAATAAAATTTTGCTAAAAGAATTTGCGAATGAAGCAGCAGGTTTGGGGAAGAAGGAAGGGACATTCATGAAAGACATTCACAAATACTTAACAGACAGCAGCCTGTCCCTCAAACTCCCCAAAATAAAGCAAAAAACCAACCCTTGAGTGCATATTTACATAATCATTTACAAATTTACAGTTACCTGTCCCCCCAATCCTTCACCTCTTTCCATGACATTCAGAAAAAGAAAAGCAGGTACAACTATAAAATACTACTTTTCCTATTTTAGGATCCAAATTCCAGAGAAACTGGTTGCAGAAAAAAAAAAATTGAAAAGCATTCTATAAATATTTTTGCTTCTAGATGAGGATTTCATAAGTAAGATTTAGGCCAAAAATACTTGTCATGGCTAGGTCATTAATTCTTCCCTATTAAGGAAGTTTATAACGGAAGTACAGACAGACCTTCAGCTATCATGGACCAAACAGTGATATCTCAATAAACCCATCAACTATTTAAAATACCCTTTTGGGATGACATTTTAAAGAAAAAGGAGATTCTATCACTTATGGTCCCGATCTAACTGATAGAAAATTTTCCTCCCTCTCAGTAGATGTTCTCCCCAATAAAGATGGCAGGAAAATGAGGAAGGCTTACTGCTCTAGCTCCCAGCTCTTGAGCATGGAATGCCCTGACCTACGTGAGACAAGACAGCGTAAACATGAATCCATGACTGTTAATTAATTCACAACTCTCTGGCTTTCACCTCTGCCAGATTTTTGCAGTGGCATAATTAGCTGTAGCAGACCAAGTCCTTCCTCCTGTTTACATGTGTCATCTAGATCAGCAATAGCAGCAATTCAGTTATGCAAGTCAGATACTGTCCATTAATGAACAGGATTTAGAAATAAATACTAGAAGTAAGCTTTTTGTGGACAATTTGCAGTAGAAGGTAAAAAATCACAATCACAGGATGCCCCATATGCTATTGCATATATGGGAGAATGGCAGACAGTCAGAGGATGCAACTGCTTGCAAGCACCTGCTATTTAGATGTTCTACAAAGCTTTATTAACACAGCCCAAACAAGATTGGTGCTGAATTCCTGCTCCTAACTTAAGCTGAATTCTAATATATTAGAAGAAATATGTAACATTATTTTGCATGCTGACAAACAGAAATGAATGAGCTCAGCTGCCCACTGGTGGTATCTGGGATGCTGAAGGGTATTGGAAAGGTCCACCCGGGTCAGATAGGCCAGAGGAAGCACTGGACACCACGCCCTCCTGGAGAGACAGTGGCAGCTTGGAGGGCAGCTCAAATCCAAGCATGTGAGCTGTGTGTGAGCAGCCCAGCCAGGTGTCTGTATGCCTGAGGCTAGCACAACTCTAATTGTGACCAATTTTTAGAATCCAGGTGCTGACTGCAAGGATTAACATACTGTCTTATTTCCACAGACTGTTAGAGCAGGCACATTTTTTACATTCAAATTGCTCTACAGAAATCTCAGAAAGTGTTTAAATGAAGAACAGAAATTCTAATTTGCCATATCTACAAGCTATAGTAAATAGCATGAAGTCTTAAAATAAATATTCTACATTTAAAAACGGTTTGCTATTTCTTTAGAAATCCTCTGTTCACAATAATTCCTGCCTGTAATGAGTAAGATCTCTTAGCCTGATCCATGATATGCTATACTATATGCTGAAAGTTATTTTAAAAATTAGTACCCTTTTGAGTCTTTTACAATAGTAAGCTTTGCTAACACATTCAGGACTACACTGTTTTTCCTGGCAAGTTAGGACAGTGTGATTCCTCAACCATAGGTATGGGAACTATCCAAAGCTGGATAGTCCTGTAAAGACTAAAAAGGTGCCATATTGACAATTTTGGGAAGTTTCAAACAGGGAAGATATTTTGGGAAGACAGAACAACTGGTATCTGTCAGGAGGTCATGGTCAGAATTTGCAAACTGGGAAGAAAATATGATTGTTAGGAGTGGTAAGTAATAGAGAGGGAAGGCACTGTAGAAGCAAAGAAACTCATAAAGTAACTTTGTGTAAAAGCAAGCTAGGACGTGAGATAATGGAGAGAACAAAGAGGAAAAACAGAAGAAATGGACTGGACAAGCAGGAAGAAAATAAAGGAGAAAGGCTATAGAAACTATTAACAGGAGGAAGGACATCCAATTAGGAGGACAGGAATAGGAAAAGAAGAGAGAAAGTCTAAAGAAAAAGTTAAATTAGTAAAATTGTAACAGGTTAAAGGAGTGAGTAATGAACAGGTAGAAATGACAGAGGTAAGAAGAGATATGAAGGCAGCCCTGACAGAAAAGCAAGACTACTGTGAAAAAAACCCCAAAAAACGGAGGGAGAAAGAGTTGAGGGAGCAGCCTTAAGGAAGAATGGGACAAACATGCCAGGTGTTCTGGGTTTAGTGTCAGAAAAGTGTGACCTCTTTATGTGACCATCCTCCTTGGTTAAAAAAAAAAAAAAAGAAAAAATAAGACAATAAGAGCAATATGAGCAATAGTTATCATAAGAATCTAAATTTAATATGATTGTTAATTTTTTTCTCTACCAGAAGCTTAAAAAATCCTTTCAAGAGAGTTTTTATTGGTGAAAATAAAATGCAAAGTTCAGATGCAAACTTGTCTGGTTTTGCCTAATTTGCTAAAAGCTTACATTCAATTAACAAAATACAAGCCAAGTTTGGGAAAGGAATTGGTTTCTCCAAACAAAAAACTACAGGCATTCAACAGCTCCAAGTAAAATGGTAAGGCCTTTTGTCTTAAAGACCAGAAATGCAAGAGAAACAAAATATAATAAAAAATGAAAATCCAGGTACAGGAATTATGTATTTCATACTGAATAATTATTTCTGTACTGCCCGTAAATCCTCTCTGGTAAGCTGTGCATCTAAAACTCATCGAACTGCCAAGGGGTAAACGCAGCTCCATCCATCACACAGCCACTTGACAAATACATTCCATAATAGAAGTTTATTTTTATGGGAGGCTGAATCAAGGACTTTCCCATGCATACAAAAACTTGTCAAAATTATTTATGAGTCTTGCTGAGACACACAATATGTCATATCAAACTCCTATTTTCCTTCCAAGCACAGACTGTCAATATCTCTGCTACTATCAATAATGTGGAACACCGCTGCTATAGGCCCTCAGGATTTTGAGGTCATTTGCCCATCCTAGGGCTGCTGCCAGACGCTGTCTCTAGCTGCAATGCAGCTGAGGAGAGGTGTATTTACAGCCTCTATGAGGTGTAGTTAAGGTAAGCACTAGGGACTGCAATCAAAGGCTTTGCCAACATAAAATAAAATGGAAACATATGCTTGAAATATTACAGTTGATTATATCTAGAGTTATGAAAATAATGAAAAAATGGCACTGGACTAAATTAGAAAATTCAAAAGCTTACCAGCATTTTCTGGCATAATTAAACAAATAATCACTTCTGATGAATATGTTTGCACCTTTCTGAAACTATGCTAAGGAAAATCCTCACACAACAAGGCTATTAATATTCTTTCTGACCAGAAAGTTAGTTGAAAATCTCATGAACTTTGATAATAAGGAAGTAAAACTCCTGAAACAGAGTTTATTTAGTACGACCTGCTTTGTTTGCAAAAGAACATAAAAAGTCTTAAAGAAAATACCATCATTTTTGCTAATGGGCCCAAGCACTCTGTGCAGAAAGCATTTGGCTTTCTGAAGGCCATAGCACTACACCTTGTTTAGCCATATTAATTAATTTCAGCAATATTAGTTTTTCTGCTCGTTGTTCCACAAACACAATACAATCACAGTGTATCCTGTCTGAGATGTGGCTGAACTTGACATTAATATTTTGAACCTTTTTGAAATCCAGCCCTTTCCTCACCATGCTGGACTACCCCTTTTGCCTCTCCTGCTGTCACTAGCTCTGCAGGAATGTCTGCAAATCCACCTGGCTACCACGAGCCATCTCTGCCTGCAGCTGCTCTGGTACCTCGGTGCAGGATCCTCTTCTACTTCTCTTCCCAGGATCATGATTCAGAAACAGCACAGTGGCTCCCAGAACCAGTGTGTGTCTCACAGGGCTTTTGAGCTTGGGATACAGATTGCTCACCCCTAACACTCTCCTGCCTTGTCACCCAGGCACACCTCACCATAGGAACCACTTGCACACCACTGAGAGAAACACTAACTGGGCCTTCCTTGCAACAGTTGAAAGAGACTTAAATTTTTATCCAGTTAAAACTCTCCACAGTGCAATAAGTGACATTATTACAGCATATCTAAAAACTTAGCTCACCATGCTTGAACAGATAGCTACAACTACTTGACCAAAGACATAGACAAGAAAAGGCTGTTTCTAGGCTGTGCAACAGATCCCACCTCGTGATGGATTTGGTCTGCACTTCATCTACTAAATGATCATGGGCATAAAGAAGAGAGGGAGATTCACAAGGCACGTGGAAAGAGGTTCTCCCCTCAAAGGAAAAGTTGCAGGTTCATCTCAGCCCAATAGCTGCTGGATGTGAAAGACTGACATTTGGGAAGTCACTGAGCCTCTGAATCCTGTTAATTTTTAGCTGCCCATCCATGAATGATAGCATGCTCCAGGGATAAACTATCCAAATCTGAGAGGAAGAATTTCTTCAATGAAAGCTCACAGTTGGAGATTTATTTAGCTGTCCCCTCAGACTCAACCATCACAGTAGAGGAGATCACACTGACACTGGAATTAGCTTTGAAGGAGCTGTCTTGGGTGTTGGAAAGAGTGGTGGCAGAAGCATAGAAATCTGTGGAAAATTCACACGGCAAAGACAGAGGTACAGTGCTGTCAGGATTACATTGTTTCCAGTATTGCATGCAGGACAGCAAAACATGCTGACACGAAGCAATACTTTTGTAAAGCCCAGTGTCTTCAGCAGCAAATATCCCACATATCCATCCAATGGCAGCATTGTCCCATCCACTGAATTTGGTTTTAGAGCAGCTGGTTGGGAAAGTGCATAAGGCACTAGGCATACATGTAAAAACTTACAGGTTCACTCTCATCAGTGACATACATACTTAAAATCTTATTTTCCAAAAGGTATGGTACCTGCTCTGATTGGTACAGATGGAAAAAAGAGCATACCAGAGGAGCTCCTTTACTGTTTGATGGGCAATTCCCATGCACTCCGTTAACCTACTGCAGGGTCAGTTTATGGATCTTGAGAACCTATGTGTAGCCTGGAAGAGCTTCCAGGCTGATGTCTATAGGGTGGACTAATGCTTCTTAAAAGACTGTACAATGCCTGTCCCAGGAAATCAGAGACTATTAAATTCTACTATCTCACAATCACTGACTTCTATAAGTGCTAGCATAAAACCTTGCTAAAATAATAATAAATAATGAGGAACAAGACAATAATTTGATTGTCAACTTAGAGCTAACCTTACAGAAAAGACTACAAAAAAAGGATTTCTCATAATTTTTAATTGTTTCACTAGAATAGGTTTGCATTGTTGTCTTCAATTTTTGTGCGCCCAGAGAAAATTCAGAGAAGGCTGTTTACAGCCAAGTCAAGGAAAAAAAAAAAAAGCACTGGCAGCCCATGTGAACATACCCAAGTTTGTCCAGAAGATGCATTTCCAGTACTTAAAAACCCTCCACTTTTTTACAGCATAAGGGCAACAGAGCTATTTAACAATTTTTGTTAGTGGTTTAAAACTGTCAGGAATCTGAGGTCTTTTTAGTGGTATACTTTCCACATGACGTAGGTGCAACTCATTTTGTCCCTAACAGAAGCCATCATGCCTATTACTCTTTGAACACTGCACTGCAAATGTACCTTTTAGAAGAAGAACAATATAATCCTATTGATTTTCCTCAGCCCTAAAATGTAATAATTTGAGATTATTTTCAGGCAACAATAAGGCTTTATGACCTAACAGCTGATCACTTTTTTATACTTCACCACTGACGCGTATTACTAAACCCAGAATCCCAGCTCCTGTTAAAGGATATTTATAAACACAATTACTTATTTAAGTTTAATGTTCCTGTGATAAATCATATGCTGCTAACAAAGTGCTGTACTTACTGTACCACTCTTATCTTCCGAGACAGGGAAGATGGTGCCAAAACTGACTGAACAGGCAAGGAAGAGTATCCACTGTATTTTATACTTCAGAAGGCAGCAGCAACTAACACACAGCAAACGTCCTTTTACTCATAACCATTTTGCAATACTACAAGAAGGAGACAAGTCAAAGATTAAAAGATGAATGGTCTGAATCATCCATGACTTGCATCCTGAGTAAGCATTTAACACTTGTGCAAAATAAAACAGTAACATTCTGACCAGCAGCAATTTATAGTTCCTTTTCATAGGTTTTAATGACTGCACTAGAATGGGGAGGAAGAGGAACTACCTTGCTGCATTCCAGCAAAAAGACATTTTTAATAGCACTACAGATATAAACTTTTAGAGTGTGTGATAGTTATAAGCATTAGTTTTCACATCTGATCTTTTATTTTCTTCTTTAGAAGTACATGATTGAAATTAGATGGTTTGGCCTCTTCCCTGCACTGGTCATGATTTTTTGCTAGCAAAAAGAACCACTCCATTTCAGTTACCTTTGGAAGAATTTCTAGGAAGGAAAGACACAAGAACACAGTTTCTCTATGGTAGCTGCTCTTTTCCCTCACCAAAGATGTTTCACTCCTGAAATGTCCTTAAGCAAACATTTTCCTTCTCTTTCTGTCAAACTAAGGAACTTTGTTAGCAACACCGTAGGACAGGAGATAACTATAGAGCTCTCTAATTGTTAAGCTCTTGCAAGGGCTGAGCCTGATCATTCACTGAATTGTTGAGTTGATGGGATTCGTGTAGCTGGTTATAAATTGATAATCTAAATTAATTCATTCAAGCAGAAATCGATTTTGTAACTCCTTGAGAGCTTGTAATAATGCTTACCTCCTACCGTTAGCTGCATTCTCCGTTTCATAAAGCTGGTCGGAAACAGCTGGATTCAGGTGACCTGCTAGCTCATTAAATCTGTTACATGTTCGTTCTGGTAAATGATATTAAGCTGAAATGTCCTTGCGTTGATTTTTTTTCCTTTAATTTTATGACAGAAATAACCTAATTTGTAACACAAAATAACAATCTCCTTGGATTACTTTGCCTTGTTAAAATATTTTATGCATTTTTCATTTACACGAAGGTAATGGAAAAACACTTAAACTATCTGTTATTTAAGCCACAAGAGATATGTTTCTGAAAGTCTGATAGCTGCAAAAATGATTGCCTCTTCATAGTCTTTGCTTTATATCGGTAATAAAAGGCGGACAATTCAATTCATCGGTTAGTAAATAAAGTACGATAGTTTTTATTTTATTTGCTCTGCATTGCAAGAACTAAAATCAGATTGCTTTTTGAATTCACTTAAAAATGGGCTCATTACTTTCCATTTTTAGCTCTAAGGCAAAATGTTTGGTGTCTATTTTGAATGTTATACCTATTTTAAGATATAAAGTAAATATTACCTAATTCTGAATGTCAGATTAAAAGCATAAATTTCTTTCATTGACTCCTCTATAATTACTTAAATATTGGTGTCAGGACTGTCAGTAAGAAGTCATAATTGAATCTGAGCACCTCAGTATGGATCTGATACAAAGCATAAATACTTATTTCTCAGACCCTGATGACTTCTAACTATCAAGTTTTATGACAAGAATAGAAGAAGTGTCAAAAATTACACTGCTGGAATGTGCTGCAAGGCAAAAAATACATGCTTGCCACAAGATAAAGCCCAAGTTCGATGAAGTCCAGTGCAGAAACAACACCCGTTAGGAAATGGGAAAATGTGATGCTGCTCTTTTATACAGTGCAAACTTCACACATGTACAAGGATAAAGACAACCCTGAACTGAAAAGCCTAAATGTGCCCTTGAACACTCAAGTTTGCCATTTCCAGCAGACGTCACTATAGAGTAAGGATTCATGCAGGCTGAAAAAATGGCAACACTCTCCAAAGGAATTACGATAAAAACATTTAAGAAGGCTTAGCTATTAAGATAATAGTAGCTAAAATCAGAATTATTAGCTTATTAAAATTAAAGATCCATATAAAGATAAACCATCCTTTTAATTATCAGAAAGAAAAAGCAGTATTGATTTCAAGCTTCTGGCAATAACAAAGCACAGAAAAGCCTAATACATACAAAATACGCCTTCTTTCGGGATGTATGAAAATCCCAACCATAACACTAAGAAACGCATATACATGAAACCTCAAGTATCGTGTTTTCTAACACAAACCTACATGTGATAAATAATAATGCAATAAGCATACAGCCATATATGCCACTACTCACAAAGAAGCAACTGTTTTTTCACTTATATTTTTCTACATCTATTATCACCAAGCAGCCTTTACCCATTCCCCAAATCCTAGTATTTACCTGCATACAGAATCATCAAAATTCTGTCCAATAGCATTTATTCAGTAACAGAAAAATCAGCGTACAGTAACACTGAAAGGTGATGGTAGCTTTCAGAAACATAGTGAATGTATCCTGGGCTCTAACATGCTGATGAAATATCTAATATTCTTTTCCTGTTTAAAAGAAACAACAGAAAATAATTCTACCCACCCAATATTTTTTTTGTTTTAACATTTACTGCCTTAAGAATTAAAACTGTGAAGTCCATTCTGTGCTGTGGCTTTCAATCCTGACTGGCTGGAGTTTGTCTGAAAGACAAATGCTACTCAAGGTAGTGCAAGGCTAAATGTTGTAGGCAAGTCTCTGGGAAGACTTGTCTCTGAGACATAAATTCTAATGACAAAAGGCACATAAAGGGAATTTTTTCACTATACCATACCTCAAACAATGTGTCCTGTTTCCTCTGTGAGCTTGGGTAATTTGTCTGGCCTACACAGCAGCGTCAGGGTGAAGCTTTTCCCAATTTTCTCTATTGCTTATGATCTCATATTTGCATAACATAGGGTACTGTCCATGCTTGATACAGACTGGAGAGTGTAAAAATATAGAACATTGCCTTCCAAGAATACTGGGCAGAATGAGGGGACAAAGAAACCTCCTGCCCATTGTCCCTCCTCATGAGTGTTGGCTCAATGGCCATTGCTCTGGGGTTTTTGTTGTGTGAAAGGGAGCTGTAGGTACAGCAACAACTTGGAAACATTTTTACCACTTTTCTTGAAGCAACAATGCAGAAATTGAGCAGGAAATCTGTTCATCAGACTGCTCCTATGGATATGTCCACTGGCCAACTTGGGGCGTGTTGGAGAAGCGTTCCAGTGACTGAGAGAGGAGAGTGGAGGTTCTGGGGGCTGACAGCTGACTCCCAGTTTGAGAACAGCATCTGATCTAAGTGACTGAGCTATCTTCTGGAGCTTGAAAATATTGTGGTGTGCTTCTTTGTTAATTTTGTTTATCAACTTTCCTTGATGACTAATGAGTCATAAGTTTTGTGGTGCCTCATACAGCTATGGCTCATCTTCATGGTTCACTCCCAAACAGGTGCCTCAAAGTGCCAAAAGGGGCATTGAAGTTAACCTGGGTAAAATATTGGTACACATTATTGCTCTGGAGAGGAAAAAACAAGTTGTGTAGTATTCCTCTTGGCTTAGAGAGTAAACTAAGGCACAGTGCTTGGACCTGGACTTATGTACACATTGTTAGATACAAAATACTCTTAGGGGAAGAACATGGGAAGATCCCATGACTATTGAGATAAAACAAGAGCAGAGAAGCTTACCAAATGAGTGAGCTGTTTTGCTCTGCAAGGGAAGGACTCCTAAAGGAAAAATAAGAACTCTAACTGAAAGAGAGGAGCACCTTGGGCACTGATTCCCACTGACGCTGTTTCACCAGCAGTGTCAAGAGTAACAGTAGGTTAGTGTAAACATAAACTATGCACAAACACAAATTATACCAAACAGCAAAGGTGTGAAGATGGAGAACATGACACTGCACCAGACAGAACAGTCTCAGCAATTCTCCTACAGACATTTCCTACCTTCAAAGTAATTGTAGTTCTTGGATAGTTCATACTCTTCCAGTTGTATTCTGCTATATCATTCATAGCCAGGAAAAGCCACATATTATTATCCAAGTAAAGTCAATAATTTATGAGTTCAACAGATCACAGTTGAACCTCTGTTATTTTCAAAAGGATAAGCAATGGCTGAATTGTTTCTGGCAATACAGACCATCTCAGTGCAAAGCTCAGCAATTTAAGAAAAAAAACCCAACCCATCACCCAGCAAACGCCTGGGTCAAATGCTAACACTTATATATGGGAAAATGTGTATAGGCATGTATAAGCATCTTAAAAATCTTGATTAGAAATTGTTTATTCATTAAACTTTCTATTAATGAAATATTGCCAGAAGAATAGCACACCTGGGAATGTATGGCTTTCTTTCTCCTGGTGTTACATTGCTGCAGAGGATTGCAAAAGGAAAATACTAGACCAGACTAGAGAATTCTGTCATTGCCAAAAGTGAAAATATTTTTTAAAAATCCACGACCAGCAACTGCCTACTTTGCTTCTTAGCACAACCATTCTTCATGATACTTGCAAATGGAGCACCAGAAGGACATTAGTCGCTGCCACACCCTTCCTGTTGCTAATCTGTCTTTTTAAATTTAATTTCTTTTATGGTGGCTTTTCCACTGTTTAATTAGGCCATGGGGAGTAAAGAGAGGCAGTCTCACTGTCCCTTCAGAGTTTATTTCACAGACTGTTCCCTTCAAGGATTTTATTTCTGTCACTGAAAGCAGACATCCTCATATTGCTTAAACACAGAAAATGATTAATACAATGAGATTGTTATGCTCCTAGCTAAAATGGCCTTCTTTGTAATGTGAGCTACAACAGCTTGAAAAGATGGGCGCTGACACTACACTACAGCTGACAGTTTTTCTTTTTTTAGGTGTACTATTATTGGGATCTGTAATTCTGTGTGACCCATAATAATAATCCCACCATTCTCCTCATATTAATATCATAAATTCTGCAGACATAGATGATATTATCATATATCAAATATGACCATAAAACCAATGTGATCTTAACACCTTTGGATTTATCTTGAAAAGAAAAATACCAGATAAAATCATTTATGCTGATATCACCAAGTCTTTACTGGGTTACAGTAACATAGTAAGATTATAATATTTATAATATTTAGGAAGATAGGCAGTTTTGATAGCTTTATTATCTGTTCCTTGAGTTAAACTTCTGGATAGTTAATTTGTATGTTATTTAACAGTCAATGTTTTCCATTCTGTGTCTCTGGCCACAAGGCTGAAATTCTACTAAAGCTGTATTTGGTATAATATTCAGCACATACACTAAATAACCTAGTTTAAAGGAGCACCAGTCAAATAATAATATTTTACAATATTTAAGTGAGATCTCCTAGTGCCATTGCAGTTAAAGGTCTCTGAGTTAATTTGAACACATTTTGGGTTAAAATGGCATGCTCAGCTTTGAAGTGATTTACAATGAAACCCACAACATACAAATATCAAATTGACTTAATACTGGTTTTGAGTTTTGTATCACTGAGACCACTTATACGTCCCAGTAACGTGATCACAGTGGAGGATTCTGGAACACTTAGAAGACTGAAGCGAAAGCTGAATTTAAAATACTGAAACCTTCAATTTGCCACCTCCTTCTTCCCACCTCTGCTCTCATCAGAATTAGAATTTCCAGACAGATTGTACCACGTGATTGTATGTTTGGACAACTGCTATAATAACAATAAAAAAAAGAGGGAGCATAAAATGGCTGAGGTGCTGAGGCTGCCAAAGAAACTGTGCCACATGCAAATATGATTATCCTTGTTTTAAGTAAAAATCTTAAGTCAAATTTGCTTCAGCACAAAGGAACTATCCAGGGGCCTATACACCACTTATGCCTTCAGTCAAGAGCACCATGCAGCAAAAGTGCTGCACTCCTGCTAAGCAATGATGGAACAGTATTTGCAAGGAATTTTTACAAGGCACATAAACCTACGTACTATGAAATCCCCCTTTACAGATATGCTCTGCAAAGCACCAAACAGGCAGGCTAAAGCAAACAGGCTTGTTGGGCAAAAAGGAGGCAGAAGCAGAACAAAAGAAAGCAACAATGAACAGCACAGCTTTAGAAATACAGATCAAAAGGTGCTTTACTGCCACTGGGGAGAGGATTTTTTCACAATTTCTTTGCAGTAAATGTATTCAAGCCGCAGCTTCAGCTGCTTGTTTTGTATGTTGTTGGCATGAAATTCTGCCCTCAAAGATCACATGTCTGTGAGAAATTGCATTTTTTTTTTCAAATGCCCACAGCTTATAAAAAGCAACACATGATGGAATTTCACCAATATAGCTGCCATTAGAAACCAAATTTCTTTATGAGGTGCACAGGCATTTCAAGAGAATAAACAAGTTTTTCCTCACTGACTAGTCATTAAAAGATCAGCACCTCAGTTGAACTACTAGAAAAGCAAAAAGCAGATGGGAGTAAGCAGAGAGTAAGCATAGCCCCAGCTCTACCTTTATAACTATTGTTAGAGATGAGCAGAAAAAGGGGCAACAGCTGTCCCAATCGGGAAGAGTCATTCTTCTTTAATTTGTCTGCAACACTACAGTGCTACCAATCATTGCCATCTTTTCAGAAATCGTGGTAACTCAGATATTTGAGGGTTCCAAGTTTCTAGGCTCAAATACTTAAGTAAGAACAGTTACATGTTTTCATTTTTGAGGGAAGAGAGAAATTCAGTAACGTTGAATGCAAGTAACAGAGATCAGAAATTACCACCCAGACCAGCTGAGCAGCAACACGTAAGCTGGCAATACCAACTATCTTGTTGCCTTCACTGTAACCAGAGGGTTGCAGAACAACTCTGTTTTGGGCAGACAATCTCCCCATACAACCCAGACTTGCAGCTGTGGCTATATGCCACACTCTACTCCTCAATATACAAATTTCCTTTGACACAGATGACTTTAATGGCTTTTTTCTTTGTAGCTTCATAGTATATTGTATAATTAATTCAGGAATTAAAGCTGCCTAAATGCATTCAGGCACAATGAGCCACTCTTTGGAGCTGTTGCAGTCTATTTTGTCAATAAACCTAGTTCATGAGGTTCTTGTTTCCACACATCAATACAATAAGAATTGTGTACTCTGGATATTTACATATCTATCCCCATGGAGAGATTCAGTTTTTTAAAGACTCCTTAACAATAGATTTTTTCATGTTACTTAAAATAATAATTTTAATACAAATTTAGAAATACAAAGTTTCCAAATGAAATAAATAAAAACATCTCATTTAATTTATCTGGCAAATATGCTCCTAACCTTTGAAGTTAATTCCCTTTTTTTTTCTAAAGTGTAATCAACTTTGTGAGTTTTTCCTTAAAAAATTTTACTTTCCTCTTGAGAGTATCCAAGGAGCATTAAAAGAAAAGAAACACATGACAAAGAAAAACACACATGACAAACTGAAAGGTCAGAAAGGATATTATAACTGAATTATTTTCTTTAAGAGTGACAAAAGAGCTGGGTGGAAAGAGAAGTGGAAGAGAAAGAGGTGGCCTCCAGAAAAAGGGTGAGAGAAAAGAAAGTTAAATTTGCCTGCTTTCTTTCTGAATTCCCACTTACTACTTCAACCATGGAAACATCAAGGATGGCTTGAACTGGCTTTGCTCAGTGCCTGTGCTAAGTATTTTAGAAAACATTAATCTGGAAGCCATCTCCTCCTAACTCAAAGCCAAAAAGCATTGCTTCTGTAAGAGGAACAACCAACTGAGGTGACAAAGTAAGAGACGTGTTCATTTTCTGATCTTGGAGTTTCTGGTTATACCAGTCATACTGGGGTGTGCTCCGACCAGGGAGGATGGCACCACATGAGTTACACTGATGGCTGCCTTAGAAGACAGGTGATACTTTTCTCTTCCTCAATACTGGCTGCCCAAAGTATGCATGTGGTGCAGTTTTGTGCACAAATTTCAGTATCTTGTATGTGTTCTTACTCCAAAAATATACAGCCTTTTTTTGAGAGCAGTATGTTCACAACTTAAGAAACAAAATCTGGAAAGCAGAAAAAGAGCAGCACTCTAACTCAATGATAGGAATATGGCGTGACAGGAGGGATGAATAATCAAAGATACAGTTGATAGTTTACTGTTAAAATAAATTAACCAATCCACTGACAAAAAGTCTTGCCTACTGTATTTTATAGATACAGCTCTGACATATTTTGATCACAAACAGTTTCAAAAGAGGATCATTCTGCCAGCTGGGCTGTTCTTAAACAAAACCTCTATGTTTTGATCCAGGAAACATCAATCATCATGTCTCCAAAACCATTACCATTTATTGAGCACCCATTAATATGCTCAGTGCTAAATAAAGCAGGGGAACATGCTGTCCTTATCCATATTTCTGATCATCTGTCCTATATTTTTGAAGTCAGTTTGTCTCTGCATAAAATCAAACATTTAAAGTAAACAAACACAGAAATATTTTGGTACTATGTACTACACTGCTATACTTTTTGCATGCTTGTTTTTATCTTTCACATTCTGTAAATATAAAATAACTCCATTCCAGCTGTAGGGAAAAGAACTGAAAACAAGACTCTGCTGGACAAACAAGCCTGAAAAAGGAGTTAGGCTGCAGAGGAGCCACAAATTCTGTGTGTGTTTCAACAAATTGAGGACAGAGACCTGAGCAGCTGCAGAGTTGCTGCAGAGAGCTAAGAATTAGAGGAGTATCTCTGAGATGGCATAGGTCAAAAATACAAGGAATTTAAAAGGGAAACAAGAGGGTATGAACATCAGCACTGATTATAGGATATGTTTCCTGCACATAGAAGAACATTTAGCAAAGCCAAGTTCAATATCTCTGATGTAGCTTAACATCAATTTGTAGAATCAAGCTCTTGGATAATATATCATAGGTAATAGCTATCCACAGGAATTCATAATAGCAAGTATGTTGCTTCTGAAGAGAAGAAATTACACATTTTAACACAGAAAAAAACTACAACATCCCTCAAAGAAAATCAAACCTTTTAGAAGTAATAACAAATACAAATACTGAGAAGATTGAAATCTACTTCTGATTCAACTCAAAAAATGCCCCCCCCCCCCCGACAAAAACTTACACTTGAAAAACCTTGAAGATCTTTGCAAAGTATTGGTTGAATTTTGATTATATAAAACATAAATAAAATTGGTGTAACTCACTATTTTAAAAAAAGGGATGAATATGTATCATTTAAGATGTTCTTACAGTTCTGTCTACCTACTGTGTTAGACAAGAAATAAAGGTGATGTTCATAAAGACAATGATAAAAATTCCTTCACTTAATAGTCGACTCTCTGATTACTGGCTACTGGAGTATTAGGTTGAATTGCACCACTGATGAACAGCCGAGGGCCTCAGTTAACAAAAATCAGTGCTTTTAGAGTCTTTAATGATCAGAAAAAAATGAATGAAAGCATTTGTCAAGATTATGATTGTCATTAGAAAATGCTAATTACGTATTAGTTTAATAATCACCACATGATCATTTACCAAAATTATTAATTTTTTTTTACTTACTTGGAAGAATTAACTTTTTTTTTTTTGTACAAAGTGTTCACAATAGTGCTCTTAGAAGCTAAGAATGTTAAGATTACACATCTTCTGAAGCTGTGCTGCTACTGTCGGAAAGCTCTGATCTGAGTTTAATGCCAACCCATCTTATTTCACTCACTTAATGATATATATTACCCTCTTAAGGAAAGTTACAGCAGTGTACAATTCATAAAGCACAGGTAATTTGCCCACAAAAAAGCTCTACAATTAAAAGTTAAACTCCAGCAAAAAGCCATTTGTTAATTCATATATATGTGCTAAGTAAAATATGTCACTCCTCACTATTGAGCTGAGATCTCACCTAAAACATGAAGGGTTTAGGCAAGTATCAAACATATCTATAAGAGCTATGTCATCTTCACAATACAACAAAGGAATATACCACTAGTATTACAAAAAGAGTGCTTACTTTTGATAACAAAAATATATTTTTCTGCATAGTAGTGTTACACCAGTGCTACAGGTCAAGCTGCATCAGCAACCAGTAACTTGACCACAGCAACAACTAAAAAAGCATCATGTGCTAAAGTGAACTCAAATGAAATTCTCTCAACCAGTGAGAATTTTTACCATTCCAATCAAATCTATTAATAATTCAGTACTTAAGTTCTTTTGCCCACATGCAAGTATAAAATCTCCCAAAAGAGCACTTTTCCTATTCTCAGTTTAAAGTTCACATTTTAAACAACTAGAAGTTACTCAACCAATCACTTTCCTTTAAGGGGACAGCATAACTGAACTATGTCTAATAGTACAGCTTTAAAACATACAAGCAGAATAAAACCTGAAAACTATAGAAAATATTTCATATGTTATTTCTCATCTAAGATTGATGCTCTGACTTGGAACAGGCCCTTGTGGCAAAAGGGCACATCTCTGCATTACTGACCTTAAGAACATCTTAAGAACACCTGTACACCTTGGCCACAACAACCCCCTGCAGCACTCCTGCCTGGGGACAGAGTGGCTGGACAGCAGCCAGGCGAACAGGGACCTGGGGGTGCTGCTTCACAGTGGCTGAACACGAGCCAGCAGTGTGCCTTGGTGGCCAAGAAGGCCAATGGCATCCTGGCCTATATCAGGAATAGTGTGGCCAGCAGGACCAGGGCAGTGATTGGCCCCTGTACTCAGCACTGGTGAGGTCACATCTTGAGTGCTGTGTCCAGTTCTGGGCCCCTCAATTTAGGAAGGACATTGAGATGCTGGAGTGTGTCTAGAGAAGGGCAACGAGGTTGCTGAAGGGTCTGAAACACAAGACTGATAAAGAGCAACTGAGGGAACTGGGAATGTTTAGCCTGAGAAGAGGAGGCTCAGGTGTGACCTCATCACTCTCTACAAGTACCTGAAAGAAAGTTGTGGCCAGGTGGGGGTTGGTCTCCTCTCCCAGGCAAGCAGTGAAAGCATGACAGGACACAGCTTTAAGCTGCATCAGGAGAGGTTTAGACATAAGGAAGAATTTCTTCACAGAAGGGGTGGTTAGACATTGGAATGGGCTGCCCAGAGAAGTGGTGGAGTCAACAGCCCTGGAGGTGTTTAAGAAAAGATTGGATGTGGCATTTGGTGCCATGGTCTGGTTGACATCGTGGTGTTTGGTCATAGGTTGGACGTGATGATCTCAAAGGTCTTTTTCAACCTAGTTGATTCTGTGNAGGACACAGCTTTAAGCTGCATCAGGAGAGGTTTAGACATAAGGAAGAATTTCTTCACAGAAGGGGTGGTTAGACATTGGAATGGGCTGCCCAGAGAAGTGGTGGAGTCAACAGCCCTGGAGGTGTTTAAGAAAAGATTGGATGTGGCATTTGGTGCCATGGTCTGGTTGACATCGTGGTGTTTGGTCATAGGTTGGACGTGATGATCTCAAAGGTCTTTTTCAACCTAGTTGATTCTGTGATCTTAATTCAATTTAGCGATGAAATAATATTACATCACTACTCTTGGTATGTTTAATAGTCCCTACTCAATATGGGGGTATTGTGGTAACAGGACAGTAACTTTACTTGACCTTTGCAAAGAAATAACTAAGGTTAACTAGTTTAAATGCACATGAGTTGAAATCAGAGTTTAAAAGCATTAACAGCTGCCTATGACTGATCTCCATAGCTGTTACAGCAGAGGGACAAGGTAAGCTTCAAGGGAAAGCAGAAATGCTACTGCCAAAGTCTGATGCACACAAGTCTATACAATTTATTCAATCTCTTCCACCAAGGGCAGTATAACTTACTCCTGATCAGACTCACTGGTAGAGAAAGTTATGGGGAAGAAGAGGCAAAGTTCAGGATTCTCTTTGTGGGAAGGTCTTCAAACATGGTCTTGAGGGACAATTATTTTGATTTCTTTGAATTAAAAAAAAATAACAAATTATTGATCCCCTGAACAGCTGCTCAAATTGCAACTGAAATGCAAATATATATGGACAGAATGCAAAATCCCTTAACACTTGTCCCTGTAATACCAGTCTGCAGTTCTGTGGGACCAGTTTCCCCTGCAGTATGACATTTGCCACTCTTGTTGGCAGTTTTAGTTTAAGGAGAAAATGAGGATGTAAATTAACTACTCATGCCTAAAGGTGGTAGCTACAGATCAAGGTTAAGACATTAGCAGGGCCACATGAGGATCCTGCACTACTTTCTTATGTACTTAGTCTGTGGAACAGAGGAATTAAGTCTCTGTGCTGTCAATCTGGCTCTTTTCATGAGTTCTAAATTCATTTAAATAAATAAATAAATAAAATTATTTGTTTCAACTTGTCATTTGGGTAAGATCTGTTTTATTGCTGCAATTTTTGCTGTAGTATGTACAAATCAATCACAAAAGTCTCTATGATGCAAACCCTTTATAAATGTGTTACCTATGTAGTTTCTTCCAAAGAAGCCTCAGATGCTGTGACAGTGATACTAAACCTACATCAAAAAAAAAATCTTTAAAAAAACATAACTTCAATGTTTTGCTTTCAGAGAATTTTTATAAAGCTCACATTCTAGAGCCAGGCACACGCAACTAAATTCCATGTTAAAATAAATTCATACCTAAAAAGTTAGTTAAGTATATCTTCTGCTTGAAAACCAACCTCAAACCTAATTTTCTGTTAGTCGACATGACTTTTGACATTTTTCCTGTTACAAACTCCTTTGATAAAATGTTCAGGAAACCTTCGCCCACCCCTTGCCCCTTCATTTCTTAACTGCTATGCTAATTTGACCTGTATATTCTTAAAGAAACATTTCTTTTCATAAGGACACAATCAGCTGGTTGTAGCAAATAAATACAGCTTGGATTTACATTACGATAATATAAGGACAATATATTTTACAGCTATCTGTTTATATAATACCATTGACAGACTACGTCTGTTTTTAAAGGAAGAAAACACTAAATGTTGTGCAAGCTGCTTTAGAAGCCAGAAAGATTTATTCTGGAAGAACAATTAAGATCAGGATACATGCTAGCATTCAAAAAACAGTAAGACTGAGTTGGAGCAGAAATGCTACACTTTTCAGGAACACATTTGCACATAAACCAGTGTTATACCTCATCTTACACCAGTGCTTTCATAAACATGGAGCTGAAGGAGATTCAGAGAATTAACAGAGATTTCTGGCTTCCTTTATGTCAGCTTAGAAGGGATTCCTTTGCCTTCAGCATGTAGATAGGTATGAAGTATACTGGAGGAAAGACATCAACAGATTAATTAATTTTTTCCTACTCCTAGAAGGCCTCACATGCACCAACAGTTGAGGCTACTCAATAGTTGAGACAAGGGCAGGTAGGGACAGGACAACAGAGAATAGTTTAAATTAAAAAAAGAGGAGATATTTAGGTTAGTTACTTGGAAAAAATTCTTTATTCAGTGAGTCGTGAAGCACTGGAACAGGTTGCCCAGAGAAGCTGTAGATGCCCCATCAGCAGAAACATTCAAGGCCAGGTTGGATGGGGCTTTGAGCAACCTGATCTGTCCCTGTCCATGGCTAGGAGGGGTGGAACTATATGAACTTCAATGTCCCTTCCAACACAACCCATTCAAAGACTATACGTACAAAGGATAACAAAAAGAAAGAGTCAACAAAACAAGCTCTGTACAAATACATTCTCCCTCCTTCCTCCTACACAGCATGAAAAATTAACCTCCCTCACATTAGGAACCAGGCAATGCTCTATGGGTCACACATGCCCACTCTTCTACCCTTTCCTTGCATTGCTGCTCTTTCTTGGCCACGGGACTAATCTCTCTTCTTCCTTTCTGCTACCACCACAGACTTTGCTACTGCCTCCAGTCATCATAATGTCAAGCTCCAGCCAATATGACTCCTTCCACCCAGGACCATATCAGCATGGGGAAAAGCAAAGGGCCAAAGCCCTTCCTGCACAAAAAGAACAAGGATTATTCCTTTGGGCTTGCTGCCATTCTTTGTGTGCAAGGAATCACAAAGGAATCACTCAAACCTCACTACTCAGTAATCACTCAGTAACCACTGAGAAACTGGGACATGAAGCTACAGAAGTTTGTGCCCATGCTAATAAGTTCCAAGGTCACATCAAGTATATTCCCATTATATTGAAGACTGAATGTTTTCATTTAAAACAAAGCAAAAAAAACCAAACCAAACCAAACCAAAACAAAACAAAAAAAACCCAAAAAAACCCCCAAACAAACAAAGCCAAAACAAAATAACAAAAAGAGGAGGAAAAATTAATAGAAGATTCTCATACAATCACATGGATTCTGAAGCTGGGTATTTTCTCAATGTAAATATTAATTACCATGCATTTTACAGTTAAATGTGAGAAATGGTGAGACTGGAACAGAGTCAACCTGCAGAGCAGTGGCTCTACAGCTGAATGCTCTGGGCAAGCAGCAGCCCTGTGTTCAAGAAAACAAAAACTCAGAACAGTTGAGAGTTCCAAGAGATTTTCTCATTTGTGAAATTTCTAAAACAAAGCAAAACCCCAAAGCATACAACTTCCTTTCCCTCTCATGAAAATGACCCTCAAGTTTCCAGAACATAAGCAAGGCTAGCTGTAGTGATAGTTCTGTGATATTCTGATAAAATTCCAACTGAATTCTGTCATCATAAAATCTGTCAGAGATACAATGGGTCTTGTATGAATATATTTTTGCCTCCCAAGAATTCTTAATGTCATTAGTATAATTAAGAAAGGAATTTACAGAGAATATGTAGGAGGAAAACAAATGAAGAAAAAGATTGAGAGACTGTGTGTGAGAGAGACCCTACAGATGGCAAAGGAAACCTACAAATATGTGTTGTAAACTACTGCTTCTTGATCCCCCAGAATTAATTTGCACAACAGTCTACCTTGTGTGAAAGCTGCCTTCTCCCACATCTTCTCTTTAAGCTTTTCTTGCTTGACCGTGTCATCTTTAATTCAGGTGAGTATAATGATTTTCAATCAACCTCAATGATTTTTACAACCCCAGTAAAGGACACTACAGGTAAAAGTACCTTAGCATGTGTTAAAGCATCTCTGAAGTTGTGCAGCACTTCTGCTCTGTTACTCATATTGCTTTATGCTTATTAACAACTTCACAACAATATGCTTATTAACAACTTCACTTTAGAGAATGAATTTTTTAATTAATGTGTGTTTCCATTATGAAAACCTTGTTTCATTTGGCACAGAAATATCTTTTTGGTGTTTGTTACTAACCTAAGTTAACCTGCTTAGGCATCCATGATCACAAATTGAGTTAAAACCAAACAAACAAATGAACAAACACCTGCTGACAGAAAATGAGGTGTAAGGAACAATTCCTTTGACAGTCCTAATACTCTTCTGGATTTAAAAAATAAATCAATTTGATTTGTGAGAATCCTCTTTTGAACTGGGGCCTGATCCTATTCAACTGATATATTGTTGAGAAACAAAATCCCATGCTTAATACGTTGTTTAAAAATTAAGAGTCAGGAATGATTAGAACACAGTTAAAATATCTTCAGTCTCTTTTCCCCTCTGATATGGGTAGATGAATTTGAGAATCAAAAGTTAAACAAAGAAGTGTAAAATACAATTATAGTGTAACATAAATACATTACACTCCAGAGATATCAGAATATCAACAGTAGTATTAAATCTGCCCTGAAGTAAAGAGGTATGAAGCAATTCATTAAAATAGAAGATGAAAACTAGATCATTCTCCAGCTAACAACAGCTAACCAATTTTTTTTCAGGAAAAAACTAACAGTTTTATCCTGACTTACTTTATATGCAGATGCACAACATGTGGGATTTGCCTTCAGATGCTTTCCCTCTTTGAGGAATGGGAAACCAGCAGTAAAGCTGAAGATTCAGAAGTGTTTTCTCTCCCTTTCCTGATCACTCTTGACTGTTAGATTACTGTGCATGATCAGTCAAATGAGATGTACTGGAGAAGCAGTCTACAACAAAAACAGGAAGCAAACCTAACAAACCACAGTATTCCACAGAAAGATTTCGTTTTGAAAGCAAAATATGCAAACATTATCTTATCTGGGTGTGCTTAATGGACATTACTAAGATAAGTGAGATAGCTAGAGTTTTCCCTTCAGTCAAAAGATAGATAAATACAGGAGTAGCTGCAATTCCTGATGTAAAAATCCATGTTTTGTATTGTCTTTTTTTTAAACCAAGTAGTAACAATTTTTTTTTTTCATTAAACAGACATATTTTATTTTTTACATTTGCCATAGATGCTGCTGAAATTTATGAAGTGTTGCCCAGTGGGAGAGTTCTGTGGCAGAATATGACACAAACAAAACACAATAAAATAAAACTTTTAAAGGGACAAATTACTAGTAAAATCAAAGAAGTAAAACGGAAGTATTTCAAATGTGTGGGATAGAGTTCAGGAGATGAAAAATAACTGTGAAGAGACCTACCTATGCCAGAATTTCACCAACTCAGAACTTGAGTGGAAGGAGAGGTCCTGAAGCAGAAGCACATGCAAAGTTTGTTGCACACATCTACCTACTCAAATCCTTCTAGACACAATTTCCTCACAATCATATTTAAACTTTGTTCATAATCTTGTTTAAAACGAAGCTGAGTCCTAACATTAGCCCTCCACTTGTGTTATTGCTTGTGCCATCAAACCCACTAATAACAATAAGCATAGACTAGCAATCTAGGATGGTTCTCATCTTAAAGAAACAGTCTGGCTTTTGTCTCTAAATCTAGCTCCCATCCACACACAGAAAAACCCATCACTTAATACAGAAAGGCAAGAGGGTCTAAAACTTAAAGCAGAAGGATTTATCAGTGGCTAATGGAATCACTGGGCAGTGTGCTACAGCAATTCAAGAGCCACCAGTCTTCCAATACTTCCAATACTTTCTGCACTTTTCCTTTGGGTTTGTTCTCTTCTCATGCAAAAGAAGCAACTGGGCAGCAATCATTTTAGGGGTACTTCTGAGAAATGACTAAAGAGTCTGGGACAAACCATGTGAAAAACATCCTCTTGCTACATGCATTCAGCTTAGCTCAGCTGTGTTAGAAACACAGAAGGTAGCACAGGGCCTGCAAGTAAAATAGCTGTGCACAGAGGGATCTTATTTCTCACTTTGGTAAGGCTGATTTCAGGGAATAGCATAAACATAGCTACCCTTGCAGATCAAGTATTTGACCGGGCCTTAAAATTATCTTAGTTATTATCAAGTATAGCTTATTTTGTAACAGAAATGAATAATTAAAGAAAAACTACAGGTTATCTCTATTGAAATTATTAACACTGATTATCTGAGATGAGCCTACAACCTGGTAAAGATATATTATCATCAGGCTGCAATGAGTGCTCAATGTCTAAATCAGCTACAAGTAAACCTCAGAAGCATTTTCCTGTGGCATTTCCCTACTTTGCCATTGCTGAAACAGTTAAATGCAACCCATACTGACCATATAATGGCTCCACTAGTGTGAAACATACCATAAATACAGAGCTGTCACTGTCCGCTCCATAAGTTTCCACGAGTAGCCCACGCAGGACATGGCTGCTTCCCACAGGTTACCATGCTATGCCCAATTGCCTGTTTCACTTACAATCACATTAGCACTTTCTACACTAGAATCCTTAATTGTTGCTGTGCCCAGACATTGTAAATGAGTTAAATTCTTAAAATACTTTGTTCTTAGTAAGATCATTGCCTTCACAGCATTGTTACTGATGCCATTAATGCACAATGAGAACCGTGGTGTTGTTACCCACTTGCCTGCTCCTCCGGGATGACAGAAAGACCAACAAATATTTAGGGAACCCCAAATGAATTTGAAATTTCTCACTTAAATTACTTATGCTTTTACTAAACTGCTTCTGGTCTGCCAGTGTTCCAGTCTCTATATTTGCAGAGAAAAATATAATTAAAAAGAAAAAAAAAAATACCACCACATAACAATCCAAATCATACATGTATATAATTTAAATCTGTATGTTCATTGCAAAGTCAGACAATGCAAATAATTAGAACTAAACTAACACCACATATATACATTTGGTGTTCAGTCATGGATGCACATCTATCTACAGCTGCACGAGCATGTTGCCTGAGACAGAACAGGAGGGCAGACAGTGAATCAAGCATCGTGGAGTGTCTGTTGCACAACACCTTCAGCTATCTCCTATTACACTGACCATAACAAGGCGCTCAGAAATTCATCAGTGAAAGCATAAAAATAAAACAGTTTCTGGTTAAAGCATAATCAAATGCATTTCACAATCATTTTGAATGATTTTAAAATTTTTTTCAAATAGTTTCCGTTCTTATATTTGTACAACAATTATGAAAAGAATATGTTCTTTATAACAGCTTGCAAGATGTCTACTCTACAGGCTTATATATCAGGAATAATTTAAAAAGGAAACATGATTCTATGAGCTAAATATGTTGCAGGCACGCAAGAAAATACTTATTTGTCAGATAGTTTGGGCAGTCTATATGGACAATAAATATTTAACTTATAAGTACTATACTCTTTTTTTGTGGTTTTTTTTTTTAACAGATGCACTTTTAAACTTATGTAGATAAAAATTTTATCTGCTTGCAAAGAGATTTGACTGCTGAAGTAAAAGATATGAAATTTTCTTACACAGACTCAGATGAATCTCTGTCTCTGTTTTCTTCTCCTCATGGGTATTTTTTGTCTGCTTTAATATGTCAGAGGTCTTTAAAATAGCCGTTCTAATCATTATCTGAATTGACAGGAAAGGTACCAAATATATCAGAAATAAAACAAATTAAAAATACATAAAACCAAAGCTTTAGACAATAAAGTAATCTGTCCGTACTTAAAGGTCATCTAGAAAATAGAGATAACTCTGTTCCTTGTTTGCAATAAAAACAGAGTCCAATTTATGCAGAATTGATCAAGCAGTTTCTTTCTTTATATTTGAACACTTCTAAGAAAAGATCAAAAAGATTGCACTGGCCAGGATGCTGGCCAGAAGAGGAATGGCAGAGGGGACAAGGGGGGAACTTTAAATTTGCTTAACCCTGAAAATGCAAACAATTGTCTACATCCTTTCGGCAGAGCGCACGGCTCGGAGGTGACAGAACGCAGGTGTGGGCGTCCGTCATAATAAAGGCGGTTTGGCTGAGCGCAGCCGAGCGGCGGCGAACCTCGGTGAGAGATTACACACGGACCTATTGGCAGAACATGGCAAGGGAGAATGTCAGATTTCATATTCGCCAGACATCTACAGCAACTGATGCCTTGTAGTCAAAGGCTGTTAAATTACCTGTGAAGGTTACTGGCAGCCCTGAATGTTTTTCTCATTGTTTATTTAGTTCCAAAAGCACTTGGTCTTTGTGCTGATTGCCCTAACTGACAGCCCAGGAAATCTGGACTTTGTAAACAGGGCGCTGCTGTATTGAATTACAGGTAACAAGTGTGTAATCAACCTGCTGGGGCTGGACCTTTGCAAAGAAATCTTCGGTATACAGACAAAAAGAATAGGTTTCAATACTGGGGAATCAATTATGTGAGCAGATGAGTATAAAAAGAGATCAATTTAAATCCTTTGTGCTTATTTCCTATAGCATATTTAGAAGAAAGAAAAGATCCTGACATACTGGAAAGGTAATTAAGCACTTTATTCATTGTTGCAATAGTATTATAGAAATTAAAGGTGAATATTATTTGAAGCTCCCTCATTATAACCCATAAGACTATATTAGGTGAACAGTCTTTAGCTGCAATACCCTTTAAAAAAAAAGAAAGTAAAGGCTTGCAGATTCTTGTTCTTAAAGAAGAGTTTCTGTAGTGAAACTACATAAACTGGAACAAAGACCAACCCAAAATGAATCAGTCATTTTTGAGCCTCTAAAAGGTAAAGAGAAACGCTACAAAGCAGAGATCTAGTGAAATCTAATATTGTGATATTTCTGCATACTCAAACAACATAATACAGTTCAACGACCACCCCCCCAGACCATAGATTTATATGAGATATTTAAACTGTAATTGTTAATTAAAAAGCATAAATAAAATCCAGTGGCAATCAGTCAACAGAATAACCCTATGCCAGAAAACATTGAGTCACTGAGTAGTACATGAGAGGAAATTTTTTTTTTTCCTGGTGGGTTTTTTTGGGTTGTTTTTTAAATCATCAAGACAGGCCTGTTCTGCCTGTGTCTGTGGCCACCATGGGCAATAACATTCACCAAATAATGAAAAAATTTAACAATGAAGATTTCAAAATATAAACATCCAACGGTATTTCCTATCTGAACATAATTTATTAAAACAGATACCATATGCTATCATCTTATTATGCCCCAAAGACTTGTTTTTGCAGTTTGAAATTACAAGAAAAACAAGGTTTCATTAATGCACTCACTGATGATGATAATTTTAGACTGCTTGCAGTATTGGAATGTATGCTTTGTTAAAGCAACTGGACTTACATTGCTAAATTTTATTCACTCTAGGGAAGCAGTTCTCTACTTTGGCATTCACAATTTCTTTTAAATGCCTGAAAAACATGTTATAAAACTGACTTTCATTTCTGTTTGCTCATGTATCAGTATTTATGTACCAATATGTCCCTAAAAATTTAAATCCCTGACTTGGGAGTGAGAGGTTATTTTTTGCAAATAAACAACAATATATGAAATGCAACATTGTCTAGTTATAAAACTTTTAACTAAACCTATTGCATGGGACAAGCGATGATGATAGCTGACCAGGAACAATGGAAACACTAGAGCATTTCTAATCAGTTCTCTCCACCCGATTCAAGATCTAGACTACAACAGATATTTTTGACAGTTTCAACAATATTTATTCAAGACTATTAAAAATTTTTTGGTCAAAAGAGAAAGTCCGCTAACTTCTAATGACTGTGTATTAACAGATATGCCAATTGCCTACTATATCCTTACTTCCTAACTAATATTCCTGTAAATACCTGCATTTTCAGAAGAATAACATAATTTCCCAAGCCAACAGAAACAGCTGGTGAAGGATTTTTTAAACCTGACTCACAACAATAATAGCCTGTGACAGTGAGAAACACTGCTCCAGTGTTGCACTGTGTAAAATACACACATTTCTGTCCATTCCCAATGTACCACCTTTCGATTGTATTGGAGATCTGTCTGTTCTTGTCTTTTGAAAAGCAGTTGACACAAACATGATTTCACATTTTTCCGAAGTTCTTTTATATACTCTGAGATGTTCACTTCCAATTTGCTTTTCAACACACTTTACATAGTCATGATGACTAAAATCTCATTAGCATTGAAACTAAGGTTCCTATCATGTAAATATTAGCACATGTATTTAAGATCTCAACTGATGCTCCCAAAATCAATGCTAATAATTTAGTTTTGCACTAAGTACATGAAAACTGACATCCATGGGTAAGAACTGAACTGAATCAGCTTAGCACTTTATGGCACATGAAAACGGTAAATGTAAGGGTTCTATTTCTTCCCATTTTGGCTTTTTTTCTGAGGCACTCAGCAGGAAGAGCACCATGAAATGTACCACAGGGGGTCACAGTGCCTGGCCTTTGCACTGTAGATGGAGAAAGGTGTAAAAACTCCAGCTTCTCTTCAGTGTTTTTACTCTCCTGAAGCTTGTTTTTTAAGCTACTGTTTTCCTCCTCCCCTATTTTTCCTTTTTCTAGAAAGCAAAGTTAAAGGATTTCTTCAGAATTATTTGCTATATTGAGGCACTATTAAGCTAGATATGGGGATGAACTTCCCCTTTTCAGAGTATTAACTGTCTATCTAAAATGTTTATCTAAAATACAAACACAAACATCATACAGCTCTAGCCTTTTTTCTCATGGACAAACACTGTGTGTCATGCCAACTGGAAGTGCACATCTTTCAGAATAAAGTCTTCATATGATCACTTCCTGCACTGAGCACCTCTCATAGACACATGGCAGCATTTACACTCAATCCCACAAAACACAGCCCGTTGTACAACAATGAAGCACTGCAGTCAATGCTGTACTCTTAACTAGATTCACATTGGTAATATATTGCTACAATTCTACTTCAATTAAAAGCATATTTCAGCAGAAGCTCAGGATATGATAGCTGCTCTATGCATTTTAATAATACAGATCAATGGTGTCAGAATTCTACTTTACATAAATAAAGACTGATCATATTAAGACAAAATCCTGCATAACCTAAATGTATATTGATGGCAGCAACCCAGAAACTGATCACAATCTTTATACTCTGGATAAAAATCAGTAAGCCTACTTTAACTGACTTCAATGTTTCAAAAGCAAAAAGTGTTTTATTCTCTCCAAGATTAAAAAAACAAAACAAAACAACAAAAAAACAGAGGAAAAAAAAAAAGACTCAATCTACAGTACCAAACTCCAATGAAAATACTCAACTGGTTCTAAATATTAGCATAGGAGGAACATGTTATTAAATGATTTTTGCAGCTACTAAAGTCAAGCTAATTTATATTGCACTTATAAAGTTAATACAGGAAATGCAAAATTGTTATTGCATTAGCAAAAAATTCTGAAAGACTAAAATATTTATCTTTTATTTTCATGTTATGCAATTTTGTTTTAAATATAGAACTCTAACGAACTGCTGGACTATACCCTTAAAACAGGTCTCCTAGGGATTCTGTTACTGAAAATTTTCATACACGTTTCTGCAAATTTTAGCATCTGGATGTTACACAGGTTAATATTTAGTGTTATAAACAAAATTAGGAAAATTGCCATTACCTGTGACCCAGAATATGGGATATTACTGGAAAGGACCAAAATAGGTAGGAAATGTAACCCATGATAGTGCGAGCATTTGAAAGAACACACCTGTTTTTATTTATGTGAGTTCCAACATTTCCAGAAAGTTACAGAAAATATTGCTCCTTCATATTAAAAACACCCAGATAAAATGTTAAATTCTGAATTTTAATTGATTTATTGTGAAAAGCTAATATAGTGTTTGATCAAAAGTACACCTTTCTTGCATGTAATTGACCACAGGGAATAGGTGACTAGATTTAACTGGAAGATTAGTAATAAAAAGTAAATCAATGCTTGTAGAAGAAGTACAGGCTGTTTATGAAAGTATCTAACCCTACTGTAAGGGCACTGGCTCATTTTTAGCATGTTAATAAAGATCAAAGTTATACAACAGAAGAAGCAACATGTATGTACTTAGTCCTCACTAGAAATCTTTTAACACATGGTGTTCTGCTCTGGCTCTTGTTCAGGGCCAGAGAGTGAATAATCCTTTGCAGTTTGATCTTGCCACCTGATGTCTCTGTCTAAAACGTGTATATACTCTGCAAAGTATTAAATCAGGAATATAATATCCTGGAAGTATTTCTCCTCCAGTGGAATATACTGAAGTCATGTGCCCAGACTTTCCTGAGTACTCAGAACTGGGCCAAGAAGTTCCTTGTAAATATTACTGTATTTATTGAATATATTGGTGGTGATACTCTATTTTGCTGCATTAAACAACAAAATACTCCTTAACCAATGAATGCAAACTAGATGGTATTTTAAATGCCTTTCCAGAAAGGTATAAACTTGGGTTGCATAGGTACAAATGTGGGTACTTTTAGATGAGTAGATGATAAGATATATATGCAAAATTATATTTCACTATTTAACTATTTGTTTTATTTGGTATAAGTTCTTATCTTCTAAGAGAAAATTGTATTATGTATTCTTTTCAGGAAAAGAAATCAAGAAATACAAGTTAAAAAAGAAGGAAAAAGAGAAGGCTGAGGAAAGGCTTGTGCAAAGCAGCCTGTAACTTAGATTTTCTTTACTGCTGCAAGAGTAAGTCATATCTTGTAATAATCTACTAAGAATTCAGCTAGACAAATAACAAAGAAAAGAAAAAAAAAAACCAACAAACAAAACAAAAAGAACAATCCCAAAAACCACTGCAACGTCCAGCTACTAGACCAGTTCTAGAGTTTGAATGGTGATAAAATCTTCATGATAGTGAGCTGCTTTGGTCTTAAAAATGTCCAGCACACTTGGTTGATAAAGAACCTACCTAAACAAAAACAGCCTTTACACCACTGTAAGTAAATCCACATCAAGGAACGTTTCCATAATACAACTGCAGAAACAACACCTTCAGTTGAAAAGTGAAACAAGCATAGAAGCTGTGCAGACCCAGAATGAAACCCACAAACAGCTGTCAGACTGAATTAATGTAGTACAGCATGCTATTCCAGCATACCACTGCAGTGTGATACATTCTGCTTTGCTCAAAAATAATCAACCACTTTAAATATCAGCATGCCTACACTTAAAAAAGTGAAAATTGTATTTATGAAAAGTACAATTTTTTCATATATAGGTCTGTTGCATTCAGTTCAATGTATATTGCAAGAAAATGTTGCAACTCTAACACATGATGAATACTGTAAAAAATTAACGATATACAATAATTCATTAATCATCAAGGCATTTAAGTATCCACAAAGCTCTAAAAGAAGTTTATGGACCATATTACACTTATGTCCCAACTAAAGGGCATAAGCAAATTTAATACTGATTATTAACAAAACTTGTATGTCAGCATCTTTAAAAACTTAGTTAATAATTCTAATAAGCAGCTCCCCTCTGTTCAGCAGTGATCAAACTACACGACAGTGCACACAGTAAGAAATAGTATCTCAAAATAAAAAACTGAATTGCTTTGTTGCACTTGGAGCTGGTACATTGTTGAAGAGAGTTCACAATTGAGTTACTTGCTTCTAATGTCTTACTAAGGGCTCTCCAAACACAGGAAGCATTGTATTCCTGTGAAGTCTTGTCTGTTGCTCCCCTTGAAGAGCAACTGGATGCAAGCACAGCTCCCATATCCAGGAGCAATATGGTCCTCCATTTCACAACAGCATGAATGCAGTAAGTCATAAAAGATGTAACTGTTATCTAACTCCAGTTAGAAAGTTTCTCACTGGCTTTCCAGAGCTGAAAAAGTGTATCTCTATAAATATAATGGGATTTAAAGCAAAGAAGAGCCATCATCATAGTGTGTCAAATGTAAGAAAAATACGAAAGACAGAACATGAATTTCTACTTAGTCTTTATTGAAATGATAAATGCAATTGAAGCAGTCTCAGCAGACTTGGACTATGGAAAACACTATCAGCTGCCTGGAAAATACATTAAAACTGTTGGTCAACTCCGTAATTGTATATTCAGCTGAAAGTTTGTTACTGGTGCTTTTTGCTGACCAATTCAGCATCACTGGTTAGATCAAACAACATTGTGTTTGTATGCCAAACCTACAACGTCTGTCTTTGCTGCAGTGTCCATAACACAATATATCAGAAATAGCCACACACAGCAGTTTTCTGCATCTCCTACACCTCTAACTTAATCAGACACAGTGTGACTCACAAATGTCTGAGATCATTTCTTTCTGCTTGTATGAGCTCAGGGAGGCCTCTTTAATTTATCACCAAATAAAGGCACAAATTGCTGGTGCTGGTGATTCTGGTATCATCCTGCAGTTGCAAGAGTGAGAGACCTATTGGTTCATATGACACTGTCTACTTTACAGCCTGGCTCTTTTTGATTAAATAATCTTTGATTGCTTCACAAAACTCTCTTAACTTCATCACCGGATCAAGCCAAACACTAAATAGTGTTTACATTTCCACTTGGCTTCATTTGACTTTTAGAAACCTGGATATAATGCTTCCTTCCATGACTAAATACTTACAAGGTACCCATGTTCAGGTTTAGATTCATTACATATATAAAAGTGAAATATAAAATTCAATGCCAGACCATATTTAAAAACAATTTTTGCCGTATCACACTAATGAAAACATAGTGTCGCTCTAGAGGACGTACCGTTGGCGTGAATGACAATACAAAACCTATGTGCATCCTGTACAGTAAGAAAAGGCTTGGCAAGGATTTATGACACAGACAAAGGAATTCTTTCAAGGACATGTAGCAAAACAACCTGAAGTTATGAGACAAAAATACAGGACTAAGCAAGACCAGCCTGGAACAGCCTTCCTCAACCTGGAATGGGCAAAAATGAAATGTACTTGGAGTTGTAATCTTTCACTTCTTTTTTATCTCTGAACTTAATATTCATAATCTAGGAAAAGAATGTACAACTGCTAGATGAAATCTTTACAGCTTTAGCGGTATAGTCAGTGTAAGACCAATTGTACCATCTAGCCAGAAACTTGAGTTACCTTTTGGGGTATTATTTTGTTGTTTTGTTTTGTTTCTTTGTAGTGCTACCTTTTTGCTGAAGAAGTGGTTTATTGATCACTCCTAAGTGTTTAGTTATGCTCTGTTTTGGAAAGTAAGACAGGACAAAGAAGAAAGACTACAGATCACAAGACAAGAGATTTAAAACCAACTCAAATTGGTTCACTGTGAAAAATGACAAAAAGTAACACTTTCCGGCTGATATAAGGTTTACTTCAGATGCTCACTATCATTACAGAAAAGGAAAAAAAAATCGCATGCAAAGGTCAGATTCTGTCACTATTACTCACATTAGGCACTACCTTAACTTAACATGCCTCATGAAAAATTGAAGTCAAAATAATCTGACACATTATGGCAAAATGCCCTTTATCTAGCTCATACATCTATGAACAGACACTCCAATAACCATATTCAGGCTTTTAACGTTATTTTTAAAGACAATGTAGTGGACACAATTCTTTCATTCTTTTCCAGCAATTTTAAACTGATCTTTATTGATATTAGACAAACTATTCCTGACTTTTAATGGTGAAGGACTATGCTAAATTCAAGTGCCTATATCTGAGATTTAGGAAAATACTTCTTACGACTCAGAGTACTTATCTGAGAAATGCTTTAATTGAATAGATTGTAATTCTAGACCTAATAAAGTAAGCTTTCTCAGATGAAGTAGAATGATGGTTATAAATGTTTAAATTATAACTCAGACACTCCTCCTACATTCTTCTGATGTGAAATGTTCAGCATAAAAGCAGTAAATACTGTCTGGTTGTTATTTTAGTCACTCTTAAAGTATTGATTTTATACTAAACATAAGGAAATTAAAACCTTAAGGTGAAACCAATGTTTTTTCACAAGTTTACAGCCGAGTCAGTAGAAGGTTTGTTTAAAATATCATTCATAGAATATATTGACATTATAATATATCTGCTAATGATCAAACACAAAGGAAGATATAAGTGCACTTTACTACATATGCACATAAAAGAATATTATACATGACTGTTTTAAAATTATATGTTTTAAGTGTGGTGATATTAAACATTTAATAATTTGGCAATTTCTTTCAAAGACAACTATTAAAATTAAGGAAGAAGAGGCCAAATGTCAGCTCTGCTGAACTCCTGCCTGGTCCTGAAGAGAAAGTATGTATGGGGAATGAGGACGAACCAATTTCTTCATTTTCTTGAACTAGATGAAGGTCAAATGTCTCCCACCATAAGATGGCTAAGTTCAGAGCTATTTAAGCTGAGGCCAGCTGCAGCTAATGATTCTTGATGATAAAAATCTGCTAGAATACTCTATGTCCTTCCTTCTACCCAATCCATGGCAACAAATGACCCAGTTTTAGGAGGAATTCAGATTCTACATTTGCCCTATCTACATCTGAGAAATTTTGGAGAATGAGGAAAAACCTATCCAGGCTCTCTTGTTCATGCAGTTTGCTGTTTTATGGTACAAAGGCTGAAACAGCACAACAGAGCTTCACTCTGTGCCTGCTTAAGGTGAAGGGCGTGGTTGCACACTGGTCTACAGAGCACAAGGAAACAGAGGTACTGTGAACCACACTTTTTCATCTCTACATCATCTCTAAATTCAGAGTTTTTACCAGGAGCCATATCAGACAGCTTATATACCTCATTCAAATGAAGGCTAAAGTATTTACCAACCATCCCTACTGCAAAAACATACTGTTTGAGATTAATGTTCCTGACCAGCAAATCTAGGGATGAGATGACAAAGTTAGGCAGAATGGAATTTTATATTTGGCACTGCTGCTGACCAGGTCTGATAAGGAGTTACAGAAGAGACTTTCTTAGAGAAGAGTACTGCTACCAGCAGCCAAGTTGTGCCAGCAGTAAGGGAAAGACTGTTTCTTCTCTTTGAAATACAAGAGCACATTCCTGTGCTTGTTCCCCCATTCTACTCCTAACACACACAGGAAGTACTTTTTTGAGATGAAGCCCTATCCAGGATTTCCATTTCCTTTTCCCACATTATTAAAGGCAGTGCGTATCACTATTAATATACATCTTCATCACAGCAGAATAGGTTCAATTTTGATTTTGAAAAGATGTCCTGTATTAGGGGAAGACCAGTCCCTTGGGAGGCTGGGACTTGGCTGAAGGACCTTCTGTTGGCTCCCTACCTAAGTCTGAAAGAGCCTCATCCATACATGTGTGTCTGAACTGAGGATCCAATACAATTTCAGCAGGAGGCTGGACATTTACAAGGCAGTTAAGTATGTAACATGCTTACAGAATTGGACTTTAATTCTTCTTTAATTACCCCATTTCCTCTCTCTCTTGCTTCAGATCTGAAATTATCTGGATTGCTTCTAAATTGTATAATATTGCTTCTCTTCTCCTGAAATACACTAAAAATTTTTAAAAGAGGAGACGAAGAAATTAAAGAGACTCATTTTATGGGTTCCACTGTCAAAGTCTCCTACTTTTGTACAATGAAAGTCCAACCATTTATCTTGAGAGCCTTACTATCAGAGTATCTTCCTTCCCAATATTTATCAAATTCATTACTGACTGAGGTTTTATAAATAAATGTGGGTATGCACAGACACACAACACAAACAAACTCATTTTGCAAAGGCAAGAAGTTAATTTTTTGTACGCTTAAGACAGGGAGTTGCTGTCTCAGTTTGATATGAAAGATACAGAGCATTTTCTTCAAAATTACAGCTATTCCTTTTTTTCCCCACAGCACAATGAAGTTTCAATGAGTCAGTTTATCTGTGTAGATTTGTTTATGGATTGCATTAATTAATAACTGCATTCTTTGAAAAATGTAACCAGCTCTTTAGCATCTGTCCCAATCTTTTCTCTGTCTCAAATGACACTAAAAAAGGAATAAAGCACACTTTTATCAGTAATGCTACTTCACTATAGGAAGGTAAATGTCAGTTTGAAGCCTCTGAACACTGATTGCAATTGCCTCCCAGCACCAAAAATAAAAAGTGGTTGTTGGGGTCAAAATCCCCAAATTGCCAGTGATGTTTAAACATTTCATCTTTAAATATCAGCTGGACTATAATTTAAAAGTTACCCATAACTCTACTGCCTAGACTGCACTGCACTGTAGAGAAAAGTAAAGATAATGACACCAGGGGAAACAGAGCATATCACCTGACTCATCCACACCCCATCTTAAACATGGTGAGGCCTAATTAACAATAAGTTAGATATAAATTGAAATAAATATTCTCAAGTACCACACAGTGAATTGAAGTAATGTGCAAAAGTTACTGCTGAAAAAACACAATGCTTGAGTAAGCTGTCCTCAGAAAACTGACATATCTTTCTTTGGGCTTAGATACCCATAGGAAACTTTGAAATTTCAAGCAATTAAACCTTTCCCGGTAAAACACCTAGGAAGAAAAAGTTATATTTGAGTATATTACGTATTAGTTACATAAATTACAGCTTTAAAAAGTTGTGATTTTTTATTTACTTCAAAATCAACAAATAATTTTAAAGTTGCAATTATGAGAAATCTAAACTTACTACATGAGTAATATACAGTTTATTTACTAAAAATAATTGCCTATATATACTACTACATACATCCACACAGGAGTGGGACCTTTTCCCTTCTGCCTGCCATATTTTGACCCAAGTACAAGGAAAGAGAGATAAGGCAGAGTCTTGACACAATATTCCTGACAGTTACTGCTCCTCTTTCCTTCCTTAAGCAAAAGGAAGGGGTGGGATGGATATTGCAATTCTTACAAGTGCTTCTTGAGAAAAAGATACTGCAAGAGAAATTATGCTTACATTCCTGGTTCTACCAAAAAACAAAATCTGACTTTTAAGAAGAATTACAGGTTAAATAATCAGCATTTTAAAATGTGTACTTAGCACTGTGGATAAATCTTATCCTGAAGATGATACATTTCAAAATTCTAATAAAAAATGATATCTGAGATATAAAAATGCACAATAAAATCACACATTTTACCCTACAAAAACAATAAAAACTAACTGCTCTGTAACATTTCAGTCAATAAAGCAATGCAATAGAATTTATAACTTTGGTGAGGAGGCTCAAGAAAATCTAAATAAATTATTTCATTAAGTATTATAGCAAGAAACACTTGAAGAAAACTGTAGATAAATATAAATTGATTAACTAAAGAAAATAATGACAAAGAATTCTAAGAATTAAATGCCAGGGCATACCTCTACAGATCTGTGAGGGCAGTCACATGATTTACCAAACAGCAAGGTATCCCCATGCCCAGTATGAAGTGCTCTGTGTTTCTCTGTTTACAGAGAAAGACACAGAGTGTTCAGGCTTGTAAGCAGTGAGCAGGATTGTGTGGGGTTGGAAAGACTTTTGTCCATCTCCCACTCCACACCAGCTCAAACACCTCTTACCGTGGCAGCATTCCAGAAATGCACCAGTGCATCTCCAAGCCCACAGCAGAGCTCCACTGCCAGTTCTTGAGGAAACACTCTGCTGCTTGATGGGTTTTGTAAATAGTGATACAGTGATTTCAATAACACTGTTTTGGTTTTACAGCCTGACTTAGATCTGAAATACAATGCATTAGTTTCTGGCTCATGTCCACTTTTTTTGTGAAATATAAGCAAATACTACCTTTTGTTGTAGACAGTGGGTGATTCTGTAGCACTAGTGGTAGCACACACAGTGCACATAAACTGGCATTTGGAGCAGCATTGCCACAGGTGAATCCTAATCCGAATCCTAACCTGATGGACAATCTCTTCTCCTGTACTTGAAGATGAGTCACAAAGCCTCTTGAGTGCAAATAAAATTTGAATTATAAGGAATTTCAGGGCTCCTTATTTTCCTTACCATTCCACATAGACACAAAGAGGGTACATAAGCCCATGTAATCATTCAGTGAGTTGTGGTCTCAAAATATCTCTTTTCTTCTTTATCCTTTAGTTCTATATCTAATGTGTGTGGACAAATCTTAAAATAAATTTATTTTATTTACTTAATGAATGGTGTTTTAAGGCAAAGCGCTCTTCTTATGGTTAAGTAGTGCAAAATAAATATATGGCTTCAATTCCGTATTGCTGGGTACTAAAAATTAATTACATTATGAATTAAGTAATAATTCCCCAAAATCATTTGTTAAAATCAGCTAACAATGTATCAATCATTATGTATGGTAATAACCAATTTTGGGGTGAAGGTGTTAGAAAGCATAACAAATAGTTCATAGCAGTGATATTTAATTTAAAAAGGTAAAAAAAAAAAAAAATCATGTGTTTGAAAAACCTTCTGTCACTAAGCTGCCATCCAGAGCTGTAGCCTGGAAGTCACTTACAGACACCACACAGCCACAAGGTTGTTGGCACTTGGCTTTACTGAAAATTAAAAACATGAGACTAAAGGAGTAGAAAGGATGTAAAAATGCAGCCAGTGCGTGCCACTGCTGAGTGCGTGCCATTTCATAGCCGTAATTTAAAGAGATCAGAAGGGGGAAAAATGAAGCCCAATAAAAATGGAAAATGTTAGATTAATGACACAGTCATTAAAATAAAAAAGGTGGAGTTATAAGAGGAATGGATCTTATTTGAATTATTGAAATTAAACAAGTTATTGTAACAATCATTCTAAAAATCACATTTTACTAAGTTCAAGGAAGGAAGAAAAAAATAGAAATCTTCATGGGAATATTTCAAATTGTCAGTGGCTTTAAAAAAGTGATTTAAGATTTTCTCTTGTATCTTCTCTTTCAATTTTAGAATTTTAGTTGCCATATATTATAATGGTATTTTAGCTATAAAAGTAGTTTTCCACTCACTGTTCTCTTGCCTTTCAAGGAGACAAACAGTTTTTCTTTCCTCTAAATGAGCACAATAAAATGGGTAAGCTGTCTGGGGAAAAAGAACCCAGACAAACTGGTGGTATAAAGCTCAACAGAAAAATGTGGTACAGAGAAGAGGCGATCTAAAGCATGTTTACTGTATGCCATGTAATTTATTCTACCAGTCATGTTAGAATAAGAGTTTCTCACTCCTGAATTATCATTAGGATTTGTTCAAAAACAAACCTATTGTTATTGCTGTCCCTGACACTATAACTTCAAGAAAGTGGGGGAGAAAATCTGCATGAAAAAATGTACCATGAAAATAATAATTATGTAATAAATAGTTAAACAAGGATTCTAAAAATCTGGGGCCACATCCTGCTAAAAATCCCTACAAACTTGCTTCTATAAGCTCTATCCATGTCTGTATGCATTTTAGTAGACTAATTTTCAGCACTTCAGTAAGTATTCTTCTATTTTCTTGCAAACCTTCCTGATGTATCAATAGAACTATCAGTTATGAAAAGATTGATATCAAGAGTCATCTAAATGAAAAATAGAATAAAAATGCAAACTATGGATGCATTTAGAAGAACCAAAGCTTCACAAGATTTTCCTCTCCCTAGTTGATGTAGGCAAACCAACAGATTGTCTTTCTGTCAGGCAAACCCTGATGGAGATAAATGTAAAGGCTGGAGTGCATGCCTAATTTTTACACACAAGCTGCAACCAGACCATGGATTTATGCTTCAAGGCAACCAGATTTCTCCTTGTGTACTCTTACAAACTGCTGTTGCACTCAGTCCATCTTGTTTAAATGCCTTTAAAACCACACACAGGCCCTGCCCCCTCCTCCACTCCTACTAATTATATACTTTTTGTTTGAAGAAGCAAGCCCTTTATTGCTCATAATTTTAGCTATCACTTGCTTGGGCACCTTCTACAGATCAATAGCACATAGTTAAGTGGATGAAAAGGCTAAATGTGATTTCATTTTAGAATACTGAATTCCTGTTGCAGGTATACAGGAGCTGTACATTCAAAACCTTTTGTCTTAAATTAAATATCTGTCATTTTTTAAGGCCAGAATACTGGCATAGGTTATAATAAAAACTAGCATCCAACCTGCAATTTTACAGATTCCATTGCTGGTGGCCATACATCTTTGATGGCAAAACTACATTGGTTGTAGCGCCATAAAATCAATAAATATTAACCTTTTCTGACACTTTCTGCACGGATGCTTTATCAGTCGCTGTCAGGTGATAGAACAGTCAGTGATGTACTGTATTTTTCGGCTCAGAACCAAAACCAAACTAAGAAATCAATGCAGATTAACAAGCCTTTAAATACAAAAATTGGCAAGGAAATTTTGGTTCTATACAATAAAAATTAAACCAAATCACAATACTGCAGAACCATAAATCTATTACAAATATTTCTAAAAAAGTGTGAAATATAAATACAGTATTTATTTATGGAAAATTAATCACAACAATGAAATGAAATGAAATCAGTTTTGTCTTTCATGACTGACTTATCTATTACAGCTTATAAAATTAAAAATGTACCAAATAATATAAATCCTGTATCTCAGTACTGTTTAGAAACTCAGAGTTCTTGCCTTGCTGAGAGACACTCATAACAGCTCAATACATTTAAAATTCAATTTCTAAACAATGCAAGCAAAAAAAAAAAAAGTTTACTGGAAAGTGAAAAGACACCATTTAAGTTATCTCCCACCTCGTATAACTGTAACAATAACCATGTTTAGATGCTTCTATGCCTCTTAGAAGCCTAAGGCCTTTAATTATCGGAAAACATCTTGCTGTGTACAATCCATATTGTAGCAGGGTACAGACTGAAAACTTGGATTGGTTCTATTTCTCCCTGTCCTAAATGCTGCAATTTCTTCCATATAACACTGTACTTGTTTACCAGAGCATTAGAAATTATGTTTACTTATGTGTAATTCATGTTAACTTTTTTATTAAAAAACAAGCTAGTCAGATAGCATGGCCTTTCCAAACCACTTCAGACTTCTTAAAAACTACCATGAAGCTTGAAAGCTCAGGACATGTTTTATTATTTCCTCAAATATGGAATCTGGTAGTAAATTATTGGACAACAATGGCTATATGGGTCTATTTATAGTCAGAAAATCCTGAAAAGTAAGGACTACAATTTGGCCCTATTCATCCGAAATAGCCAAAGCCAATTAGAACTTATCTGTAGTTTTTAAATCTATTATCAAGTATCTTTCTAACAATGCAGGTGGAGCATTGGTGTACGGGCAACAATTACCTTCTTTTCAAAGTAAGAGATAGTACCTAGAACACTAAAGTAAATTAGTAAAACCTATTGAAAATACAGAATTAATGTTCCACCAAATTTTAGACATATATAAGCCCAGTGTAGTCAGTAGCAGGTACACAACAAGTATTTGGAAAACCAGGGAACTGCTTTGGGAAATGTAATATAATGCTATGGTATGCAAATGAAACATAAATTCAAAAGTGCTAACAGCTTTATCAACATAAACTTCATATTTCAAACTGAAGTACAACTTTAAATTTGCTGTTTCTTTCTATAACATCTGCAATTCTAGATTAGCGAAGAAAGAGACCTACTTCTGCCAATCAGCATCAGGGGCAATCAAATTGCAAATTCTGCAATGATTTCTTTAAAAAAAAACATTGGCAAAAATAACTTTAATCAGCTCAGTTTATCTGTTGATGCTAATATTAAAGGATCTGCATTTATTTTGAAAATCATCCATAAGAAAAGAAAGAAAGAAAAAGAAAAGCTGTAAATTTAAGAAAAGATGAAGTCTAGAAGTTGATAAAATTTAAAGATAATTTGAAAAAATCATTATGCCTAAAATTCTCTCATGTCACAATGTAGACATCTCATTATAGCTTACTTCTGCATAGCAGAATCACCACAGAGAGATGGCACTGACATTGCAAAGTGGATGATCTTAAGATTGGGAGCCACTTGTGCACCTGCACAGCCGCCTTTTGAAACCCACTTCATATCGGAGTCAAAGTTACTTTATATAAAAGCATCACCCCCAAATCAATCCTTTTTCTCCCATTTTTGGTGACAAGGTGGCAGCAAAAATGAAGTACTTTCAGAATCAGAAGGTCTAGTGTCGCCATCAAAGTGTCATTTGCTCTCTCTGCTTTTCCAAGATCCTCAGGAGCCTTATGCTGTTATACCAAGTTATAACCATTTACTCTGTGTCCCTGAGTACTTGGCCAATATCCCAAACCTGACAATACCTTCCTGCAATTGGTGTTGACTGTTGCATACCAGTCATCAGATATGACAATAGTTTTATTTATCAAAAATGCTATATTTTTTTGTTTATTTTAGAAAGATTGGCTTTTATAAATTTAACATAGCTATCTCAAGACATAACAAGAAATATATGCAATCAGTTGGTCATTTACATAGCTCAAAGTTTTGCAGAAAACAGCACATGCAACAAAATACCCTCACAACCACAACAGAGAACAGAGGATTGTGTTCCCTTATCTTAGCCCTCTTGATCTGTACTACAGGTAGGGGTCTGCTGAATTACAGATAACTGAGATTTCATTATTTTCATATGCTGATAAACTTCTGACTTCACATTTCAGGATTTTTGTTTGAGTGGATAGAAGCAAACACAAGAGGCTCAGGAAATTTTACTGACAATTTTGATAGTAGCTGAATTTGCTCAGTGGAAGGTGGACTACAAAAGAAAGGGTCAACAACAATTAATAGAACACTGAATACTATTGCAAAAACAGTAAGGATTTGTGGATAAATCCTTACCAGACGAGGCTAACTTGAGTTGACTAGAAGCAGCTTTATCCCACGGGCACTTTGCGGTGGTGACATGCACTAATACGTGAGGACTCCAAATGTTTCACCATGGCTTTTCCTTTTTAATTTTACATTACTCAAACATTCCAGAAACTACTACAACTATTTTCATGAGTGCACAATTGGTTGTTTAATAACTCCTATCCTAACTTCAAATTCTTCAAATAGACTTCTGAATTTCAGATACATATGCCAAATCCATAATCAATGTTACATTAAAAATGTTTGCCTAAAACCTTTCAGTGTATCTTGAGATAACTTGATAATCTGTTTTGACTTTCTTTGCTATCAATAGATGCTTTTATTTTATGTTTCCTCTAGATACTATTACTTCAAAGTAGGTAAATTATTTTAAATCTCCTAAAACCTGTTTTCTGAGAACTGTTATCTGCTATTAGTTCCCAGACTGATTAAGAAGTACCATTTTGGCAAGGTATAAAAGAAGTAGGAGCATAGTTCAGCATGTAGTATGGTAGTTATCTCAACGATTCTTTTTAAGTACATTATGCACTGTAATTCCAAACACTTACAGTGTAATCCACTCTTCTAAGTACAGGACAACTACTAATAAAAACCTCTTCCATTAACAATAATCTAAGTTTCTAAAATGTTATTTAAGCAGGTGTTGTGACAATCAGCATCTGATCTTCTTTAAATACCAGAGAAGTCCTCTTACCTATACTGCAGAAACCTGTCCAGCAACTCTGCTTTTGGATGTCAGGGACCTCCTCTACTTTCCATAGCCAAGGAACCGGAACTGCACCCACTTAAACCAGCAGTACCTTTCATCCAGACATGTGGAATCTGAATCAGTGATCTGAATTGTCTGAAGCCCAGAGCTTTTATTAATGCTCAGGTTCCTATGCAATTTATATGAAAATTGCACTCACTTTAAGGTCTCTTTTTACTATCAGAGAAAATTATATGAAAATCATATTGTAATGACTCAGAGAATGAAAACATCTGTATTAAATCTGCAGTGGTTACTTAAGTACAAACCATTTCTTTGATGTTAGATATTGATGAGCACATACTCATTCCAATAAATGCAAGACATGCATAAAATATCTTAAATTCAGAAGATGTACTAAGAAAAAGGGGTTCCCCACTAACTGGCCAGCTGGGAGTTAAGAGATATGATATCTGTCTCCATGGCTTTTTGACATGATACAAGAATTATAGACAGTCGACATGCAGTGTATTTATATGAGATATAGTTTCATATTATGCTCTTATATGTTCACCAAGAAAGTGAAGCAATCTTTCTTCCGTGAGACTTCTACCTATCTTCATTTCCTTTAGTGCAAACAGTTATAGACAAGCTCCTCTCTGAACTGATAATTTTTTAGAGGTCATTCAGCCCATAATTTCAGGTCCTAGTCACTATCCTGATGGTCCTTCTTAGGAAATTGGACCCAGTGGGAACGTTTTTTCCTTCTGCTTAGTCTATGGGTCAGCATTTTCCTTCCCTTGTACTTCTTAATTCCCTTAAGTGGCAATTATTTAAGGTAGAGTTAGAGAAGGTGCAATCTACATTCATCCAATAAAACCTAAATATTAAAAAGGACGAAAAATCCAGCATGGTTACTAAGGATATATGGGAGAGCATTTAGCATTTGAAAGGTACCAAAGATCTGGTAAATGAAAAGATGGAAAAAATTATGAAGAACTATTGGAAGTAAAATATAAATTAGAAGTACAAAAGAACATGAGTATCAGACAGACAAGGCATCCTACTTAGAAAGGTCAAGACTCAAGATGCCATGTCAAGAAATTAATGGAAAGTCAGTGCAGCACAGATTGGATTAATGAAAGCAAACAAAAAGAAAGTCCAGAAGAAATTTTAAAAATCAGCATGGATTTGAAATGATTTGTGATTCATTGAAGCAATTATTGCTGAGGGCTCTTCTCTTCACTCATGATCCAAAGCAGTAAAGCACCAAGCACAGAACTAACACTGTGCTTCAATCCTTCACACCTATGTTCTGGCTTTGGCTCAGGTATTTAATTAATTTACTTCACAGTTGCTGGTATGTGTTGGATTTGAGCTGGAAACTGTGTCATAGGGAGGATTTTGTTAGTCCTGAGCAGCATTTGCACAAAGCAAAGGCCTTTTCTGCTCCCCACCCCACCAGCGAGGAAAATGGGGGTACACAAGGAGCTGGGAGGGAACATAGCCAGGACAGCTGACCCAACTGACCAAAGGGACATTCCATACCACATGGCATCATTCTCAGCACGTAAAGTGGAGGGGAAAAGAAGTGGGGGCGGGGGTGTGTTTGGAGTACTGGCACCTATCTTCCCAAGCCACCCTTACATGCCATGGAGCCCAGCTTTCCTGTAGATAACACCTGCCATGTGACATGATGAATTAATTCCTTGTGTTACTTTACCTAATAAACTGCCTTTATCTCAGCCAAGGAGCTTTCTCAGTTTTGAGACTGAGATTCAATCTTCTGATTCCCATCATCCCTCCATTGGTGGGAATGAGTGACTGGGGCGTGGCATGTAGTTGATAGCTATAAACCGTGACGTCAGCACTTTTCTGATTCTAAAATTATTTGCTATTATTTGTGCAGTAATGAAGCTATGACTAAGAAGCAAGTAATTTTGTGTAACTTATAAAAAATCTAAAACTCAGACAAAGACTTGCAAGCAGATTTACAAATACTAATAATTTAGGCTATTTTTAAAGAATAATTTCAGTGCAGGTTGTTGGGACACTAGTAATGTCTTACAGGAAGAAAAAGCAAGAAGTGTCCCCTAAATAATGCACAGTCACAGAGAAAGCCACCAAGAGGTGGTGGCATTATGTAGGCAAAATACACCCTGCTATGGTTATTTGAAAGACAGTGCCCATAGGTCTTTAAAGCAGATTTAGTTCTACTCTGCAAGTGATGAAATAATTAGTTAATAATGAAGATAGCACAGTTGAGAAATTTATTATATAGGTTTATTTATATATATTTATCATTTATATTTTCATTGGAATTAATTTTTAAAAAAATACTTCTATCACAGACTAGAAATATATTATTATTTTCAATACAGTTTAAATATATAAGTTATTAGATTAATTTTATCTACTATATATATTAAAAATTTATCACACATTTAAAATCAAAATTTTCATTTAATTCTTCAAGTCTTGTATTTTTTTTATATTTACTTTAATGAAAATAAAAAAATAAGATCTTTATATTTCTTAGAATTCCTGTTTAACTTCCCTGGATGATAGACTAAGAGATCTAGACTTAAAAAAGTATAATAGGAAAGCAATTTAAATGTTCAGAGTATAGGAAATCTCCACATAAAAATATCCTGAATTATTCCTGGGCACTATACATTTTATTTTTTATTCCTCCTGTAAGATTATTATCTTTCTTTTTGTTTGTTTGAAAAGTTTTCTTGATGACTTTGATATCCCATTTTTTGGTGCTTTTGTATGAATTTTAATATGTTGATACTCTAATACTAGTATTTCCTTTTATTATTTACATTTGCCACAGATTATTATGCATATATATCTTCTAGCACAATTAAATATTTTTGCCTTTCTAGATGGCTGTTATGTCTTAAGGGCTTTCTTCTACTTCTGCACTTAAATATTTCAGCCTTGCTTTAAAAGTTTTATGTTAGGATAGCCTATTTTTAGCTCCAAATAGGCAATAATGTGGCTCGTTCTTCATGAAGGATATTTTATCTATTAATATAATGAAATAGTATCTTGGAGTAAGATTACCTTCTTTTCATCAGCAAACCTGACATCCTTGCAGAGGCACCAGTCTTTATGGACACCAGCAGGGATCCAGAATGTGCAATGCAAGGAATTTGCAAAGCAGATGCCCGTCCAAGGGTGTTTTGAGGGCAGATACAAGGTGGGCAATAAGGGTTCAAAAAAAATTCAGACCTGAAGAGGGCTTCTCTGTCGTCCACGATGGCACAGCCCCCATGCAGGCCAGCCAAAAGGTTCCCAACTTTGGAAACTAGAGTGCCACAGAGAGGAACGACAGGAAAGGAGGCACACACCAGCACCCAGATTAAATATTTAGAAATGGGCAAAGAGATTCATCTCCTCAGGAGCAATAGCTCACACCACAAAAATTAGTTGTCCTGTTATAAACTGGGATAGTTTTCAGAAAAGGAACGATGACTGCTAGGAGGACTGTGGACAGAACTGCACTGAAAAGAAAGCAGGATTGTGATTGAAAGCAGACAGGATGGTTCTGGTGCTCTACACAATGGTGCTCTACATTGCCCTGTGCAGTGGCCCTGCAGCTTACAGCACACAACAGGACATCTGTTATATCTCCACTGAGCAGAGGTATTAAGAGGTGTTCCAGACTTTGGTCTAGGCAGTATTTTCCTTTTCCTTTAAAACTATATTCTGAACATTTTTTTCTTTTGTGAGACTGATTGGCTTTCATTCTTATCTGAGAATACCTTTCACTTAAAGGATGTAACTAATATTAATAGTGGTGGGTTTTGAATATTAGATGATGTAATATTTGCATCAAAATATTTCAACACCTCCTTTCATGTCACTCAGCAGGAATATATGCTGATTGTTCAGGAAAAGCAACTAAGGAACTATGAAAGGAGTCCCTATGCTCTTCAGCAGCAGCAGTAAAAGCTGTATCCTGGGGAAAAAAAAAAAAAGACAAAGTACTTTCATGAACTCAATTTTTTTTTTCTACTTCACTTGCTACCTGGAAAGAAACAACTTTGATGTCATGACCACCCAGATAAATATACTGGCTATGGAAGCTCCGCTAGGTATACAATGCCTTTTAATAAATGACAGTTCTAAAAAAAAATTACTTGTTTTTTTTTTTTTTTTAAACATAGATTAATCTTTCCTGAAACACAACAATACATAATCTACATATGTTAAAAAGAACCTAGCTTTCTCCTTTACAAACAGAAAATCATTTATACTAGGTTTTTATTTCAAGCACACACTAAAATTATTATTCTTCACAAAAGAGGAAAGGGAGTGTCTGCCAATCAACATGACATGCTATTGAAAGACTGGTACTAATAGCTATGACAAGAGCAAACCTGTTTGAAGCAGAGCTGCTGCTGCTTTTTTCTTTTTTTAAAGTATACCAGCCACCAAAAATAATGCTTTAACTGACTAGAAACCCAAGCAATATTCTGCTGCTGTAAACGCTTGCACCTGATTTGCCTATATCTAGCAATGACAATTTTAGTATAATTTCAAATGACAGCATTTAAAGTGTTTTATTTAAACAGTGATAAAGACTAAGAACATTAACTATTCAAAAAAAAGTTAAATACTCTTGCAAACAAAACTGTGTATCTATTCTTTGAAGGTTTTACATCAGGTATGAATGACAAGTTTGCATAAGTACTTAACTGAATTGTATTTCCATTGATTCATCAATAAATAGCATTCACTCTTTTATATTTTTGTAGTTTGATAAATTCAGAGAGTTTAAGAGCAAACAGGCCTTTATTATTTCATTTTTCCTATTTTGAACTCTATATTTTCTACTAAAGAATCAAAAGACACAAAAGAAAGGAGTAGCAAAAAATATTTAGCAGTAGCAAAGCACTAGGATACTAATATAATTGCTATATTATCAGGTTCTGTGTGTCCAATTCACATTCTGAATAAGTCTGCAGTTTCCACTTGGTAATACAGTTATACCTTGATAAAATCACATAATAGATCACACCATAACTTTTAGCAATCAAATTTTTCTCTTAATAATTTGATAAATGTAGCTGTCAAGTGGGATAAAGATCACAATTTTATTTGGGATTAACTATTTGAACTTTCAGAATTCTATTCATGAATATTGCAACTCTTACAACTGATAGGATCACAATTTTGTCCCTTGTTAATGATGCAATCATGCTGCAGGTTGCTGGTACAGCCCTGTTCCTCACAAGCTAAATAAACTGAAAGAGAAATGTGTGGAAAGCACAGCCTTTTGAAAAGTGCACTTAAAGTTTGCAAAAATACCTTTCAAACATATATAAAAGAGCATACAGTAATACAGTAAGGGAACTGCCAAGGAAAAGAGCAGAATTTTATACTGATTCTTTAAACACATTAAACAAATAAATAAATGTATGTTACAAGATATTTTATCAGGGATTTATTGACATACCAGAAACAAACAGTTTAAGTGAGTGTATTTCCACTTCAGTCTCAAAGGGAATATGAATTTAGCACTGATGATGTGAATATTGCCTCTTTGAGGAAGAACACTTTGGGAGACTTACCTGTCTCCTCAGCTATTCCACTGCTATCACAACACACAAATACTTTAGATTCACAAACACAGCCCTTAACAGGAGGCTGTGGATTAACACTATTTGAAGATTTAAGAGCAGAAAGGACTATCAGATAATAGTCTAACTTCTGGTATATCAAAGCCCCTTTATGGTTTGCAGTGAACCCAGCAACCTTGGGCCCTCCTAAAACCTATTTTGCAGAAAGACATCCAGTCTTCTCAAAGCTCAAAGGAGCAGAACAAGAATAATTTCTTTTGCTAGTTGCTGCCAGAGCTCAATTGACCTCATATTTAAGTGTTTGCACCTTGTTTCTCATTTCAATTTGTCTGACTACGCTTTCAGTAACTGATTTTTCTTAGGCTTTTCTCAGCTAGACTAAGAGTAGCTCATGTCTGATATTTTCTCCCTGTGAAGCAACTCATACACTATAATCAAGTACCTATCTATCATTTGGTCATGAATTATGTAACTCTTCATGAACACTAAGCGTTCAATCACCACGTAGGCAGCCAACTGCCAAAACACAATCGTCACAATCTTTGTTCTGTGAATGCCCAACCCCAGAGGCACCTATAATTTTCACAGAGGCACAGGCACACAAAGCTGTACTTCCAAGCATTCCCCAAAACATGTCTGTGCAGAGCAGGGAAGCAGCTCACACTTTTAGCTCTGTCAGCATCCATAGGAGTAAGTGATTCTCCACCCCTCCTCATGGGGCTATGGGTGGTAGACACTCACCACCCACCGGAAAATTTGAGTGCTTTGCAAGCATAGTAGCACTGCCGCAGAAAAAAACCCAAAACCTTACCAAAGAGTACAATGAATTGAGCTGGCTTCTCTGATTATTTTTTTTAATGACTTCCAAGAAGTATTTGGCATGACTGCTAATTCTAAATTAAACATCACCAAATTTTCTGTTCAATGCCTTAAGCAGCTTCCTAACCACATAGCTGACTGTCACAAAGCCATTTTCCAGCAAGAGCATTGTGACTTAAACTATGGAAGCATCGCACCTATTTTGCACATGAGGAAACTTGTACAAAAAGCAGGACCATTATATCTTTTGCTCAGTGAAAAACTGGGTTATTCTGATTTCTAGGGTTGCATTCATTCTTGGAAATCATCTCCACTTTTTACAGTGCAGCATGGAAATAATGATATGGAAAAAAACCCTCAGTATCACTGCATAACTTTCAACATTATCACAAAACCAATAATGAGCAAACTGCTTCACTTCTCTTTGAAGAGTTTTTTGCTTATGACCAGTTTAGTATCCACAGAAGTCTACTATGGCACACTGTGAGATGACACAAACTCTGCAACTATTGGAATAACGGAGATGTTCAGGTACAGATATTACACCCTTTGGACATAAATAATGCATCATAATAGTATCCCAATATTTGTAAGACAAGAGCTCCTAAATGATGAACATTTAGTTCTAACTGAAATTATCACTGCCAAGTGATGTTGCTCCAAAGCAGACAAAGCACCGAGAAAAAAAAAAACTGGAATACTGATCCTTTACAAGATCTACCACAGGTATGGGCACTTTTTTCCCTGTTCTTAGAACAGCTGTAAGATCTGTCAGTGTCTTAAATGTGATTTTAAAAAGAAAATAAATTCATATTGAGGATAATGGATAACAGTCTCTGGATTCCTCACCTTTTTTTCCAACAAAATTTCAATTTTAACACAGACCTTGAGAAAATGGGTCAGAGAATATCGAGAAATAGGTACCAAGCTCCTACAGAACAACACACAAACATTTTAAAAAACAGATTTGATAATTTATATAAAAATTAAGGTTAAATGCATAAACTGGTATTTGAAGCGTGGCCTAGCAAATTCAATTCACAATTTTAGGAGTACTGCATATATCTTTGTTGGTTTGTGTGCATTAAAGGCCTGTTGCTCAAATGTAGTAAATTTTAAAAGTTAAAGACAAAAGTATAATCCAGACTGTTATTATTTTAAAATATCTAAGATTTATAAGGAATATAGTTGTCTTAAATAACTCCCTCTATGACAGAGGGAACCTACAGCAAAAAGAGGAAAGAAAATCTGAAGACCTGGTTTGCTGGCATTTCTATATATCAATTTAGAACAGAAGTGCTATCATCTTGCATTTACAGTATCATCCTCACAAATGTAAAAGCCAACTTTTTATGCCTTCCATCTTCCACAGCCTCTCCCTTAGAAATGCAGCTTCCTCAAGCTCCTTACTACTACTGACCCTATAAAGCAGTAGGTAGCTGCCAAAGAAAGCTAACTAGAAACTAATATTAGAGCATTATATTATTGTAGCAGGGCATCTCACCCCCACCAGGGCTTATCTGTTGTTTGTTAACCAGCCAGATAACTCAAACAGGACAAGCTGCCTTACAGTGAGTTATTCTGGCACCATGGGGTTAACATCTTCCAACTGGCAATAAACATCTTACTAATGGAAGTGAGATCTGCAAAGATAAGCTGGATTTTTGACAGACAGATATCCACTTTAAAACTGTAAGAGCCACACCAAACTTCCACAAAGCAGAAATTTTCTATGCATTCCCCTGGAAATGTGTGGAGTTTCTCCCATGAGTAGGAATGCCTGCTTTGCAGTTACTCCCCAGGGATTAAGAGAAGGAAAGTGCACATTACCATGGTTTCAGTGATAAGTTAGATTTGACTCCTAATCAATACAATTTCTTTTCCTAGCTCTAATATAGGTACCTTGATATTGTGCATTTTTATGTTATGCTGTAATCTACTAGTAGTTCTTTTTAGTTTTATACTGTGTAGTAAGTGATCCTGATTAAGATCTTTCATCTGCTATCTCTTGTCTGTTTAATAAATAATTCATTTTATAAATAGATCTGACTTGCTGCCATTAGAACTTGAAGGCCAGGGTGATTCCTTGAACTTAAACTGTTGCCAAAATCTGAGGCTAAGGCTTGTCCGAAGCTTCCACTCTTCCCGCAACAATTATAAAGAACATTAGATTTAAATTAGAAATCCAACTGTCAATCTTAATTTCACAGACAAGAAACAGACTTGACTTTTACTCCCAATCACATCCTATAGGTACCCCACAGCTCCACCCTTGATGAGCTGTGGTGAAGGAGTTTCTACCTGTCCTGCAAAGTGGCTGGAGTTGGTGTCTGCCTCTTTGCCAGTGAAGAGACTTATTCTATCTGCTCAAAGAAGCAAAGGGCCAGCTTTCCTGTTACAAAACAATATTAGAACATAAAAGACAGACAAATATGTTTAAGTTAAAAAAAAAAAAATCAATCTTGTATGACACTTTCATACTCCTTTCATCCTAAGGGGCTCTATGTCGTGTTGTAGATTCTCTGTGGGTGCAGCCAATGACCAATAAGTCATCAGTAACTGTGAACCAGACACAGAACAAATCTTATTTTTATAAGGGATGTTAGCCAGGGCACAGGAGTTGTCCTTCATTCCTCTAAAAATCTTCTCTAAAACCTTTAACTCTCAGATGTCCAGCAGACAGAAATGGATTGAAAAGAAGAAAATAACCTTGCTTTAATTTAACTATGGTATGAATTCACAATTATCACCCAAGTTCCTCTTTAATAGTGTTTCTTTTTGAAAGGAACATACAGTATCATCCTTTCTGCAATGGGATTATGCCAACAATGTTTCATGACTTTTGTTGTACACCAGTTCTAGGCAAGCCTGGCAATAATTAGGTGACAATCTGTCCTTGCTAGTCCTAATATATTTGTACAGTACCCTGTTTAGTGCAAGGGGCTTTCTAAGGTGCAAGAGTGAATGTATAGAAAATAAACATTATTAGGATACAACACACTGATGACTGTTTTCCTGTGTTACCAATATAAGCAAACTGAACAGTTTTAACCACAGCATGCTGCAATGAACAGTTGATTTATCCACATATAGTCTTGAACTAATAATGGAAAAATGTACATAAAATATTTGTAATTTTGGAATGTTACTGATTCTGTCAATGTTACAGCTCTCTGTTATATCTATCTGCCTATTGAAAGCATTTGATTTTTTCATATTAAGTGGGATTATTGTAGTAAAAATCCAACAGTGTCTGGATTTAAGCTCTGAGTTGAATATTCATTTGCTTTAGTGAGAACTATGGTGAAATGTGATCAGTTTTCTGACCTATTTTGAAATTGGTATTCTGCCAACTGGCATTTTGTTTGCACATCCAGATATTATCCACCATATGCTGACATGACATGATGATTGGTTCCAAAATGAAGTGGAATACTTGGCAAATAGAAATATATGGTACAAATAATACACTGCCTCTAGTCAGGAAAGCAAGCAGTCATTTTGAGAAGACTGAGAGGTTTTAAAATAACTACAGTGTACATACAGCACAAAGCTGCATGAAAATTCTCCAGGTTTTGCTTTTTTACAGGTATGAGGGTATCAAAAACTATGATATTAATTTCTTCCACAAGATTCAAATCTGACACAGGAGTACTAATAGAAGTAATTCAATGGAAGATTAATTTGCATCTCAGGGAGACTTTGGCCCACATAGCTTCTTCCTCCTCTGGATTCCCCAACTCTTTCTTCTCACCATCTGTTCTTTTTTCCCACTGCTCTGACTTGTCTTTCCACTCAGTGATGTCTAAGTTATCTGTCTCTCCTGCATTAAAATCACATTTCATTCAAGCTCCACAATAATTTTGTATTATTTCTCCTAACCTCCTTCTATTTTTCTCCTATCCTCCTTCTATTTTTCTCATGGTAGTCAGTGATGGACAGAAATTAAGCAAAAGTCTTTACTTAGCAAAACTGAAAAACACAAATTGAACTCTTCATTTTTCTCCTAACTTGATGCTTCCATTAATCTTCTGCCTTCCACTCTGAACTGTAGAATCTATTTAAAAAAACCCAAAACCAAATAAAAGCCCCCAAAAATGGTTCCTAAACAGAAAATACCCCATCTCTTTTATTTTAATTCCTGTTTCCAAAGCAATATTTTTCCTTTGCATTCCTCCAGTGACTTCCCTGTGTGTGCTCTCTAACACAAAGCTTGAAAAGATACATCTGAGTTGTTGGTTGAGCTCTGTTGTTCTGTCTTTTAATGAGGAACAGTCTACTTTTTTGTAATGAAATCTAAGAATTTTTAAAGCAGTGCAATAATTTTCCACTGTATTTCCTATGGAATTTTGGTTTTCTGTTCTTGGGGGAATAGCATAGGCCGAGGGACTTAATAAAAATGTTAAAAAATATTTCTCCCTAAAAGTTCAGTTAGATTTCAAAATGCGGCATCTAAATAGCATGCACTTCTGATGTTTATTGAACAAGATTTGTTTGTGTAACATGACTAGATTTCAGTGCTTAATGCATTATCTTTAACCCTGGAAAACTTGAAGAGGTTTTAGCCCATTTTAAAACCATGTTCTTCTTCAGAATAAATGATAATAACTTCTTGTTTTGTTATTACAATCATTTAAGCATGTGCATTTAGAAAAGAATTTGTAAGTAAAGGGAGGAAGGACCTTACCAGCATGCAAGTATGCCAGATCAGGATTTTCAATGTCTGGGTGTAGTTCTTTCAAGTGGTTCCGAAACTCCACAGGGATATTTGTTCCATAGTCACACCTAGGACAGTTATACATTTTTACTCCTTCGTGCTTTCCCGTATGCAAGATGTGTTTACGGATATTTTCTGCACAGTTAGACCTAAACAGCAATGAAAAAAAGAAAAAAAAATATATTTATTTTCTACCAGTGGTTCAAATAAAACCTAATGTTATAACAGAAAATCAGTAGTCATCACTCATTTTTCATTATCTGTAGGTTTTTTGCATCCTCTTAGGTTTTGCATAAATGTGGTCCTTTGCATGAAGGCTCCCAAAGCTGTTTCAGGTTAACTGAACATTACATCTGAACCAGAATGATTGATTTGTTACATTTCAGAATTTCTATTTTTCTCATGGTAGTCAGTGATGGACAGAAATTAAGCAAAAGTCTTTACTTAGCAAAACTGAAAAACACAAATGCCTTTAATATTCCCAGTTGAGCTCACATGAACCTTTCCTACACAGTTCCTAAATTCAACAGGAGTTGCTGTGAATGATTTTTGCAAGTATGTTCCACCAACTTTCATCTTGCTGTGTAAACTGTTCCTAGGAAAGAGAATTGAGTTGCTCAAGTTTACATATTTTTGAAAATACTTACGGATTCCGGGTTACATCTTAAACACAGTTTTTGTGAAAGTAGTGGAGTTTTCACGCATAAAAGTCAGATTACATATACAATTAGTTTAACACATTTCAAAGAAACATTTATAATCATATTTCTGAAAAAAATCATATTTCCCTTATCCACAGAGATCCATACAGCAGTAATTTTTAATTTCTAGTCTTTAAAATTTTCTAGTCTGATTACAAAATTATTTTGCATTAGAATTTCCTACTTATTCAAACTTAGTGATTAATCCTACATAAAATACACTGCTGCTCCATTTATTTCAATCAGAAATAGTCAGGATCTTTATTTTTGACTCAAAAGAACAGAACTATCCATGTGTACCATTGCTTTGGTGTTTTGTTTATTGTTTAGACTTTCTTACTAGCATATACCATTATTATTGCCAAACTAAGAACAGTAATTCAGCCTAACTGAAAAAAGTACAAACACTCATGTAAACTACATAAATGCATAATTCTTAACAAATACTTAAATAAAACAACTGTAGCGTTTTGGGCAACTAGTTATATACCCATCACTGATAGAAATTCCACAGTAACAGGCACCTAAAAAAAGGACCCCCAAAATAAACTGGAAGTAGCAGCTTGAAGTTCTGCTGGAATGCTTGTCTCTCCCTTGGAAATGGTCATAGCAAAGTTGGTATCTGCCTTACGGTGCTGCCAAAGCTCACCCTCTGTCATGTCCATCTGCTATATACTGGTATAATGCTCAGATGCCTGAGAGTGTCAGAGAAGACACTTATCACTGAAAAATATAGAAAATATTGGTCCTCAGCATCTTTCAGGATTCAGCCCTAAAAAAGTTACAGTGCTCATAAATGTTGTTAAAATGAAATATGTATTTTACAAAAAAAGAAAAAAAAAAGTCGTGTATACTGCAATGAAAACAGGAGACAACCTGGTAACCTTCTATCATGGGTCATACTTTAAAGGGCAGTAGATTAAAACAGAGCATACAAATCTGAAATAAAGTATCTGTGTTCTTTTAGCTCACCTCTCATACTATGTTAAGGAAAGATATAAAACTTTCTACTTTGAAATATTTCAGTGAAATATATAAAGGATCTGTGGAAACCTATGTAAGAGTTGTGAAGAAAACCCAGCCTGTTCAAGCCATAAAAGGCCAGTTCTATCTCCTTTGATTTGGAAATTGTTCCAGCCACTTTAAACAGAGCAATCCTGAAGCCTCATTTATTCAGTCATCAGTAAAAATCTGTCACTAAACACACCAACATACAGATACAAAAAATTTAAACCCATATTTTCCCATGTGACAAGGCCAGGAAGGCTTAATCAGAAATGAGGAATGCAAGATCACAAGGCATTACAAATGGCCCCTCACATTAGGTTGCAAAGCAGCAATTGCCATCATAAGGTAAACCATGATAGTAACAACTGGCAAATCCAAGCACTTTTGAAGCCTAGTCATACCTTTAAATATGACAGGACAAAGTGTACTGCATATAAAATGTTTTTTAATTATTCAGTGTGCTTTGGATGTGTGTTTTATTAGGAGTCTTCTCCCACGTACTGTACAAGCATGTTATCATGTGTCTGACACAAAACACCCCCACCAATACAAAGTGTGTGTTGTTACATCATATTGTATGAGTAAACACAGAGGTCTGTGATTTTAAACAGCACTGTATTTTTATTAAAGCTATCTCATGACAAAAATATAACTAAAACATTATAATGTTGCAATAGCGATGGTAGTTAAGCTTCTGACAGGCCTTGTATTATAAGATTCACTTCCAGGTGTTTATAAACCTTGAAATACCTATTTCCTTTGTTTTGAAATTTGGAAAACAGAGCCAGGTACAACAAAAATTGTTTGAGGAAAGTCTTTCTGGTTTTTGAGTTCCAGTCTGAATTACAGCCATAAACAAATAATTGCAGGTTTTAGGAGACTAGCCTGTATTTCAGTAAAGCTACAGTAGAGGTTTCTAAGTTAAAGTACCATTACCATTGCTTCATGTAAGCATGCTTTCATCCCTATGATCCATTTTTAAAATCAAATCTATATATTTCTGTCAATTTGTCCATGTTCTTAAGTAACAGGAAGAGAACTCGTGAGAGAGACTTAATCAGTCTAAAGTTACAGTCAATGAGTTTACATTTAATTCTGATGTAGAGAAACACAACAAAAAGTTTTCTTTTTATTTCATGTCTTGCAGTAAGTCTTCTTATTAGATCTGAAGAAAAGTCTGAGGCTTGATGCAAACCCCACAAAAACCCTATTAAAGGGAAGAGGGAGGTCTGTATTCAGTGTCTTGTCAGTGCTATACACAGTGAAAGGGGAGATGGAACATGTTGCTAAAATATGTTGCAGATTAATAGGAAACATGAGGAGCTTCCCATGCATACTTCCCATGCAACAAACCTGTATGATCTCCTCCATGAAAGACCAATATATTGGGAAGGGCCTACTTTCCACATCCATGAGAGCTCCCACATTTTTGTAAAGGATAACACTTTGAAATAAGGGAGACAGATGGTAAGAGTCTCCTGAGAAATGTAGCTACTGCTTAAGATGAACAGAAAACCTCTTCTGGAAAAAGACAAAAAAGGGCATTTGTCTCTAATGTTCACCACACAGCGATGTGTTCCCATTGCTGCTCTAGCTGCACATATTCCGTGTTGCCATTACAAGTCCATTCCTACCAACCAGGTACCTTTTTCTGCTCTCAATAAATTAAAAGTTGCTTGCAGTTGCTGCAAGGATCATAAACTGGAAAATGTAAATTGTAAACTTTTCAACTGTAAAATGGTACTTTAGTCACAGAATCACAGTATGGCTAAAGTTCAAAGGGATTGAACTTTTATGATTGGATCATCTCAAGATTGTCTGGTCCATCCCTGCTGCTCAGGAAGGATGATTCACAGCCAGTTGCCCAGGACCATTTTTAGGCAGCTTCTGAAGATCTCCAAAGATATCTCCCACCCTCCCTGGGCTGCCTGTGCCAGTGCTCAGTCACCCTAACAATGGAATTGTGTTTCCTGATGTTCAGAGGAAACCTCCTATCTTCCTATTTGTGCCTCTTGTTCTGTCTCTGGGCAACACTGAAAAAGAGCTTGGCTTCCTCTTCTTTAGAGCTCCCCTTCAGATATGTGTGCATACTGATGACATCCCCTGAGTCTTTTCTCCATGCTGCCCAGTCCCAGTCCTCTCTTTCTCCTTATTTGAAATGCTCCAATTACAAACAATTTATTCAAGTTTTCAGTGGTCATTGAGCTTGCACAGGCATCATCCTGTGACAAGGAAGCCCGATGCCCCATTCCACAGCCATCTGCACCCTTGCCTCTTAGCACCATTGATCCACTTTGTTGGGAGAGTGAAATAAAGTGGAAGGTTAGGAGTTGCATAAATTGGCCAGACATTTCCTCAACATGACAATCTGTTGCCTCTGCTTACTTTGCCTTCCTTCTCCTATCCTTATATATACATGTTTCAGTTCTTTTACCAAAAAAACCCCCAAAGAACCCCCACAACACCATGGCATTGTGCTAAGAGCAAGAAACAGAGTGCCCGGTTTCTACAGAAGACTGGTAAAATCATGCTTCTGGTGGATGGGACAGAAGTTTCATAACTGCCCTCCTCCTTAACCCAAAAACAACAGTTGTTCCTTTAGTCTCTCAAAGGTAGTATAAATGCCCCTATTAAGACATGTTTTCAGTTGCTATTGGCAAGCTATTATGTGCAAAAGACTGAATTCCTCAGCAAAACTAGGCCTACCCCACTGCAAAGAGCAGCACTGCTCAGGGGTCTGGGATGGCAGAGCAGAGACGTGCACTTTGCAGGTGAGAGATGGGAGTTCAAAGTCAGCAGCAGGGAAACACGGGTGGAACAACGAGGCTTGGAGCAAATCTTTGCTGGGGGGGAAAAAATAGTCAGCCTGAAGGTCCACTCAGTAAGTGCTGTCTGCAGTTACTATTCTTCCATCATCTCTTCCTTCTTTCCAGTCTTGCAGAGCTCAGTCAGCCAGTCTCACCAGCAAGCAGTACAAGCTGTGTGGGGGCAGGGATTTGGACATCCCTTCTCCATGCAGAGGGACATATCCCCAGCCTCGTGGCTGGATGCAGCAGGTTGTGCTCTGCACTCCCCTCAGCCAGCAGCCCTGGTTCAAGCAGCCTCTGTGAACAGCCAAGTTCAGTAGTTAACTGCAGACCTGTGGCTGATCAGTACCAAGCTATTTGCTGTCCTTGTCTTTTACATGGTGTTTTGGATAAAAAATCATGAAATAAGAGAAATTCACAAAATATCTGTCACTTCTAAATTTGCCCATGCAAAATTGTAATGTTTCTATGTTTTTAAGGGTTTTCTACATGACAATACATTAGCATTGTATTAAACAGATAAATGAAATATTGCAGGAAGTAATAATTTTTTTTTCCTATTTACTAATAAGAAACTGAAATTAGAACATTCTTCCATTATGAAGTGCCTGACATTTTCAGAAAGATACTTACTGCAAGACATGGAAATGGAAGGTTTCAGAAGTGCAAATGAGGCAAAATGTTAATTATCTAGTCCACTAAGTTTTAAAAATTTTAGCACCTTGTAGGACTCTTATTTGCACAAAATAAACCTTTTTCAAAAGGTCTTCTCCAGCACATTAGGTATAAACATCCTTTCTGCAGAAAAATGCATGCAACATAAAGGACTTATGGCAGTTCCATTGACATCACTATTTACAACATAAAAACAAAGTGATACAACCAACTGATTGAAAAGATTTCTATTTTTCCCCTGTTTGTCAGTATGAATCAAGTTCACTCTCATATAGACAGCATTCTGAAGGTCTTCTGCACATTTTATACCCTGCTATGCAACCTGCAAGTACAGAGAAATTGCAGCATTTTGATTGAAAAACAGCAAAGTCCCCAGATACTTTCTTCCAGAAATAAAAGCAATTATGATGAAAGCAAACTTCTCAATGAAGCAATACGCACTATTGTAGATTCTTAACCTCGGTTATTCACCAAACATTTGCAGGTATTTCCTTCACAGAAAATGCCATCTAACTTGGAAGACTGTCTTTAAATCAAAGTTGCAATAATGTAATTACACTAGAAAAGGAGAGCTATAGATTTTTAGAAATGCAAAGTCATATTTAGCTTGACCTCATTGATAGCACAGTTCATAAACATTTGCCTGGTGATTCTTTTCTCAAACCACAACCCTTTTGATACTAAAACATGGTGTCTCATGGAGAGCAATAGAGAGTCCTTTGAAATTATAGGCAAATTACTCTTCAGTTGATCACTCTCCCTTTTACAAACTATCTATTTCTTATCCCCCTGCATCCAGCTAACAGTGCTACATGTCCAACACAGCTTGCTTGGCTGTAGAATCTCCTGATATCTGGACCTACAACGGAAGAGCTACAGAGACTGAGTTCCTTTCACTCACTTTGAGGAATCATCAGGTTCTCTCTACATTCTTTCCAGCTGCTTTAAGCTTTGAATACACATTTCACACCAGTACTGCATACATGGATGCCATGACTTTCCCCATGCTCAGCATTCTCCAGTTGCAGCCAGTTCTGGGAACTCCTGGATACTTCTAGCAACACCAGGAACTCCTGCACACTCAGTTAAATGCAGAGACCTTTCAGGTTGTTTTCAGCATTACTGCTTTCCAATACAACCCTTCTAGCCTGCCTTTGTTTCTTGCTGTCATTAAACTGTATGAAAACTACCATTCAGTAGGGTGGTGGTAAACAACCTAATGGGCAATATTTTCTTGACAGGAAAGAAACAAATACCTCAATCTGTGGTAATTACATTATACAAACAGGCTTATTCAATCAAAACCTCCACAATGACAGTCACTCTGCCCAACTTCTACTTAGCAAAAACCCAAACAAACAAACCAACCAACCAAAAATCCTTCCCTGCATATTGAAGATTTAGCTACATTTCTGGTTTTAAAATAAAATAAACTGATTGCCAGTTAGTGCAAACTAGCTACACAATAATAGATAATCTGCACATACCACTGGCAATTCAGATTGTAAGTTTAAAAGCTAAAGCTTACCTCTTCAGTGCTGCAAGTCAATACAGCATTGCACAAGAAATAATAATTATTTGGTTAATAAAATTATAACCAAATAATTATTCTTTTATTTATGGTGTGAAGCAAAATATCAAAGTGTGATAATGTGTTGAAACTAGCCCTATAAAACTGCAATAATTATTAGATATTAAAACACACACATAACATATATATTTTTGTATATATGTACGAGAAATGCAATACATTTTCTCATCCTTCTCACTACTAACATGCACCTGGGTTTCTTTTTCCTTGCTCTTTGCCTTTAAAAGCAAAAGTTCTACCTTTTATTTAGGTTTTAAGTGAGTGAGGACACAATCACATGGATACAAATGCCGACATTCTGCAACCAACTTCATTTCTCAAGTGACTTATGCTATTCCTGCTGGAATTAGCAGCACACGGCTCCTTCCATGGGAACTCAGGAGGGCAACTCCAATGCAGCAGTGCCAGCTCAGCTCTGCCTATGTCACTGCTGCCAAACACCTCCCTGTGCTGTTCCTAAAGACCTCTACTGGACAAAAGCAACAAGCTGCTGGGGACAAGCAATGCCTTTGCCACCATAGCTGCTTCTGCAGAGAGTATTTGCCCACAGCTTTTCAACTCTACACAGAAAAGGTGACTGAAATACACACCCACAGTGACATAAAAACGCATGCCCAACAATCTGGTGGCCACATGCATTGCCATGTTTTCATGTACTGCCATGTATTGCATGTATTGCCACTCAGAAAATATGAAGTAGCCCATAAAAGAGAGTACACTACATTTACATGCTTTAATGAGATTTTATAATAGAGTCAGTTTCACTAAGAAAATAATAAAAATGTATTTGGGATTTATTCTGATAGTATTATAACAACACTCAGGGATAATAATCATAATGTTTTCTGCTTTTCTACATTTTTAGATTTGCATTTTTTTCTGTAATGATCTATTTGTTATGACATACAGTATGTGTGACAGATGTCCAATGCTGGCTGCTAAAAAGTAGCAGAGCCCTGTAGGGAAGCTGCAAAAACTTGTGCGTCAGCATAGAAAATGATAGAAGATTGATAATTACTGCTTGTGTCTGAGCTCCATTCAGCAGACTAGCATGTCCAAATTGTAATTTGGCCACAGATCCACCATTCTATTTACAATGTATTGGAATGAAAATTCCCAGTTTCAAGTAATTGATCATTACGATAGCCAAAGTAAGTGCTTTTAAAGGCAAATTCAGGGTAATTGGAAATTCTGAAGGGAAATAAGAAGAGATGTACTCTAGTCTTGTTTACCTCTGAGGAATCTGTAAAGTCATTTACAACCCTGCACAGTGAACAAAAACCGAAGTATAGACCTGATGCTGGCGCCTAGATCTACTAGTGAATTTTCAGAGTATTTTTGTAAAAAACCAGCAAACAACAGACTCCACAATTTAAAGAAAACATGACTTTTTCCAGGAGAAAGCCCATCTGTGTTTCCAAAGAACTATGGAATCCTTCCTTAAATGCTTCCATTAATTCTATTTTCTACAAGGAAAGAGAGAAAGAAATAAAGAAGAGCCTTTTAGAAACCTGCAAATTATGTCCAAACTGCTAGACTTGGAAGGAATGGGTGGAAAGGGTACAGAAAGTCATGGAAATTGTGCTTCAGCTCTGCACCTGTGCTGTGGTCCTCGCTGTCCCCACAGGTGCTGTGCAGAGCTGGGCTGCTCAGCTTGTGAGTCTGCCCCAACAGCTCTTCTGAGAGAGGCTCAGTGTCTCCTTTTACTGACTAGAGAAGAAAAAAAAAAGCAAAACAAACAAAGGGGAAAAAAAAGCAAAAAAAACCCAAAGCAAAATCAAAACAAAAACAACCAAACAATTTTTTATAGGACTGCTCTGCTTCTGAAAACTCTCTGTAATGTTTGCTAGAATTCCTGGCTTCCACTTTGCTGCAGGCAGAGTGGTCTCTGTGATGGCCCAGCTCAAGGGCCTGTGTGCCTGCGGCGTGAGGGATGCAGGGGTGTGCTGTGCACAGCGCACTGCTGCACTGTGTCAGCCAAGGTTTAAGTGGCAGAAATAGCAGGTGGAGTTCATCTATTTCATAGTAACTGAGAATAATCACTCCATTGTTCCTGGGCTTCCTCCCTCCCCCTTTCCTTTCTTCTTAGAGCAGATGGCATAAAAGAGAAGTTGGTCTGAGAAACAGCATCTCTGCAGTGGTGTGAGGATGGAGACTGGGCTTTAGGTATCACAGGCCCTGATTTAACAAGGTACTTACGCATTTTTGTGGCTTAAGTACAAGCAGCCCCCGTTGACTTCAAAAGAATGACTCACAAGGTTAAATTTATGTACATGATCAAATACCTTGCTGAAATGAGGCCATGGAAAACATCCATTTGTTAAAAAAGCTGGGATGAATTTAATTGAAGACACGCATTTCCTTTCAACATCAATTTTTTCCCTATTGTACTTCTTTTAATGACCACATAAAGTAACTGAACAATTTTGTGGAGTCTGTTTGTATATCCTCAGGAACACATAAAGTATTTTCACAGATAGAGAAGTGCAGATGGAGCCTAGGAAAGGGTGTGGAATCTAGCGGCTGCACAAGATGAAACTGGACTCCTAATGTTGCTGGAGTCAGAAATGATAGCAACAGACCCTAAAGGCTGCCTGTCAATCTCAGATGCAGATGGTACTTCGTCCAACTGGCCTTCGTGTCAGTTCCTTCAGCCATTTTAGTGACAACACAGTTCCCTAGAGGACAGATCCTGTTGCTTTGCAGCCTGGATTCATACCCAGGGCACTGTGGTCTGTACGATCTCTGCTCAAAGTAGGTTTTTTTAATGCTAATACAGTGTCTCTTCTTGCCCTATCCCAGCCCCAACCCCCCATGCAAAAAGAGATGGTCATTTTCTTCCTCATTTCAAAGTTCCAATTTATCAAAGGAATCAGCAATAATTGTCTGAAAGATTCACTTTTGTTATGCATGCCAAAACTATATATAAAATCCCCGCTAATAAAATTTGCAGACAGCACTGTAATTGGCAGCATGATTAATAGCGATGACACTGCCATCATACAGAGCAGTCGCAGAAGCCAGGCGTGTTCAATCACAACGTGTACACACACAATTACATGTTAGCTTTCCCACCTTTGCACAGTGCATGCAAGTAGCTTAGAGAATGCTGTGAAAAGCTGTGACACCGAAAATTATTCAGGGATTAGTGGACCATCAGTTTAACGTGAACTTCTAGTGTGATGCTGTAAGCAGAAAGGCCCCATGCTATATTTAGCTGTATAAGCAAGGAAGTAGCAAGCAAATGTAAGGATGCAATGTTCTCTTTGTAACACTGGAGAAACTAATTCTAGAATATCTACTTCCTGTGTTACTGCCTACATTTAAAACAGGGAACAAAGAGCCACAAAGTGATTATAAATAGAAGTTAAGTGGAGTTAAAAACTCTAAAACACTTAATGAAAACCCCTTCTGTTTTGCTTATTACACTTGAGCTTGGCCCATGAGTAACTTAACATGGAAAAAAGGTTTGATGAAGGGACAACCTAATCTGGAGAAAACCTTTACGAAACCAAAAGCAATGACTAGAAGTTAACTAGTTTCTCAGTCAAATTTAACTGAGAAACAAAGCACAATTTCTTCAGCAATCAATCTTTCACAGAAGAGAAGCTGGTTCTGCAACTCTGCCTGTTTTCAGATCAAACCTGCAAATGTTTCTAGATCATAAAATTCAGTCAGAAGTAGGAGGTTCAGTACAGAGCATACTGGGAAAAAAAGCACCTATGCAGTCTGTTTTCTGTAGAAGGTTAGACAGACTTGAGCTTAAGGCTTTTTCTGGGCTCAAAGTCTCCAAGAAGTACAGTTTAAGCCTGAAAAATGTCATTGTGAGGTCAGCCATTTATTGTGCTTCCATGATGTCATAGAAATTTGTTCAGTCTGCAAATTAAAATGTATTCTTCCTGGCTGTCAATACTGCAAAACCATCTTAGATTCTGAAAGTCAAATTTGGGTCTTTAGTTGGAGCTATGATTGATTATCTAATCTAAAATGTGTGTTGAAAGCATATATCAGAGAAACATCATTCTCTTCAGATTATGTCCTCATAATGCCATTTTCTGCACAAATGTAAGTAAATGTAGCATTTGGCTCTGTACTTTAAGCTTACTTCACAGACATCATTCACTCCAGGAGAACTGGTTTTAAGAGTGAGGAGCAAGCAAAATGCGATTTTTGCTCTTACAAGAGTACATTTGCCTATAAGGACACCCTGCAGCTCAGTAAGAAACTGCAGCTCAGTTTTCATGTAGTAGGACTTTCACTGGAGACTAAGACATCAAAATTAATGTGCTGTGTACTTAACCAAAAGATACTGAAATGGAATGAAAGCACTGAACTATGTATTTGACTCACCTAGCATACCTATATGTAAAGTTAAATGTATAAGGTAGTTTCTACTTCACTTCCACTTCAGACTATCCAAAAGTTGCAGATAAGCTGTCTTGTAAAAGTATTAGATGAAAATTAGACCACCCAGAATAGACACATTTTTACTGTGCTTTCAACAATACACAATTATGTCTAACAGACATAACGTGATTTTAAGTAGATGAGAAATCAGGGCAACACTCTAAATCTATTGATTGAGAAGAATAGCAACTGCCTGAATGGTATTACTTCAAAAAGCTGACCCAAGAAGAAAAAAATTTAAACACCAGGGCAAAAGCCTTCTGGATACCAATTAAATTCTGTCATATTGAGGAATTTTATAGACCAATACCAAACAAATTATCCTGTGATCATGTATGCAAAGGTCCTGTCTTAAAGAAAAAGCCAACCACCATATAAAATTAACCTCATCATATTACATGAAAATAAATTTGTTTCATTTTCACAGATACTATTATGGACTTATCTTTTTTTCCCACAGAGGGTTAACACGAAAAGAGAGAAGAATGGTAAAATATGAAACTTTCTCTTTGGCTTCACCTTTCACACTCTGGTATCCTACAACAGCAGAAACTAATGAACTTGCTCATCTTCGAAAGCCCTTTTGCATGCTTCTTCCTTCACCCTTAACTCTGATCCTCGCAGGTCTTCCCTTATGCGTGTGCCAATTTTACTGGTATAATATGAGCACTTTTATTAGTTGTGTTCTGATGATTTCTACTGAGAGATACTTAAAGCCTATACAAGTCAAGAACTATTTTATCACTTCTGAAGAAAACTAATAGTGCAGAGCCACTGAATGATAAGAGAGACCACTGAATTTATTTAATAATGCATGTCCATTTCACAAAAATGGCCTGTGTAATCCTTTTAAAAATAATAACCTGTTCATTTCAGACCTTGCACAATGCTTCTCTTTGTCCCTTGTAAGTCTCTCAAATGTCTTATTTTAAAGGAATATATAGTACTCCCGGAAGACATTTTCCCATTTCTATTCTCTTCAACTCCTGTGAGCCCTTGTTCTGTGTGATAAGGCAATCTCCTTCGGGATCTGAGCTGTGTAGTTTCGCACCACGAGTGACAAGGACTCAACTTGAATAACTGCTGTGCGCAGGTTGTAATTATGTCAGCTGGAGTGTTGAACAAGGGGACTGATTAATGTGAGCCCCAGCCCAGGCACAGTCCCTATCAAAACCTTCGTGCAGGCCAGCAGTGGGGATGGGTTAAAGCAGAAAGACAAAACATGCTGTATCGTCCATGATAGATGAATTGCTCCAACAGTCTTCAGGCAGATGTTCCAGGACAGTATAATATACAATTACTCTGCCTTATCACCTTCCCAGGGACAATAAAGCTTCCTCCTTCTATAGCTCATGTGAGTGAAGGCAAAATTAGTTTTACTTTTACAACACTGACTCACTTATCATGTTGCCTTGATTGTGCTTTTACAGCTAAAGAAAACATATATTGCACTCTTAAACTAAAAACAAACAAACAAACCACTGAAAAAACTCTGCACTCCTAATCTTTTATATAAAACCAAACTATTCCTTTGAATCTATTTTGCATCATAGCAATACAGTCCTTAAAGGGCTAATTCAGAACGTGATTCTAGGGAACATTACTAACTTTAGAACAACTGGACCTATTCACAAGCTTAATGTTATATGTACACATATGAAAGAACCTTAGTGATTCAAGTCAGAATGCATAGATAATAAAAAATGCACAGGTTTGGTGCAAAAAATGCCTATGTGAATAACATGCAGTTAGTGATTATTTTAACTAAGCACTCATCCTAAAAATGCTACAGCACTCTTGTAAAACAATTCTTTGAGAAGTCAATAATCCACATGTATCCTTAAAGGCCACAAGAGTTTACAACTATTATAAACAAGCTATGCATTATCCAAAAGTAAATATAAATTAAGTAAATAATAGAAATTTAGGGAAAAAAATCCATCTATCTATCTGTATTTGTTTCCTTTTTGTTAACAGACATATACAGTTTGATTTTTTTCTGCAGAGATGGAAGTAGCTATATGTTTCAGTGCTATTTCCACGAGTTTGCAGAACAGCAGTTTACTAACATGAGGTGAATAGCAAGAGAAGAATATAGCTCATAATAACCTGAAATCCTTCCTTTCTAAGTACTGGATGGGTATAGATAAAGAAACTGTGCTTTAAAGTCTAAATAGTTCCACTTGCATTCCAAGATGCATTCCTTTCAGTACTACCCTTTCTTCAGCTATATAACAATAACATGATCTCCAAAAACAAAACAAAAAAATGCCCCCCAGAAACACATTTAGCAAGACATGTATTTGAAGGTCAGGTTTAAAATCAAAACCAGACTAAACCAGCCAAGGTTGATTCTAATGGCACTTAAGACTGCATACATATTTGAAAAAATTCTATTTATATGCATTTAATTTTCATGAAAGGTATTGGACTACTAGTCCATAAAGGAGAGATAAGATTTTCTAAGGAGACTATAGGAATTAGGCACTGATACTGCACTTCAACTTGAAGGCAGGCTCTCAGCTGTTACGCCTTCTTTGAGGTTTTAGTCACCTAACAGTATCACAGTCCTGGCAACAGTAAGTTTCACCACAACAGTACAGGCTTTCCTGTACTCCTCTGGTGAAATGTAATCCTACTTTTATGAATCAAAAAGTAGCTCCAAGAAAGCTGGTACATTCTCACTGCTCAGCATGTTGACCTGAGAGGACAGCACAACAGGACAATGACACACCAATTGCTATACAGAGAAACAACAAAGAAAATGGTCTTGGCCTCAGAAAATCTATAATCTAAGTACTGAGAAGGATATGATAATCAGATAATAGGCAAAAAGACAGGGTATCAGTAAAACAGGGTAGAAAGCTTTCTGTTCAGGAGCACTGTTGTGCATGGCAGTACAAGATGGCAACCTAGTCTGTCTTCCATAACCATTCAAATTACCAATGCAATTAGTGGACATAATAAAGAGCTGATGTAGGTCTCAGTATTTGCATAAATTAGGTACCTACTGTTTCTAAAGAAAGATGTAGGTCACCAATAGGAAACATCAGAAACTCTAATCTGCTTTGGAGAAGGAAACAACGTTGCCCTTAACTTTATAGAAATGATGCCACTATTCTAGGCAGCAAAACTCCCAAGTTTAGGGCTGCCCTTATCTTGAGGAAGGCTGAGTTCTGTCCTCTGTCCCAGGAAAGTATATTAGCTGGCACAAAATATCGTGCATCAACCCCTTCTTCTTGAAACTTTGCCATTAGACAGCAAGGAACTGCCAGGAGCCAAAAGCAGATCTAATCCCTGCTTTCAGAAACACTCTTCTGTTTTCAGTTATGTTCCCCATATAATTTTCTTAGAAAATCAAAACAACAGGCTTCTAAACACTTTGTCCTGTGCCCTTTCAGCTGAGAATCCTAAACAATAACTCGAATGAGGCTGCAGACAGCAGTTCATTATGAACTAAATGAATCCTGACTTGTCTAATATTCAGGCCTCTAACACATACCCAAAAATACAGGAAGTGGGGCCTGTTCGCCTAAAAAATATACCAAAGTCTTGAGGCAGACATAGCCATTTTCCCAGGACAAAGACTTGTGAGCATGCCTCAGTGATTTCACTCAGTTGTACAAGAACTTGCAAACTCAAGTAGAGAGAGAACTGAAAAACAGAAACTCCAAAAGGAGTACATGCTTCTGGATTTAGATGTCTTTTGGCAAGATTTAGGAGACCAGGATCCTCTCTGAAAATCAAGTGAAAAGTAGAAATAACTGGGTTCTCAATCCCACAACTAACTTGCCTAGTTGAACTTTTTTACTGTTCAGGATACAAAATCTTGTGGAAGGTGCTGCCAGCTCCCTGGCTTTCCATTTCTCTCCTTCCTAAGAAACAAGTACCTTCATGACAGGTGAGAATTGTAACTTTACTGAGGACATGGAGGGAAGGTGAATAACATCAGTGGAGCCAAGATTTTATCCACTGGCTTTGTTTTTGGTTTATATTATTGACCCTGTGACAGTACACACTTTCCAGCCAGTGAGAGCTGACTCCCAGCTGAGCTATGGAACAGAGATGCTTAGATGGAGAGGGGCTTAGTTATAATCCTTTCTGTTACAGTACTCCTGCCATGCTACTGGTGAACTGAAACTAAAAATGGGCACTTCAGAGCAGGAAAAGAAAATAAAGATTCTTCTGATGTTATGTTGTAGACTTGTAAGAGAAAAGACATCCAAACAAAAGAGGAAGCCAGGAACAGATGCAGGGGGACAAGAACTCAGCAAACAAACACTGTATTTGCCTTTTAGCATCCAGTTCGTCAATGCAGAGTACCAAGAGAGCTACCATCACCCAGTACTGTATTCTCATCACTCACCTCTTACACCACCACCAGGAAACACAAAGTTATTCCCAAAACCTGCAATAGCTGGCCTTGTTTGCCTGTCTTGATGTTCCTGCATTTATTTAAAACAGACTGGATAGTATATACCTGCTTTGCCCTCACAAGGGCTCACAGTTAGGACTCTCTAGTCTGACACAAATGAACAAATCAAATACAAATTCCTTTATCTTTGAAACGTTTCTTCTACTTGAAAGTTTTACTGCTCTTCAAAATGACTATATTTCAGCATGCAAAAATCAATCAGCTAAATACCATATGACTGTGCTGTAATTTATTAGTGCTGATCAAAATCTTAAAGACTAGTAATTAAAATTCAAATTAAAATGTGATGAAAGTCACATTTAGTCACGTAAATGAAGAGGCTGAATTTCAAATAGGAGCAGAGCCACTGGACACCATGTGAGATGAGAATTCGTGGATGCCTAGTATCACTAATAACATGTAAAAAGAACTTACCATTTCTTCAAATTTTGCTTCTTTTTCCTGAAGTAAATGCATCCATATAGATTTATGAATATGTCAGTCAATCAGTGAATGACTTACAGAAAAAGTGCAAAAAAAAGCACTTGTGGAACAATCACTCCACAGTGGGAAGCTTCTTTCTATTCACTAAGAAATGTCACTGGTCTGAATCATCTGGGTATAAATATTTTTTTTCTAAAGAAAAACACAGATTTTGGGGGTCTTCTACTTATCCTATGAAAAATACCTTCTAAATTTTACCTTTAAAAAGGACCTATCCTGACAACTTGCAACAAACAGTTAATTTGGGACTTAATACTGTGACACATGAGCATTGTACCAACTGAAACATGATTTCCTATGCATTCATGTCCTGTTCACTAAATCTTCCAATGCACCAATGCAGCAAACAACAGCTCCCAACATGTTTCCTCAGGATATCCCCATCCAAGGTAAAACAGTTGTTCTGGGTGGTGAGGCTGGATTGTAAGAGAGAAGAATGCATGACAGCTGAATTTTGCCTGACTGGTCCTCCGTGATTTTTTTTCACTCCTCTCCTCATCCACCTCTTTCAGGAAACATGAACTTAATTTATCTCAGCAGCTACTACAGGGTGTCAGTTTTCATTGAAACTGGCCAACAGCTTAAAAAGTTATTAAAGAAACAGGTGAAAGATTGATGGATGGGCTGGTGCAAGTCTCACAATAAGTCAGGTACAGAAAGCTAAAAAATAATCCTTGTCAACTGATTAAAAAAGCCTGCTTTTCTGAACTAAAGATACATCTTTTTTCCTGAAACAAAAACAAATTACTAATGGCTTTTTATATGTTAAAAAGCCATATAAGAGATCTCCAAAATTTGCTAATGGAAATGGTACTTTAAAAAGAGCTTGTTAACAAAAAGATACCTGAAACATCATATTTTTCTAATGAAACATCATCAGAACTTAAGAATTGATTTTAGTAGCTACAATACCTTCTACAACTTCAAAATGGTTCTAAGTATTGTTTGCCCTGTAGGTTGTGCATGCCAAATTTTAACAGAAATGTTTTGAAGAAGCTCAGTATGAGAAGGCATTCCATATGGGATTTGTAGCAGAATAAATGATGTCTCATGCTACAGTTTTTAGAGAGAATCCATAATCTTCTTGAAAAGGGATTGAAGAAGCATACACAGAAGTTACAAACATAAAACAATAAATACTATATTTTAATAGGTATTAGCAATATCACAATGAATCAGGGAATGATGTTCAGGCAGTTTATGATATCAGTAAAACCACTAGCTGTGTTCACTGGATTATAACACAAATAATTTTAGAGTATTATTAAATGAAGAGTTTGTGTGTTTTACATGATATCATCACTAAAAATATTAAAAAAAAGAGCAATGCTGAAGAACACCGGAAAAGTATCACTTCAAAGCATTATCAAAAAATGTGGATATATGGGTATGGACCTATATTCTAGGAACCACAGTGAGCTGCGTGGTTTGCTTAAGTGAAAGGAAAAAGAAACCTAGGGAAAAAACCTGTGCACTTACAGAAAGAGGTGGGAAAACATCAAGGAATGTCTCCACTCCAATCCCCTGGCCCATGGGGGTGGGAGAAAGAACATTGTTGCATTAGTTTGTTCCATTGCATTAGGTACACTAAGCCTTAACATATCTAACTTGCTGAGGAGATGATGAGGAGTGCTGTACCAACCTCATCTTGTCTCTGAAGACACAAAGTAAGAAGCAGCTTTGACCCAACACATCCAAGAATGCAGAACAACCTTTTGTTCATATATCTTTTCTTCCCTTAATTCTTTTTCCATTACTAAAAAAGCATGTTTTAATATACATTAAAAAAAAAGAAAGATAACAGCAGAGCAGCACTCCATCACTTGCAATAACAAAACTGAATGCTTTATATGCTGGTTATTCCCTAAGAAATCTCGGCTGTACCTACAGCTGTTATTCAGACCTAAACAGGCCTAGCAAAACCACAAAGAACATCCCAGGAACAAAATAGCTGTAATAAGCAACTTAATAAGTTACAACAGGACAACAGGCTCCTCTCCAGATTGTCTTTTTGTAAGTAAAGCCCCAAGGGAAATAGGGATCCCTGATCCATGACTTATGAGAATAAAGTAGAGTACTGAGAATAAAATAGAGACTGCAAAATGGTTTCAGGGAAGGTGAGCCGTTGTATACCAAATGGCCTGTCTTCCTTATGCCACATTTTCCTATGGAGAATGCACCACCTTCTCCCAGCTGCTCAGGAAGGAGAAAAGGCAACAATACAAACAGCTCTCCCCTGGCCAACACCAAGCAGCAACTTTGAACCCACAGGTTCAAAGCAACATCTTCGGAACGCTGAGCTCCCGAATCTCGAATGCCTCTTTCTCCAAAGCAGAAAGCTGAGGTTCTCAGAGATGAGCTTTCAGCCCATAGGGGTTCCCAAAACACTGGAAAGGGGGTGGCCAGGAGCACCAGACTTCCAAACCCCAGGTGCTGATGTTGCTCCAGAGCCTCAGTCCCACCATACATATTGTGGTGCCTGGCAAACACCCTCCAGCCGCACTGCAGAGGTGCCAGCCTGGGGCGTTGAGCCCACGCTTCCACTCCAGAGGTGGGGAACCCTGTGGTGGTGACAGAGGCTTTAGTACCTGAGTTCCCAAAGTGCCCTAACATACTTCTCCAGAAGAATTTGGGCAGAAGCTGGTACAGGGGCAAGGGCAACTCTGCTAGAATGCGCAAGGAATTTTATTTAGCTTTAATAAATCAGGAATTTCTAACAATGCCAAATTTATCTGTAAAATTGCTCACCATTTCTAATGCTTTAAAAGTATCTGAGTAGCAAGCTTTTCTCAAACACAAAAGCTCTTTTCTTTCCTTGCTATTCAGCAATTCTTTTCTTTATCTCATTTTCATCAGACTTTAAACAGAAAAAACCTTTCTCTTTCTTCCCCTTGCACTAGAGTATACCTCTTTCTGGGACTTCAGAACAGAATTTGCTTTCAGTGACTTCCACAGATTTAATCTGTTTTGTATGTCACACATGAAGGAGGAAGAGGGAAAGTTGTCAAAAAGACAGCATTAACACAGGAACTTGTTTTACAGGGTAGTAGCCATATAGCCTGGAAAATAAACCCCACACAACACAACAGGCTCATGTCTATCCATTTCATCTTGGAGACCTGTAATGCTACCAAAGTAATTTCAGATTGCTAGCTACCTGCCACATAGTTAGATGGTAGCTATCACCATTATTATTATTATTATTATTATTATTCCTTGTAGATTTCATCACCCCCAAAGATAGCTTTGGCCCTTTTATAATGACTGGATTGGGGATTAAGGAATGCCAAAAGAAACAAACAAATTAATTCTTTTATTCTCTGCTAACAGGCAAGAGCAAAGAAAACATATATGGTTGTTTCAATATTTTTTGAAATATGTTTTACACAAAAGGCTCATATTAATTAAGCTATGATGCCAATGATTATTTTTAGATCAAACCATTCTAACAAATGGAAGTTTATTTGTAGACATAAAAGATCTTCACTCCAATTTTTTTATCAGAAGCACTGTAAGAATAGGAAATTACAGGTCTTTTTGTTATATCAAGACCATAGCATTGATGCTCATCTTGAGGTTAATACTAAAATTTTATTTACTATCAAAATACAACATACTTAGGATTATTTTAATTTTAAATATATGCTGGTGTTTCAGATTGATAAACATGAATTAAGTACATATTAAATGTAAATATACATGTATTTATGATAACATATTTATGCTCTTTAAGAGAGAGAAATAGATGAGACAGTGATGACTACATATGATAGCAAAAAAAGAAGTGTGAGGACAGAGAGAAGATAAAATGTAATAAAAAAATACATTAGTTTCATTAATCTGTCCACTGCATAAAGTGGTCTTATTCATATTTCCTAAACACCAAATACTTCAAGGTTTTGGGTTAAGTGTCTTAGACACTGATTCAGAAAAAACAGCATCAGTTCAGCAAGGAAGGGGCTGCCTCAGAAACATTTAGGGACGAAGGCCAAATTAAACAGTAAGGGAAAGACAGTGACTACTGAAAGAAATCAGGAGACTGACAATGTTTTTTCAGAACTTAAACCAAAGTGTGAACAAATTACAAAGTGCTGGCCTACAATCAAGACAGGCTGTAACAAAGAGATGCTGAAACCAGATACTAATTTTTACATTGATATCAAAATGGCTTCAAGTCTCAGTAACATTAAACTCAGCAGTCTAATTTGAGTAATTTAGCACAGCATTTAGGCTTAAATAGTTGCCTAAAAAGTTGTCCTTGTAAGGACTCAAACTAAAATGAGACTAGAATAATATTATCAGTGTTTGCAATTGCATCACCACTTGGTGCAGATCCTTAAAGTCCCAAGTTCAGTGTTAGCATGAGAATCACAGACCCATTGAGTTAGAAAGGCATATTTTAATTCCTCTTTCTTAGAGTGGCAATAGGGAAAAAAAACCCCAATCCCGAAGAACAAACAAGTAAATAAATAAATAAAATAAACACATAAATAAATAAATAGAAAAAAAAACCCAAAACAACAAAAGAGGTACCAAGGCTCATGGAATTATTGATGAATTTCCTTAACAAGTATTAGCCATTAAAATTAGTAAAAGTCCATACTACTCTTCTACAAAGTAGAGTGCATTTAATATGCTTTTAATTACAAATACAGAATGTGGAGGACCTTACAAAATGATGACAGTATTTCATGTTGTGCCAAGGCCTCTTAACATGGCAACTTCCCAGTGGACCACAAGCACCAAGTCAACACATGCCAATGCACACCTGTGCACTCGTACACCTATCTTTTCCTAAGAAACAATCGTGTTTCCTCTACACACACATTCTCTTAAGCACTCCATGCAGTGACATTGGACAGGGACAGCTTTGAGAGAGAGAGCCCAAGTTCTTTTATACAATGACTGTCCAAAACTGCAGAGACACAATTTCTCAGTCAGTGTAGACAGCACAGACATGTCCCAGCAAGGGTCACATTGTTACCTGTGAGCTCTGCGGTGCAGTCCGGGGTGTTAGGAACTACATCTGGTTAAGCTGGTTAACCTGATAGCTGATCTGCATTGTGCACTACTGCAACACTGATATTTTTATTCTGAGTTCACCACGTAAACTATAAGTTATAACTTAGGTGAATGTAAGAGGTTTCATTAAGCCATGGAAACATTACAAAAAGGGAATAATGCAGACCGTTGTTTTGTATGCCATGTATTCGCTGAAATAATTAAAGTGGTTTCGCAACTATATCTAAATTCTATTTCAGATTATTTTTCTTTTAAAGGCTTAAATGCTACAGCACATTTAGTTACAGATTAATATAAATATTTCCAAATATTTCATCTGAATGTTTATTAAAAACTAAGGGGGGAATAATATTCTGAGTTTTCATCTGGGAACTGTGCCCATGCACTGACAGAATGTCTGTCTAAACTTCTATCTTCATTTGTTTATAAGTCTCCTAGCACAAGGCACTGGATAGCCTCAACTCCTGCTGCTGAACACAACAGAAGCTGGAGTACTTCCCGAAGGCCCTGTTTGCTCTATTACATGCATGCATTACTTTCCTTAACAACTTTTTGTATTTGTACAAAGTATATGCACCATTCTTTTTTCCAATTCTGCCATTGTGAGATACATACATACATACATATATATATATATATATATGTAAGTGTTCTCCCATAGTGCAGTGCTGGTTGTCACCTGGAATCCTCATCAGCCTATATAGTTGTATTACATAGTTATTTCCTATACAGGCATATTAAATTTCACTGGTTACAAAGAGCATATTGATATTAATGTTTTAATGATAAATAAACTGTTTTCACCATTTTATGTAGAATTTGCCTTAACAGCCTTTCAGTTTTGCTATGAATTAGTATGTATTGTTACCTCATCTGTAAAGTAGTCCCTAGTTATCCTTGATGTAACAAGGGAATAGTACACAGCTGATGCAATCATACCTAAAAGTTATTGAATTCACCAAAACAGAGAGAAAACACTTACTTTGCACATTCTTATGACTTAGGTGCAAATCCTGGAGTGTATTATAAACTGGTCTTTACAACCTATGAACAGATACTGTAAGTCAGACGGAAATAGGAACTCCCTAGGGATGCTGCCAAAAAAAGAAAAGTAGCCCCTGTGGAGTAACTCCTCCTAAGTCATGCTGCTGCTGCTGCTGAAAATATGCAATGAATCCGTCTGCAGTTGGAATTTCAGATGCCATAATCCCTTACAGAATGTTGTCTAATTATTTTATTATGCATAATAAATGTAAAATATTTATTTTAGCTTACATAATTATATTAAAAATGTATGCTATTTATTCTCAGTCTTGTAAGACATCCTTCACAAGTCATATACTTCATAGAAAGGAATGCATGCTGTTTTGCTGGCCTGGCTGTTTGTTTTATACAACTTCTACACCTTCTTATCTGTGACTAAAGAACACCCCTGCATATTGCCTTCCATTCCCTCACCACCATGGGTACTCTGTGCAAAATGAACCACACAGTGGAATCCCAGAGAACTGAAAATTATTTTCTTTAATCACAGCAGAGGAATGGCCTGAAGCACATTAAAATTATAGAAGTCTCATACTCTTGTGGTCAAAGTAGTAGCAATACTCTTTCTGCATCACGAAACTGTGCCAGTGCTTCTCCCGAGCACTGTAATCCAACAAATCTGATCATGTGAGAAAAGCAGGGTTCTGCCTTTTGCATGCCACTCTCCATGTAACTCAGATCCATTTCACTGAAACATCCCCCTCACACACACTGTGAACACAAATTGCCTGAGAAGTTATGGTAGTTATATAAGAAGTCAGAACAAATGGGAGTTAAATTTAAAACCTTACATATGAATAAATGAGATTTCCCTTTCTTAAACACATGCACAAAACCAGTTTAGTTCTGAAAATGCTGTATATCTGCATCTCATGGACAACATCAGACTTAGGGGAATTTTTTACTTCTGCAATCAGGTTAAATTCAGGTATCTAACTATGCTGCAGGTTTAGAAAGTCTGTCCACAGACTACACAGCAGATTTAGAAACCTGTGTCACAGGTGCTGTTCATTTTCAGGATGTTATACAGCTCTTCAGTGCTTACTGTGCCCAATACCAAATGCAAACAGTATTGTTGTCAGTGTTACTCCAGAATGGTGTCATCTGAAAAGTTCAGCCACATAACACATCTTTTTTAAATGACTAAGAAATATAAAATAAGCATTGCATAAGTAATGGTAGTGCAGGGCCCTGCGAGACCAATTCTGTATTATAAAATTAGGTTGAACATTAATTAAGGGTGAATGAATATTTTTGTATGACAAAGCACATTGACTTAAGAATGGAGAGACATGCTGTGTGATTTGAAAAAGTAAATGCAAAGGAAAATCATGCATATTTTTATCTAAATAGGGAAAACCTAAATTGAAAACCCAAATATGAAAAATATGTAACCAAAAATATGAGTAAATGTTTGTGTTTATGAATATTATATTTTGCTTCCTTCTAAAGGATTTTAAAAACTAGACTGAAAACATAATTTCAAGTTATAATTGTTACTGGAAAGTGCATACTACTGTATCGAAAAGCAGATGTCAATTTCTTTGTCATCAAAATACAAAAGATTTAGACAAAAATAAGTATCAAGTGGTCACAGTACAAAAACTAGAAATGGATGGGAACATTTTTCACAAGAATACTGAAGTACAACTATAAGCATATACATACTATAGAGAATTTATAATTTGTGAGCTAAAAATGCTAGGTTAGTTTACTGTTCTCTTCAGAAAACCACATCCATTCACGTCTTTTTCTAGTTAAAAAAAGACTGTCTCATGCTGTGTGCTATATAGGGAATAAATTGCCTTTTCTGTTCCATGCAGCAAAAATCACTCTTTTCCCTGTAGTATCATACAGCCGATTTCACTTCAGTTTATAAAGTTTATAACAGCTCCTAAATTCAGATTAGTTTCTTCTAATAGCCCTTTTTCTGTACTTCTAGCCAGGGTTATCTAGCCTTTCACTCACTAGACTGGCAAGAATTTTTGCAGGATGATTATTCACAATTTCAGGCTGAGAAATTGAAAAGCTTGAAGTCAAGAATCTCCAAGAATACTCTGAGCACTAATGAGATGAATGGGAACAGTTTAAATATCTTGTACTTAGCCACTGTTTTAATTCAAGTGTCTCAAACTACTTTATAGAACAGAGATCAGTTATCAATGAAAGGAAACTTTACAAAAAGAGGAATATTCACCTCCCTGTAAGTACAAGGCTCATTAAAGAGTCTGCAGTTGCCAAGCAACACTAAACAGCAACACATGAAATAGTCTGGATGAACTTCCAGTGCAAGGGCCGAGCTCACAGCATCACAATGAGACCTCAACCACTCGACTTAGGGGTGAATTTTATCACTAGCTCAGCAGATTTTAAAATCTTCATTTTAACATTTTCTCTAGGTGACACTTGCAAGACTATATACCATCTGCTGAACTGGTGCAAACAATATTATTTACAGAGTTGCTAATAACTTTCCTTTAAAAGAGAAATACTGCGTGACTTCACAAGAAGGCAACATGTGATTCCCTTAAAATTGTAGTTTAAATTGAAGAGAGAGGTGGATAAAGAGCAGAACATATACTTGCCAACAAGGCTGGCTAATATCCCAGGACTGTGGAAACTGGCAGGCACAAGCAGGACTGCTGAGCTAATAAATACAGCAGCCCCTCTACGGGCTCCTCTGCAGCTACACAGAGTGCCTCACTGCCTCTATGAACTTGCAGCAGCAGCAGCAGCATAGCTCTGGTTCCTGCATCCCTACCAGATGTTTTTCAGCTGAGCTTGGAATACATTTCCTGCAGAATCAAAGCTTCATCAGCTGGTATCTGTAGAGATCAGCCTCCAAAGGTTAGGTCAAAATTGGCCTACGAAGGATGGAAACTAACATTCTGTTGTCATGAAACATTTATTTTTCACTAATATAAAGGCAGGGCATGCCCAGATATTTCTTGTTAATCTTGATAAAGTATGCTATGCTTGCATATTCTCTAATAACTTCCAGTATAATAAAATACTCCTAAAAAACTTGCTATTTCTTGGAATTTGTATCCCATACAGAAAACTCTTTAACCAAAGTAAAATGATATCCTGTCTTTCACTCAACAGAGCACTGGGTTATGCATTTTGTCATCCTGAGTGAGGGAAGTGCATCCACTCACTGGATGTGAGTTAACAAACCCCAAACTGATTCACATCTACAACACTCCCAGTCTCTTGGGTCTTCAAGCCTAGGATCTCAAACCCACTGTAACCCACTTCTCATTACCTAGCTCTGCAATAAGACTATTCCTGACCATTGGGATGATTCAGTAAAAGTGGATGACCACAAGATTAGGTGTCCTAAACCCCAGCATTAAAGACAGCACTTCTTTTACTTTCAGTGCAGCACATCATGTCACACTAATGCTTATGTTCTCTCACTTCACTCAACACAGACCTTTTAACACAGCTGCTCTGACAAATGAAAACCACCTCTAATTCCTAGAAGACTTACTGAAGCTGACAAAACCACTTCTACTTACAAAGAAAAATATACGGAAAGCAGGGACACTCCTAAGGTAGCAGCATAGAAACACAGCCCCCTCCCCCTGAGGTTATCAAATTCAGTTCTCTGCAGTTCTAGAGTGTGATTTAATGGGTGCTCAGTACCGAAGAGTTCTCAGAAAATTTGCCCCAAACAAACAAAACAATGCAATGAGAAGTTTTGTACAGAAAATGTGAGACCACTGCAGAAGCTTCCTGTACGAGAGTTTTCTGTAAAGTAGCTCATAAATAGCGTGAAAGCAGGTATTATGAGAGCAGATAGGCTTCATTATACAGTCTTGCTTTAGGAAACTACATTAAAACTTATACTAAAGGAACATTACAGTTGTGTGTTCAGCATGAAAAGAAAATAAAAAATGCTATAGGGGTATAATCAAATGTTTAACTTCCCCCTCTAGTGTGTATGCATCACAACACATACATCTAATCATATGCCATTTATCAAATATAATGCTGATTTTTAAAAACTTTTTGAACATCAACCCTTGCAAATTGCCCACAAAATACTTCTATGGATTCCTCTATGGTACACATAGACTAGCCACCTCACTGCAAGGTATTAAAAGTATTCAAGAATGCAGAAAAAGTGTATTTAAGAGAGTAAAGATGCACTTAAGAACCAATATGAGATCATTTAGTAAGTAGTCTATAATAAACCAAAGACACAGACAATAAGCACCAGAAGTAATCTTCACTGTTCAATCATGTGATTCTTTTAAAATTTAATCAACTGCCCTAACATGGGGATGGGTTTTAGTGGTGTAACATGGGAGGCTTTGCCACGTAACCAACTCTATGGCCAACTTTCATACTAACACCCTGGCTAGCAAGGAAAAGGAAAATTGGAGCAGAACAACAAGACTCTGAAGAACTGTAACTAGCTCGAGTTGCTTCCTGTGAGTGAGTACTTAGTACTTAGGTTGGTAATCCTTTTAGAGAACTTTTCTCTTTTTGGTGAAATGGTTGCAATTCAACCAAGAAAAATTTCAAAACCGCAAATTATTTGAAAAGGCAATGCAGATAAGCAGCCTCACCACAGAGAATTCCAACAGACACTGGAGCAGCTGTGACACAAACACTCAACATTAGCACTGTAGTGTTACCACTAAAAGGTTTCCCATCATTTCTTTTTCTTTATAAAGTAACACCTAAATACTGAAGACTAAGTTTTTAAATTTAGCTCCTAATTTAATATGTAATTACTGCTGCCCTGATGGTGTTTTAATGGCAATATATTTTTATTGGTAACTTCAAATGAACCTCATCTGATCACCTTAACCCTTCTCTCATCATGCTTTAGTTAATGACTCATTACCTGTAGTCACACCAGGGACATCTGTAAGGCTTTTCTCCAGTATGGACACGCTTATGTCGTGTCAGATGCGATTGTGTTGTGGAAGCAAAGTTACACTCATCACATTTGAATGGTTTCTCTCCTAGAAGGTGACAAGAGGAGATTATCAGTTTTCATCTACAGAAAAGGAAGACAAACACAAATTTCTGGCATATCCCTTGAGACAGCTTTTAGCCCATGTATATACATAGCAAACAAATACAACATAAATTTCCAAATACAATGCTTTAACTGCAAAATACGACAGAAACACATCAGTATCCAAATGACTTCCCACAGGGAATTACACAGCAGCAAAAAGGAGGAGAAAGAACAGCACTGAAACAGAGTAACCTTGTTACTGGGTCTTACTCCATGAAAATACCCTAACCAGGTGACAGGCATTTGTCTCACACCACATCTTCTCTTCAATCTGGGCCAAGAACAGCCCCAAAAGCAAAATGGGGGGAGGCAGAAGGCAAAAAATCACACTGATGCTTGTATTCAGCATATGCTCAGAAAGGAACATCTCCAGGTGAAAAGTGTCTTTGTTTCCATCTCCAACCTAAATTTTTAATGTTATCCTATAAATAACATAAATAAACTGGGACTGAGAATATGAACCAGAACTCTCTGCTCAACTCCCCCTATCTTGCCTGTTAGTCTTCTGCCCTTGTGAATATTTTCTGAACAGTAGGCCAATTTTCAGCAGAAGGACTTGAAAGGTTAATGAAAATAAAACAAACAAACACCAACTACTAAACTTCGACTAGAGCAATATTTTCAGATTACTTAAATTCAAACTATGCTGATTATAGAGCTGCACAGAAAATTTCCAGAGGACTACTAATTGAAGAAAAGTAAAAATCTTTAGTGTCTAAGTTTCTATGTGAAAAGAGTAATTTTCCTTTTACTGGAGGGGTCTACCCCTTAGAAGATACTAAGATAAAAACCTCATGACAGATACACTGTGATGACTAGTTAAGACACCTACATCCCACGTTTTTCCAACTGGTTGTCACAGAAACATTCCTTGGGGCTTACAGGCAGATATAGTTACCATTTAGGGAGGAAAGAGGTTTTCTTTTGTACGGAAAAGCTAAAAGTCACCTCCTAACTTATGTTATCTTCATTGCAGTGTGCAAGCCTTCCAATGTATTTATATAAAAACTACATAATGAATCAACATCCCTGACTTAAGAAGCCTGGATAAAACTGCTAGAAACAGATGTACTTTGTAGACTCTTCAGAGACCTAGGACAGGCAGTTTCAAATTGAACCGTAAGCTTATTAGCAGGTATAACTGGAAGTTTTTCAGGCTGACAGAAGACACACCACCAGCATAAGACTATCAGTAAGAGTGGCCTACTGCAATCAGTAGCAAATGGCCACTCCCAAACAACCATGCCTCCAAGACAAATTTTTCAAGCTGTTTACAGCAGCAGACACTGAAGATTTTGAAATACATTTTGCCAGAATTCTGAGAACAGAGAGAAATACGCATTTTTCATTCTTGGAGATTGTTGGGGTTTTTCTTCCCAAGGGAAAAAGATATGCAAGGCCCTCAAGGCCTGAAAAAACCCAAATGCTGGATGGAAAGAGAACAGAGAAGCTTCTGAAAGCTCCATAAAGAGTTGGAATAATTGCTTTTAGCAGCTGTGGGAAAGAATACCAGCCAATGTTTTTCATTTATTGTTTCATGGGACAAGGAAAGGTGAAGGGGCAGGACACAAAGGCGAAGCCTCCATGCTGGACAAATTGAGACTGCTAGAAAGTATGTCTTTCATGCCCCAAATGGGGTTTTCTTGTCAGACCCTGACACTCTGCTCTGGAGAAGCTGATTCTCCCAGCAGCTTGCATGGTAGTGGCTGCTGCTTCAATTAAACTCTCTGGGAGGCCATAGACTCCCTAGCAACGTAACCTGTTCTTGAACTGAAGATTTCCCCTTCTGATTTATTTTATCATCTAGCATTAAAGAAGATAGCAACATTTTCAAGCCTAAGTAGTTAAGCCACAGGTATTTTAGATAACATATATACTTATTTTAACTGCTTTCATTTAAAATGCACTAGAACCTTGCCAACTTGAGAAAAAAAGGTAGATCTGAACTGAAAGGAGATTTTTAGTTAGCCATTCAGGGGAGAACGGATCAAATAAAGGTTTGCTGCTCTGCCAGGGCAGGGCCAGTGGGGCTGACAGCCGAGTGAGGGCCTGTTGAAGCCAGGAGGGCCTGCAAATTCCATCATGACTGTAAGAAAAATGGTAATCTTTGCCCACTGCTACAGGAAGTTTCTCCTTAGGAAATCCTTGTGGCTAACTGCTCCTGTCAAGTAGACTATGTGTAAATCTCACCTGACAGAAAATACATCACAGCAGTACCACACAACAAAAGCCAACTAAACGGGGAGGAAAAAAGACAGCCTAGCACAGCCTGTAATTCTTAGCAGCTGTACATAAGAAACAGTATTTTTATGGAAAATTAACCAGGTTAATTAGTACAGTTGAAAAAAACCTAAAAGACAACTAGGTATTTCTTTGGGTTGGGTGATATTGAAGAGCATATTAGCTGCAGGATTACTTTTATTTATTTGTTTATTTATTAAAGCTTTCCACAGACCCACTGATTTAAGAATTTTTTGTCTTCCCTATCTATGGGCCAGGATGCTTCAATCAGTCTTTGTGTCCCAGTTTTCCCTCTACCCTTCTTGCCCCCAAGACATTTCAGGCAATAAACATAATTCTTTTAATACAGGCTGCCATTAAAAATTCCAAGAGGACTCTTGTTCACCCCCTGTCAAGGTTCTAATTCATACAAAATTAAAATTACACAAATAAAAATATCAGTACTGACAGTATTTTTAAAAACAACAGTATGTAATAACTTTAAAATAATGTATCCATAACCATCAGGACAAAGTCTACATATTTAAACACCAATAAAGGTAAAAAAAATGAAATCACACCCCCACCATTACCACTACAGAAGACTTATCTGTCTCTCACCATCTCTACCTTTATCAATAACAAGCCAAATGAAAAAAAAAAGGATAGGCACCCCAAAATGATTCAAGGGTGAACAAGCCCTGTGGAGGAACAAAAAAAGGACATACATTCCAAGATCAAGGACCCACTCTATGGGGTTTCGCTTTGTTTCTAAAACAAGCACTTTCAAAAAGCTACATTTCCTGACCACAGGATTACAAAAGAAATGGCTTTCTATTTTTGCTAATACTGCAGCCAGCTTCTGAAGTGCATCTGTTGTTTAAGTCACCTGACATGGAAAATTTGTGCTCCAACAATCAAAAACTGGGGAAGAAAATGACAAAAGGGCCACTTCATAGGGAGCACTAGTATATAAAAGCAGTTATTAAAGCTGCTGCTTTAATAACTGAAGTTTTCTCTTTTTTTCTTGCTACTGGACAAGTTCTCTTAGGTAGGGAGAAAGTTTTAAAAACCCAGGGTTTTGGTGTCTTTGCTGGTCAAAGGTTTGCTACAATCGGTCTGCCAATCTGCTGTACACGTTGGTGTAAATAGAAAAGGGAAAACAACAAAGATGCTCTTCAAATTTCATCTCTTGCTGAAAAGAGCAATAAGTCTTCTTACTGTACTGCATTACCTGTGGTATTCAACATTATAATTTTTTTAAGCTGTGGTGGGGAAGTTGAAGGGAAGAAGCTACATTATACATATAAATTCAATGCCAAGTAATGTAACTACACATTTAAGTCAAAGAGCAGTTCACATGAGAAACAGAAACACAAAGTGAGTCACTCATCTGGATAAAAACACATATATTATTAAATTTTCTTTCTTTATTACATTGACCTATAAATGTCTTGAGATGAGTGAGCAGAAGCAATCATACAAACAGTGCTCTGTACAATATAAGCTACCATCTTCAAAAATGCATGAAAGTATTTGAACAAAGACACGATCTCCTTAAGCAGTTCCATAGGTTCATGGTGACTGCCACAGCAGTGCACAGTTACCCACTAACACTTTACTACTGTGATGTACTTCTATTATCCTGGGAAGATCCCACCACAACCAACACATGGGAAGCAAATGCAGACTGTTGATGTGTAGAAGCTGAGGATGGGGTTTTTGCAATTTGCAGGAGTACTAACCAACATTAAAAAAGGGATTTCATGCAAGAGAACACATGCTGTGACTGATCAGCACTGTTGGAGTGAGACAGCTACTCCTGCACAACATGGAAGTTTACTGGGAAACATGTAGAAGAATGGGCAAACAAAGGAGGTGAGCAGAACAATAAGAGGAAGAACCCAAAGAAAAGACATTTTAAAGTTATAAATTGTTTCTGTGTTTTCATTTCAAGCCAGAAATAATTACCCTTGCTTGTTTTTCTTCCTAGTTGATCATGATTAAGGTAAAATATTTAAATTATCTGATATTATATGCTTCTTGTATGTATGTGTGTTTTTCATTTTTGGTGGCTGATTTAGAGGTAATTTACCCTTTTTTGTTACGAAATTCAGGTAATTGTTTAATTCTTTGTGTAATTCAATTTACTCTAAATCCAGCAAAAACTATCTTCAGGAAAATTTTCTTACTGGAACAAAATAAGAATGAAAAAAACTTGCTTTAGGATGACTTAAAACACGAAATCTTTTCCTCGCAGCCTTGTTGAGGCACAAGAACTATGGCATCTACGTTCCTGCAGCACTGCAAACTATCCCTTATTTACCACATGGCACCAGCTGATACTGCGAGTGGTCCAAGTCTCTTAAGACAGTTTATCACAGCCTAGGCAGCCACAAGTGCCTATTGTAAAGCATTTGGCAGACAGAGATGTAAGTATTCCTTTCAGTGTGATAAAATTCTGGTCAAACTCTGACCACTCCTTAAGCCATTGCTTCAATTCACAAAACAGAAGTTTATGCCATGGATATTTACATTGTCAGTGAAAGACTTTCAGGATACCAGAGACAGATTCTTGCAGAATACAACTGGAAGAAGGTGCACTCAAGTCATAAAATAATGTTGTAACATCTTCCCAGGACAAAATCAGCCAACAACTTCACTTATTCTCTGTCCAAAGTGTATGTTTCTTACAAGACCAGGTCATCATTACAGACATGATGTATTTAAAACAGAACACCAGGAATCTCTTGATAGGTCAAATTACTTGTTCCTACCTTACAGTTGAGATGGCCTGTATCAAGGAAATCTTTATGCAGATGCATCATGTCTGAAGTTTTTCAAGTCTTAAAACTAATGGCTTTTTCTTTCAGTTGAACATTCCTGTACTTCCCTTCATTTAAAATGAAAAACATGTCTTCAAGGGATAACTTCTATTTACCAAACTGGTCTGTATATTTTGCTGCAAGAGTGACTGAGGCTCAGCTTTTTTTACACCAAGTTATACTTCATGTTGCCTGCAATATTTCCAAAGAAGATGCATCTTTCACAAGATAAAGGCATTTCTCCAGGTACAAAGAAAGAATCTAATCTAAAAAGAGAACAGAGTAAGAAATAACAGAATAAAGAGTATCAAAAGACTAAGTGGCTGGTCCTACAGCCAGTCTTCCCTTGTGTCAAATCTCTACCAGCAGCTGAACATTTCTCTGGAGTGTCAGGACATCTCAGGCCTTGAGGCTGGGACAAGAGGAGACTTGTTAAGTTGGTTAAGACTCCTTAACTACATGTGAGGATTTGTTCATTTGCCCTTGAATCGTGGGCCTCTGACAGGTGATAGAAGTAAATTTTGGATTGGAAGATGTTCTGTGTCAGCCCCCTTGACAGCTTGTATTACAGTAGGGAATTATTTAAGCCATTTAGAGTATTTTTGATACTTATCCCTTTCCAACCTGATTGTAATTGGGTTTGGCATTCTGCTTTGGGAAAATTGTGCCAACTGGAGACAGAGAAAAAAAAAAAGGCAAAAAGAAAAGTACAAGGAGGAGTGCACACAGCTAATGACTGAGACAAAAGTTGAGCACTGGATGAAAACACAATGGAACCCATGTAAGTGCAACCCATGTAATGCTAGCAAAGGTGGATTGTGTCATCCTCCTTGAAACAAATAGAAGGTACAGATAATTTTTCTGCTAAAGAATCATCTCTGATTGTTTGTGCCACAGAGGCAGATAAATGCCAAAAAGATAGATCCCTCTGCCTCTGAGATACTGTCCTATATAGTATAAAGTTAATAGCAAAGTAATAACGAGCCTCCAGTCCTGACATAAAATATAAAGTTATGCTTGCTAGATGCAAGCTTCATGATCTATAACCTGTAAATCCCTGTGATCATAGCACAAGAAACCTCTACCACACTGGCAAAAGAAGGGCAAAAATGCCTTCAAAAACCTGGATAGCTTTTCACCAGGAGTACACCATATTTTCAGCCTAATTTTGCACATAAATCAGGAAATAAAATAGATTTTCTCTTGGCTGGTGGCCTAATGATACAATATATATATTTGATGATAAAGGCTTACATTTCTGAGAAACTAGATCTGCAGTCACATCATAGGTACAGACAAGATGGGTAAATATAAGAATTTGCATTTCTTCTACATCCCCATCCTGAAACAACTGTTTACCATTTGTGTGGCTGCATTGACTATGAGTCCTAGATATATGAAAGATCCCAATATGTCACATAGCAGGGCAATGAAAAACAAAAGGCATTTCCTATCCTCTTGATAACAATGATTTATTTTTGCTAAATAACTAATTAATTAATCAATTTCTTGGTCCACATTTGTTAAACTTGTGCCAAGATGTGAAAATTCTTCAAAGTTCCAGAAAAATGGAAACTTTAATTACAACTGAAGCACACAGCCTCTATTCCAGTAGTTGTAACTGCTCACATTATCATTCAGAGTGTTATAATAAGATTATTTATTATATTTACTAAATTACTTTTATTGGTCACTTGAAAAATACAAACTTCCTGCAGTGAATGGGAACTGACTGTGGCAGTATTCTTTGACAAATTTATGTTCTTTGTTATTAGCAAAAAAAAAAATGAAAGTAGGATTACTAACGAGACTTGCAAACAAATTTTGGCCTTGAATACACATATATTTTTTTAGAGCTTATCTGTTTCAAGATATTGACTGAAAGCACTGAAAACCCTACCTTTCTGAAAGATCAGAATCTCCTCCAAATATGGTTGCTTTAAATAAACTAGAAACAGGGTGGGAAGAATGGCTTCAGGCTCTCAAGAAAGAGAGTAGCTGCTCTCCAGGAAATTAGACATTTAGATGGTATATGTCCTGAATGAAGATTAGTTTATACAGGGACATAATAAAATCTCCCACTGTGATTCCTTTACAAAATCCATGGAAAATTCATGATGTAACAACTATAGCTTCTCATTTGTTAGCCATTTCTTTCTACTGTACATTAGACAATGGTCACTTAACTCACACTGCAATTCCTGATGATATTACATTATCCTCATGACAGTCAGTAAAACAAAAAAAAAAAAACTACAGTGGCTTAAGCAGCAACACTTCTATGTCTGTTTGAACAAAATCTATTCAAATAATCAAACACTTACAAGGAACTACTAAAAAGCACAATTAAGGTAGAATGTATTAATAAATGTTTAATACTTACACTTTTTCTGGCCTTCTGAAACTAAGAACCAATTTAATTTTGTCTGATATTAAAATTTTATAAGCATGTGGTAGGAAAGCTTTACTAATTCTGGGAGAGAAATCTTGCTTTACATGCCAGCCATGTGGTAACTCTTAAAGTTGCACCTATTAATTACAAACTATCTTAAAATTACAAAAGGGCAACTGAAACAACACTAGCTTTCAACGATGCTTCAGTCCAAAAAAATGGATTAATTTATATGTAGTTTCTAATTTTCACCCAGGGACATTCTAGCAGTCTCTTGCAAAATCTTCACAGTAGGTAATCTATTTGGGCCTTGGAAAAAAAATTTAGTAGACTTAGTATTCATTGAAAGAAGAAAGCCAGTCTTCACAATTCTACTTCCTTCAGAAAAAAACCCCAAAAAAACCCAAACCCACCAAAAATACCCCGCACTCACCCCCAAGCAATTATTCAAACTCCCAGCTAACAGATTTGATGCGGACCCTGGGCATAGCGACTTCACAAAAACGAGAAAAAGCAAAGCAAACAATGAGCCAATGTCTTATTTGTGCTGTAACATGCTATTTGACTTGTGTTACTCCCCGGTGCAGAGGGACTCCCTTGCTGGGGAAAACACAGCGAAGAGTAAAGGCAGCTTTACTGACCTGTGTGCTGCCGCCGATGCTTGGTGAGGGCATGACGCGTCCCGCCGGCAAAGCCACAAAGGTCACAGAGGAACGACTTCTCGCCTGTTGCAACAATAAACAGATGAGGGACTGCGGAGGTCACAGATCATTAAAACATATCTATCAAGGCTTTCAGGGTTACTAATTCCTCCAATCAAATGTTTCCATGTAAATATGTCAAATGGGAATGAAATTACCACTGCGGTTTATTGACTGTGATAAAATCTGAAAAGCACCACTGAACATAATTACATACTTGTCAGACCCATAAAAATTAGCTTTATTATCAATGGAATGGTTTTGTACAACTTCATTTCTGTTAGATGTCTTCCAGATGGGGCTGCTTTATGCACTTGAACAGTTTTTATGCATATCCTGATTTTTTACAATTCCCATACATCTGGCCTTTCTGTGCTGAGTAAAGATTGCCTGGAAAAAAAAAGTTAATATACTGTATATATGATTCTGCTTAAATAAAATATATTTAATTTACTAACAAATTAAAGGTACTGAGAAATTTTCAACAGACTAGGTCACAGTCATCTTTAGTTACCTTCTATTTACTAATAAGTATTAAATTATTTTCTTGAACACAAGAAGAGTGCAGGCAACAATAAAAGCCAAATTATTGAGCACCAGTGGCAATTCAGCACTGTTTATGTTTCTAAAGTTTTCATGGCATAAAGAAAACAGGTCTGGGGATTGCTGCTGAAATTGCAGCAGAACTCACATTGTTAGTCTTCAAATGATAATTCTTCATTCCAAACCTCTGGATCAATTTGAGAGATTTTGGCAAGCTCAATAATCATTAAAAGTGTATAAATGACCTCTTTTTAGCATTTTTTTTTTAAACAGAAGCTAGGATTTTGTCCTGTTGCCTATAAATACAGTTTATCATTTCACAGCAATATTTTTACACAGTATGTACTAACATGCACAGAAATCTCAGTCCATAAAGGCCACATGGAAGGTCATTAAGAAGTAGTAACACTAACCTCATGTATAGTCTCAATAACTTGAGATAAGACTGAAATTTTTAAATTTTTTTTTTTTTAAAGAATCTAGTTAGTCATTTGGAGCCAAATTTTTTCCTTCCACAGTAACACAGCAGTGAGGGGGCTGGTGGGGCAATGAGGCTGAATTCATTGAAACTAACTTCCAACTCTTCCCTGTGGGGAAGGAAATTTAGTTCCTACAAAAGACAGCTGAGTTAAGAGGTCCGGTGTCAAATTACCAAGTCCTGTGGAGACAGAAGGATGGAAACCTCCATGCTGTTTATTCCCACATAACCCAACACAGGAATACACAGGCTTTCTGGAAAGGCACAGTGCCTCAGTTAACTTTGGATATTGTTCATGTAAGCAAGAGAGCATCTCATGAGTGGGAGCTCCCAGGAGAGCCTTGCAGGGACCAGCTGCCCTCTCCCACCACCACCTCAATGAGATCTCTGAGGAACCCCAGCTCCTCACCCCAGCTGCCCCAAGAGAGGGAGTCCCTGGGCCCTGTGATACCAGGAGGAAAGCAATTCCAAAGTTTCCAAGGCGGCTTGAATCCTACCACCAAAATGGGATGACAAAAGAACTGATAAACCTCTGCCACATAGCAAGGCTATGAAATGCAATGGGCACATATTTCAGAATTTCACCGTTTCAGAAAAAAGCAAATGGTGCATTGTTATTTTCTGCACCAAAATCTGGTCATGTAACGCAGACTGAAATTATACAGAATTTAGGGCTTTTTTGAAATTTTGGTCTGTTGATAAGAGTATCCCAGAGGAGTAGCTAAGTTGTGAAATAATTTCAGTACATCTTTGGGAGTCAATTCCAGCAATCTGTTATTATAATTGAATCTAAGAAAAAAAACACCAGAAAAAGCAGAACAAAAAGCCATTCTCACTATCACATGAAGAATGCAGTTGTGCTAAATGATGTAACAAAGTTTGAATTTTACTGCAATATGTTTGTCAATAATATTATTGCTGAGGCTATGCATGATTGTTACAGAGATTTCTGCAAAGTCTCTTCCAGGCTTTTTTTGAAATTACTTTATGGCATTTTAAAAATCAGGATCTTCAGCATGCGGCACTTCAATTCATCAAAATATCGAAGAAAAGGAATAGAATGACTACACATAATGCTTAATTATAATTAAATATTAATTTAATTAATTAATCAATTTTAAGTATAAATCTTTCTAACTAGCAGTAATGCCTAACACCCCAGCATAAAATTCACACTTTGAAGTTAAATACTGTTCCATGCCTACCAAGAAATTGCTCATCATCTATATATTATCATAAATTAGCTCATGTTGTGTTTAACATTTAGGAGCAGACCCCAGTATGGCCTGCAGCTTTATACACTAACAAGGACACAGAACACCTATAGCATCTTTGTAGGCTCACAGATTTACTGGGTAGTTTATATTTGGGCCTTTGCAACAGCTTTTGAACCACAAAGAAATCATTCAAAATCAAGCAAGGGCTTTAAAGTAGGGAAACTGATCCACCCTATAAAACAATTTGCCAGTTAAATACTCCACACTCCTCTAGGTTGAATCTACGAGCTTTCCTGCAGGCAGGGCTCTTGATGAAGGCTTTGGATACGAAAACATGAGACTGGAGGAAATTTGGCCCCTGCTTCTTAAAATCAGGAAAGGTGGTGATACCTCTGCTTTTTTGCAACATTCATTTTCAGGCATATTAATAAATCAATTACCTTATTTGTTGTATGTATCATGGTATACATACAGATACAAATATCTCCAGAAACACAGAGAGAAAACTTCATCACCTGTGACTTTAAGTTTAGTTGCACAGAATTTCCTAGCCCTGAAGCTTGATGGGGGATGAATCCCTCATATCTAGACATAATATTTCATTTGATGTTTGAGCATGTATTGATACATTGATGTATTTTACATTCTTCTGGATATGCTTAACAATTTTATCATTCCCATCTCAGAATTTGCGACTTTTTAGCTTTTAGGAAAATGTAAAGGCAATATTTCACTTGCTGTACAGGGGGCTGATCTAACTTGCCATGTTTATATGATAGCAGAAATGCAACAGAAAATGGTCCTTTTCTTAACAACTTGAATTAGTTTCAAGTGTGCCATTTTGCATTCAAATGTAGAAAGACACGGAAACCAATCCTTTATTTTCTATTAGAAAACAGCCACTGTCCCCTATCTCTCATTATGGTGCAGACTACAAGACCTAACAACAAAAATCCATATTATTGATCTAGCCAAGTCTCCACAATTATTCTTTAGAAGGAAACGCCGACAATAAATTACATCTGCACTGGCTTTTCATCTGCTGTTCGATATAAGTGATCTCTCAGGGCAGGCTGGAGACCTTAAATCGTCAACACCCTTGTCAAAGAAGCTAAGGAGGCCTGGGCTTCCCACAAACAGCTCTGAAGGAACTTTTAACCTACAGTTTCAAGCTAAAGCAAAGATTTTCAGAAAATGGGGAAGAATCTGTTCAGGAATAATAAACAAATATTTTTATTTCCAGGGAAAACACTGCATTTGATCTCTGTGAGAAAATGGCCAAGCTGTAGGTAGAGCATTTTTTCCAAGTCTCTTTTTCACTTTCCCAACCACACACATGTCTAAGTTCCTAGAAGAGTTCAGATAATGTAATGTCAACCTTATACCGCTTTTCTTTATGTACTATAATTATATGAAGCCTAATAGAATTTCAAAATCTGC
>VZRH01006505.1:183551-190071 GCA_013397555.1 Urocynchramus pylzowi
TTTGCAGATTTTAGAGTATTCACTGATGGTTCTGTAAGAAGGGACTGTCTGACCCACTGACAACCACACTATTTTCAGCAGCAACTGTCCTAGGCTACAAAACACCCTTATTTTCACTTGTCTAGACTGTTTTTCCCCTGTTTGCATTGTGAGGTCCATCTTTTATGCCAGCCTTATCCAAGATGCATTATTTCTGGCAAGTTACAAGTAAAATGATGCAATCAGGTATGCGACTGTCCATGATCTAGAAAAAAGCTAGATCTTTGAATGTATTAATAATGTAATTTGCACTAAATAGGTTTTTATCTCAAACTGCTGTACAAATACAGCAGTTTTCATGTATGCATAATACAGCTAACTCAAGATTTCCTTAAAGGATATACTTAAAAATGAACAATCTATGTCAAGCAACCTATTAAAACAAATGCAAATTTCCCCCCCAAAAAACTATTTTCACAAGCACAGAGTGAAAGAAGACTTGTGTACAGTTCTGCTAGATCCCAAAGGCAAAAAAGAAAAAAGAAGTAAAAAAATATATATACACACTGAATTGAAAACAGACTTTCAAATTACTATATCACTTGATCACTGCTTAGTGGCACTAGCGAATGACAAATACAGCTAAATACTTCCAAATGCACAGTAAAAAAATATCATGTCCGTATATCTCCCTGACAGGTCTTCATGCATTTCACATTTCAAAAGCATGACAGGGATCTTATTTCTAAGATAAATTCCCCTATCTACTTATTTCCTCGTGTATTTATTGTGGATCTAACCTTCTACTACAAGAAATAAATAAGCAGGTTAAGTAGATGCTATCTTTTAACAAATAGTTTCTTCAGACTGTATTACAACTTTATGAATGTAAAATAAATCCCTCATTTTTAAATCCACCAAGACGTACATTTAACAGCATTGCATCTATTGAACCTCAATGTGTACTCTATTATTCACACACAATAAAAATGTTAAAATAACACTGAGAGTCTGTCTTTGAAGTGACAAAAGCCAGAAAAATCAGAATTAAAGGTGCAACTCCATCTCTACCTAAACGCTGTGTGTGCCTTTGGTAGCAGTCTAAATAGGGTTTCTGACCTTTCTTAAGATGACTTTGTATTCCTTTCCCCCCTTACCCTTTTTTTTTTTTTTTTTTTTTTTTTTTTTTTTTTTTTTTTTTTTTTTTTTTTTTTTCCCTCCTCTAATGGAGAAGGATAGAAAAAGACCAAAAGATGCTTCAGAGATGATAGTGATTTTTATCTGCCTCAGGTTAAGAGAGTAGACCTGCTTAGGGACTTCAATTTACATATTTTTGTAAATAAACAATTTTAAAATTCATTAGGCATTATTTTTTTTTCTCAGTGTTTCCAGACTCTAGAGAAAGAAAAGAATACCCAATACTGCTACTTTTCCTGATGGTTTGCAGAACCCACTCCCAGTTAGGAAAAGCCCTTTAAAGATTTTTTCTCAAAGAGAAGGTCGCAATATCGCCAATTTTCACAAACTGGTTGGCAGTATCAGCAGCAGAGTGTGGCTTACAAGGAATATAAATTAAAGTATGCATCCAGAGTTTTACAAGGAATTTTTTTCCACAATGTTCCTAGTTCATTCAACACACAGGATGGCCCTGCTCTACAAGCCTCATTTGGCAGAGAAATCTTTCACTCTTTAGAATACTTCACACACAAAGTTCTCTGATTTTTTTTTCCCCGTCTGGATAATAACTTACGCACATGAGCCCCAGTTTAATCATTAAATCCCACGTTTCCCTACACAGGAAGCAACTACAACTAAACAAAATAATTCCAAAATTTGAAAAAAACACTTTCATATGATCCATCAATGGACCCCAAATTTCTGCTACTTTTCATAATATCACATCTTCCTAACAAGCACCTACTAGAAATACAAGCTGCCTAAATGATATGCAGAGAAAGGAAATATTCTTACCCCCAACAGTCTTGCAAGGGCATAAGCAGATGGGTATAGCAGTGGGATGAAAAGCTGTGCAACATGTCAAAAGCAATGCTGAAGTGTGTACCATTTCTGCAGGTTACTAAACTGGATTATGAACTTAAATGGCAACTGAAAATCCAACAAGTGAATACATTTCTCTAAATTCTTGAATTTTTCAGCATTTATCTGGCTTCATTCTGGTGGCTCACAACCTGCTGTCAAAATATGTATATAAATTTTAAAAAGTAATTTCACCACTAAACTGTACCTGTTGTTAAGTCTTTAAAAATGAAAAGAAATTTTTAAAAATGCCAGTAAGTACCTAGCAAAGGACAGTTTGAAACATGCAGTTTTCCTCAGGAAAGAATACTTTCATGAAAGAATTGCATAGTGATGCCTTAAAAATGAAGGCACCTTAGAAAACTGAGCAATGTGTGAGATGATGTATCACATTTGTGCAAAAAAAAAAATCAACAAATTCAACCCAGTTGTTTGGATGGGTCTAAAAACTTGACTACATCACATTCTGGACAGCACTCAACATTTCTTCAGCTGTGAGGAAAAAAAAGTGTTTTCAAAACTGCCATCACCTCAAGTCTGAGTCTTAACAGAAGATTGTTCTGACTTGTGCATCGGCAATAGGTTACGTGCATCAATTTCTGACCTTTGCTTCAGCTTTGAAATATCACCAATTTCAAATTTACCCATCCTAACACACTGGGCCGAATGCCTCATGTCACAGAAGTGACAAAATTGGCCCAGTGTGCTCAATACAGCAGCAGAGCAGAGGAAAATGTAGGTCTGTAGCTACAGGTGGGTTAATAATTCCACGGGTACGATACACATCAGAACAGCACAGATCTGATTCTTCAGTCTCTCTTCTGACTCTGCAGTACATTTTGAGGTGAAATGTAGCGAAAATTTAGTCTTGTTACTTTTTCAAGCATTTACACCTCTGAAGAGAGTCAGTTTCTGTTGAGGTGGCAGCTACTATTTCTACAACGTTGCTTTTCAGAATAGAAGCATACTCTAGATAGGTATCTTCCAAATTAAAAACATTTTTAACATTATCTAGGATAAATGAAGTAGGATTAAAGGTTACTCTCTGTGAAGAAAACAGCAGTGTGAGCCAGCTGAAAGACATGATGCAACCACCAGACAAAGCCTCATGATTCCCATTGTATTCATTAAGGCATAATGGAAAGTTTTAAATTTATCATCTTCCACAGTGTTATAATATTCTGTCAATTTTGTAACATTAATCTTGCTGCAGAGCTTTCTGTAACACAGAATCACTAAAATAGTGTCACAGCCTACTGTTTAATGCACATAAAGGTATGTTTCATTAACACTACTCTGTGAGTTTTTACTAGGACAAATATATAATGTAGAAAAAACTGAACATCTGTATATAATAGTAGTGATTCAAAAGCTTTTATACCAATAAAACTTACAGATTAATTTGAACACATTTTTTTTTCCTTTACCTAGAGGACGCTAGAACACAGTCATGGAACAGAAACCCTGGATTAACACAATCTAATTGACTGACGTTAGAAAATGGGCAAATTTTTGTAGTTCCATTACCTTTATCAGTTGTTCTCCATCATAAATTTCTCAGTTGTTACTGCATTGCATGTGACAATATTTTTAATCAAGAAAAGCTTGGTCTACCCTAAAACTGTTCTGGATCTATTTATCTGGATACTGGAAAACCTCTGGAATTATATTTGATTCTGGGGGAAAGAAATTCAGGAAGATTTTGAATTCTGTATAAGCAGATAAATCACTTGATCAAATGCTCTAAGAGTATTTTACATCAGAAAAAGCAGTTCATGACATTCAGGTAGATGAAGAATAAAAGGAAAAACTAGAACTGTAAGTCAGTCTGTGAATTACACTGCATGGGACTCATCCATATGTTTGTAAATAGGGATGTAAATATGGTCTTTAATTTTTAAGAGCAATACACATGCACTGGAGTTTAGTACATCAGATTCAAATCATGAGGATCCTCGTGATTGTAAACATAGGCTCTGCTATCAAAAGTTTGCACAATTTTAAGGAAAGATATGCAACTACCTTCTGATACCATATTTGTTCCTAATATTACATCAAGATGCCATTTACATCCTCAGGACATTTCCAAAGATGGACACAATTAAATTAAAACAAAAACTAAAACAAAAAACTAAAACTAAAGTAAACTAAAACTTGTCTTTAGAAATAATTTTTTATTTTAACTTTATTAGAACCATTACCTACCTTCTAGGATATCAGAAATTTCCCTCAGTATCTTTTGAAAACAGACCAAAAATACATATAAACAAGTATATTCAATCTCAAAACCATTGGGACCTTGAATGTTTTTTTCTTGTTTCTCAAAGAGAAAACAGTTCCTACACTGTAAGAAAGGTTTTGATATTTGCTGTCTATTATGGTTGGGTTTTCTTGGGGGTGAGGGTGTTATTTTTGATATATGTCAGATCTCCACTGTAAAACCAGCTCCTTAGAGCAGAACAGCAACACCAACAGTGACTCGTGTCATTAGAATAAATAAAACCCACTAGCCAATACAATCAACTGACAGACTTGAGGATGCTTGAAAACCATGGTAGACATCAATTTTTAGCTAGATCTTGTCTCCTCTCAGACAGAACACCCACTCAGTAAGAGCTGACCTCTTATTCTAATGTCTGTTTGCAGGAGATACTGTTACGATGGAGTTTACTGCATATGAAAAGCCTTGAGCAGTTTTCTCATGGAAAATTTCTCTTCAGGATGAACATCTAACCAGGCCTAAGTCAAACTAGATTGAAAATTAATCAAATAAAGTGTTTCCAAAGAAACCCCAAAACTTCACCACACATGAGTAGACAAAATAATTTTCTTTCTTTCAGGGTTCTGACTACTCCCATGTTCATGTGTATATAACTTTAAAACATAGAGAAATTGCATGTCTGTATATTCATCAAGCACAGGAGAAGATCAGTGCTCTTTGCACATTTGTAATCAAGTACTTTGGCAGTTCTCAAATTTCTTATTTTTCTACCACATTAAAGTCTTCTATCCTTTGCATTCTACCCTTCTATCCAAAAAACAACCCAGCACATAATGGCTAGAAACCAGCAGATGCCAATTCTTACTCTGACCCACAATTAATTTCCTATTTAATTAAAATCTTTATTAAAGAAATGTATTTTTAAAACTCTAGAAGTCTTTCAGAAGTGATGAAAACTACTCTGTTGCTAACAAAACCAAGGAAACACAATGAGTTTAATTTAGGTCACAGTGACATCAGAGAGGTTTATTTATTGCCAGCTTTGTTGCATCCAACAAAGCTTTAATCTGTGACATGCTGTAGCTTGTAAAACAGCAAAGTGGTATGGTATCAGAGAAACTACACCATGCCATACATTTCTAAAAACGTCTGGTGTCAAGTACATAACATTCAGCAACATCATCAAGAAGAAAGGGAAGGGATTTTTGGGGGGTTGTTTTTTGTGTTTTCAGTTTACATTTACAGCTGAAACAGCCTTTGAAAATTCCTATGAAGACTTCACATACTGAAAGACAGCTGTTTTTTTTGTAGTTGGAGATGATGAGAGTGCAATGTTTTTATGAAGCTGAAAATCAGGGCAGACCTTAGGTTTTACAAAGGGAAAGGGTGAGAATCAAGGCTTGGTTCTGTGAATGGCAGAGCTCATCCAGTGTCAGACAGATACACCTCGGAAGGACAGAAGGGTGAGAAAATCAGATTTCAGCACATGCAGGACAAGAACTGTTTTGTTCCTTCAAGCCAGGGTTTCATCGGGGTATTATGGGAACAAAGGAATGCAGTGGGCTTTGGGTATCAAAACCCCTCCAACTCCAGATATATTTGGACGTTGATGGCCTGGACCTCCAGTCTTTTGGGAGCACCTTGGGGAGCACTGAAGCCACTGTGAGCAGACTAACAGAGCCCACAGTGGCCCACTGGACATGTGGCTGCTGGGAATGTGACTGAGAGTGAGGCTTTAACAACTGCTCCACCGGCCTGAAAAGAAAGTTCCTTTTAATTTTAACCAAAAGTGTATCGGGAAGTTTATGTATTTGTAGTTCAGCTACTGCTTAATTACATTTAACATATGCTACCATACTGCAGACTACTTAAAATATCACACTTATTCAAATCCACATGCCAGTGATAGTTTGTATCTGGTGGTTAATTTAACCCAAGTTCAGCTACCAATGCAAAAAGTTCACCTGCTTGAGAGAAGCCCAGATTTCCCTGTTTGTTCCTAAATCTTCTCAGCATGGTCTAGGTCTGATTAAGACCCAGATGCAGTGTAACTCTGTGCTGAAATGCTAAAAAACAGACAAATCACTAGTTTCATTTTGACAAATTTTGACAATTTCATTTTTGCACTTGAAGGGTATATACTAAAAAAAAAATAATTAAAATAATAATACCATTGCTAGCACAATTAATAAAACTTAATTTGCTATAGATGTGTGGTTAGTATATATCCTCTTTAAATTGAGAAGAAATACGATGGAATTTCAGAGCTGGATAAGCCTATTT
>VZRH01006514.1:4281-20529 GCA_013397555.1 Urocynchramus pylzowi
GAAATCCCAAATGGTAAAGGGCATGGAATGCTGTTGAGGTCCTTGCAGGAGTAATTTGCATGATCAATTGTGCCTGCAAACGCCCAGCTCATAAACCAGTGTTTTACTGAAGAATACATCTGATAACCATTGAATTCCAGTAGTTGTCACTAAATAATATTGACCCCATTGACTGCCTGTGGATGTCAATGAAAACCTTCTGATGGTTCCTCTGAGAAATCCCTCAGCATTACCCAAGCATATAGGATGGCACATCTAAATAAAGGAGCCATCAGCCTTGAGAGATGCCAGGCATTGTCACTGTGCAGTTAATATACAATCTAATCTCTCTATGTTAACTCTAAAATTGCTTCAGAACCTTTAACACACACTTCTGCCACACTGGCGTTTTTAATCTGATTGCTTTTTAATTTGTAATATCCAATATAGTAAAAAATTCATATATCTGTTATTGCTACCACGAATTGGCCCATGAGTCCAGTGGGGATTTGTGATGAAAGGAAGGAAAGAATTAAAGCAGGAGGTTGTGGTTCAGGGCTCAGCTCCCGATCCTTACATGGCTGGCACTGCAAAAATTACCAATTTTTTATTATATCACTATCATGTTATTCTCATAATCACAACATGGGTCAGGGTTTAACATCAATGTTCTTTCTCAATCAGTTTTATTCAATGAAAATGGCATATTATACTTCGTTTAACTGTCCATGATGCCTTTGAGCGACCATGGAAACAGAATAATCATAAATAAGGTTTTAAATACAATGTTTTCCATGTCTTCTCCCCCTCCCTCCCCAAAGGACAGCCTCTGTCATCCAACTCAATGAGCTGCAAAGATCCACTCTAAAATGTTTGTTAAAATCTATTCCTTTGGGGATCCTTTTCTAGTGACTGATAGCAGAAAAACCTTGTATTTACTAAACCACATTTCCAGACACCAGCTTGTGCTTTGAGACCTGGGAAAGGATAGATGGAGCCATTTGTCTTGATAATAGAGGCTCTCCAAGCACAGAAAACCAGGAAGAAGTTACCAGCCCAAATTCTGTTTAGACTCATGTGTTGGTAAACAATTATAGTGTTCAACAGAGATTTTAATTAATATAATCACATACTAAATACATATGATAAGAAAAATATTAACAAAAAATCATTGACTCAAAGAACTTTTTTGTTTGTTTGATCTCCTGATTTTTATTTCACAGAATCAGCTGGGTTACAAAAGACCTTTGGGATTATCAAGTCCAAACCTATTTGTTAATAAGGTTGAGCAAGAAATGATAAGGACAAAACTCCTTTTGGTATCAGGCCTGATATCAGGCAGAGATGGGAATGCTGCTGCTCATAGGTGGAAACTGATGATTCCAGAACTATGTATGTGCTATGAAAATTAAACTTCTCCAGACTAATGAGGAAATATTTAAATTCTTAAAATTGGTGGCTGTGGGGTGGAAAGTAACCATATTCACCAAGAGCCAACAGACCCAGCTGTGTTTAGTGCCTTCAATGTTGTTTTCATTCCATTCCTCAGCCATCAGTCTCTCAAAAGCCTGCTTCAGTAACCCTCAGTGACACTCTCCTGTGTAAGCTGTGGGAGTAATTCTATTTAATTTCTGTCTTTATGGTGTTATTGAGAAACAGAGAAAAATGCTTTATCATGACAAATCTGATATTCTAAAATTTTCAGACAGGGACAGTGCTCAGAAGTTCATTTGATTTTGATTAAATTCAGCTAATGCTGCTAAAATTACTGTTATAAATATTTGTGGAATAGAAAGCCTGGTGGAATAGAACTGCAGCACAGGTTCCCAGCACCCTGAATAACAGAGAACCAGTTAATCTATGTACCAAAGTTTAGTTGAACTATGAAAATATACAATGCTTGGATTTCTTTGTAGACATGTAGCTAGATCTATTGAAATATCAGACCTAAACTTTATTGTTCTCATGCGATTAGTGTTGCCGCAAATATTCACAGAAATACCTCTCATATGCTGGTCATAGTTAAATCACTCTTCTCAGGGTTTAGTGAGTTCTGGACAGGGCAAGAGCTCTCACTTTGGTGATGAATGTTTTGGATGAAGCCCTGTTCTCAGTTGTTCATGACTGTTGCAGTTCTTTACAGCTTCTTCCTTTACTTATTTACTTCTTTCACTGTATTACAAAACACTTCTCTCTCCAACTTCTTCAGTTGTATCATTCAATCCCGCATCCCTTCCCACCAGGATCCCTCCCAAGTGTTATATGACTTCAGAAACCAAACATTTACAGGATTTTTGTCTTTATGCACTGCTGTGGGTTTGTCTGGCTCTCATCACCCCCGTCTGCAGTGCTGGGTGCAGGCGACAGTGACACCAGTCTGGGTTTGCAGTGGGGGCTGCAGGCCGTGGGTGGGCAGCCAGGAACAGTTTGTTGGCAAGGACTGTGACAGATTATCAAAGGCTGGCACAGTAATAAGTTAATTTCCACCCAAATGAGCTCATTACCTCCCTCTCACCCCTCAGCTTTAGGGCAGTGATTCACGTATGGGTTTCGGTATTCTGTGGTTGATTCTGATCACCCTTTGCAGCTTTAAATGTACAGCACTGCCCTTTGTCACCAAAAAGGGACATTGATCACACAGGGGGGAGTCTACCAGTTAGCGAATCATGGCATCCCAGAATGGTTTGGGTTGGAAGAGACCTTAAAGACCATTTAAGGTCTCAACCCCCTGCAGTGGCAGAGACACCTTCCACTAGAGCAGGTTGCCCTAGGCTCCATCCCACCTGGCCTTGGGCACTTCCTCAACTCTTGTGCAATATCTGACATAAAGAAGTGATTCAGTCTCTCACTTCACCCAGCATAATGATGTCAACAATAACTAAATGTGGTGTTTGTCAGCTTTCAATATCTAAGGACAGTAAATGGATTTTGGACTGAAAGAGATCAAAGCTCAAAAAACAATAGTTTAGAGCTTCCTCAGGTGTGTGAGGGGTTGATTGGTGATCCCAGGGCAACAGCAGGGGACAAGAGTAAAGTGTGTCCCCAAAGACTTCATTACTAAGAACACATCCATCAGATTGGAACACCATTAACTGGAGCACAGAAGGATTTAGGAGCAAAGCGTGAAGTACATGGAAAGGCTTCTGAGCTGACCAACATCTCCAAGTATCAGCAAGGTATTGATGACTCATTATTCAGTGATTATTACTGCTGCATATTCATACAATATATTGCAACCACAAGTCTTTCCAATGGAGCTGCACCCTCTCTGTTTCCCCCACTTGCTTGATTCAAGAAATGACAATTTGTCAAATAGTGCAAATACATTCAGTTGGAAAGCAGAGGAACAGTCTCATTTTCTTTGATATCAATAACAAACTAATTAGCTGCTGCAGCATGTTTATTTTCTGTTTAATAAAAAGCTGACACACTGGTCATTAGTATCTTAGGACGTACTAAGTTTAATATGCAAAGCATACCAAAATTAACATAATAACTATGTCAGAACAAAGAGGATAGAAAATGTTTAGATAAATTTAACTCTTTAAATTATTCTAGCTTTACACTAATGCACTAACCCAGGCAGTTGCAGTATTTCCCATTGTGTGCAACACTCTGATAAATTAAATGTATCTTGGATACCTTTATTTATTCTCATAGTCCTCCATCCATGGTTGTCATGACCAGCACTAGGAATAAAATAGCTCTCAAAAAAAGATATTTTTTTATGCTTTACAGTATGTACATGCACATAAAAACATAGCTGGGCTACCAAAAGGGAAGGGTTCATGTACTTTCCTGAGGAGAGATATTCTGCCCTTACAGTTCTTGTAAGTGTATTTGATTTAATTATAAACCAACGTTAGCTTTTCCCCATCTGCTCATTTATGTGTTTTTAGCATCTTATTTTGTTCCAAAAATAAATGAAAACACATGGAAGTTATGTTAAGGCTGCCCAGGTAAAAGCGCAAAGTTTGAGTTCTAACCGTAATTTTTCAGCTACACATATCTCCCTCTTTACTAAGCACAGAAAATGCAGAGAAAAACACACATTTATTTCCACTGCCAATTTAATCCTGAAATCCCAGTGCAGGTTTGTCTTTTTTTTTTTTTGTTTTTTTGTTTTTTCGTTTTTGTTTTTTTTTGTTTTTTTTTGTTTTTTGGATAAGAAGGAAGGACTAGGCAGGTGGAAGCACCTGTGGAAGTTCATGACTGTCTCTCTTTGCTGCAGCTGTGTGTAAGATTTTTATACAAGGTCTTTTCTGGGACAGGCATTTCCATCCTGCACCAACAACAACCTTCCAAAGAGGCATTTCTGCTCTCCCCAGAGTGCATGAGAAAAGAATATGCGATCAGTTTACAAATGAAAGTCAGCAATCACCTGGAGAACTTGGAACTGACACATACTTACAACTTTTTTACCCCAATGCTGACATCTTTCAATTCAATCCCTACATCCCAGAACTATGAGAATAATGGGAGACCAAAAAAAGAAGTAGCTGCTTGGAATAAACACTGGAACTATTTTCACTTTATTAAAATTCATATATAGACCACATGTACTAATTAATATTCTCATCTGTTCTTTCTTTTGGTGAAAACTTGTTTTCAGGGAAAAAAAGAAAACTGGTTTTCCTCCTAACTTTCCAGATATCATTTTTACAGAAGAAACTTCCTTTGTGATCATTGCCCAGCCTGACTTTTTATACACCAGTGACCATGACCCAGAGTGGGCAGAGCTGTGTGATCTACCTTGATCTTCAAGCATTTCTACAATGAAAAGACTCAATTTTTGGAGTCTTCAACTGAAAAAACCAATCCTTTGGCTTTTTATTGTAATAAAAATGTGACAGCAAACAGAGATGCCAAAAGGAATTCCAGGGCCTCATGCACTAATCTCCTCTGTCCACGCTGAGCTGACTGTCTGTACTTTTCAGGTTTTATTTTGTTACAATTCAAGACCAGGAACAAAAGCAAGTTCTGTGCATTCTCCTCTGGTCCTCAAGAAAACCTTTAACCTCCTGTGTGGCATCCTGACTTCTCACAACTACCAAATCTACAATGGGATCTGTATCCCTTTGCTACAGACATACTCAGGAGCTTCTGGAGGGAAGGAACAACCTCCTCCCCCTCACATCTCATTTTTCCTAAAGAAAAGTAGAAATTTCTGAAAGAATAACAAGTAAAACACCCCTAAAAAGCCATTCTTCTGAAAAAAACCCCAACCAAACTCAAACCATAAATCCCCCAATTACAATGTTCAGCACAGTGACACTTGCAGAACAGCTTCCCCTAACTTTGAAATAGTAACAAACTACAACATTTTCAAATATTCTGGTTTTTTATGAAGCAGCTCATAGAGAATTCTATTTGATATATTCCAATATGGATATGTTCTAATAAAACTTTAATGCAGTTTTAAATCTGGTTTGCTGACCCTGGATCAAAAGATCTCTCTCTATTGGCCCCAGTGTCAAGATGTTCCTGAGACCTCTATATTTTATGACATTTAAGCAGAACTATGTTCTTTGGGATGCCACACTGCATAGCTGGCAGCACTGTCTGCACTTTGTGTGCAGGAGACTTTCTCCAGAGGGCAGGGATCCAGCAGTGTGTGCACATCCAGGACCTGCCTTCCACCTGAGCCATGGGTGGTAGTGGGTTGTGCCTGCCTGAAAAGCCAAAACATTCAGGTATGCACACTCACAGCACAGCAAATTAATGTATTTGCAACAAAATGTATCTACAATTCTGCAGCTTTTATCATGGTAAGAAAAAAAATAATCCTGGGACTGAACTATTTCTCAGACAGTAGATAATACTACTTTCATAGTAACTGCTATTTATATCTTAGCTGAGAAAACACTGTTCAACAATTAAATCAGCTTTAACTTTGAGGGGCACCAAGTTGCTGAGGGGACTGGAGCATGTGCCCTGTGGAGCCAGGCTGCGAGAGGAGAAGGTTGTGTGGAGAGCTCACAGCTCCTTCCAGGGTCTGAGGGTCTGCAGGGAACCCAGAGAGGGACAATTCCTCACGAACTGCAGTGACAGGACAGGGGGGAATGGGCTCAAACTAAATTCAGATCAGATATTGGGAAGGAATTGTTCCCTGGCAGGGTGGGCAGGCCCTGGCACAGGGTGCCCAGAGCAGCTGTGGCTGCCCCTGGATCCCTGGCAGTGCCCAAGGCCAGGTTGGACACTGGGGCTGGGAGCAGCCTGGGACAGTGGAAGGTGCCCCTGCCCATGACAGGGGTGGCAGTGGATGGGATTTAAGGTCCCTTCAATCCAAACCATTCCATGATTCTATGATTGTATGATATCTCATGAATGGCACTACCCAAAAGAAGAAAAAACAAAACAAAAAACAAAACAACAAACAAAACAATACAATTTCTGCTCAAAACAAATATCCTAATTCCCTTATTAATTTATTTAGCTGGAAAGGGTCATCCTGGTCAGTCTTCTTTCTGACTTGTTAATTTTAAATTACCTCATCTGTCTTGGGGGAAAACAATTATTGGAATTATTTAAGAACTATTTAATTAACCAACTATGTGAGAATAAGCTGGTACTGCAAGGAACCCATTTGATGCCTATTAAATTTGTCTCCATATGGATGCATCTTCAATCCCTGGTTCCCTTTGTGTCCTCAGGAAGAACTTCTCCTTGCTGGGAGTGCTTCTGATGTGCAGCAGGTTGCTGCCTATTTTAGACGATGACATTTCTGAGAGCAGTTGGGTTGATATACTTGTACTAACAAACCAAGCTGGGGGAAGATTAATATTTTCATGGCAAAGGTCAGCTGGGTGATAATGGCTTGTTGTTTCCTCAACATGACTTTTTAAGGAAGGTTACAGTAAATTAACCCAAGTCCTGTCTGTCAATCCATTTTCGGCCGCATGACATGTTTGCTCTTTGATAAACTGCTACAGTTCAGTGTGCATTGTACTCAGCTAGGAAAGAGCTGGAAGGAAAAAGCTTCTCACACAGACAGATTTAAATTCTTTGGTAATTTAGCCAAGGAATGATAAGCTTTCTTTAGAAGGAGAGTCCCAAAAGTGCAGGTCAAGGTGGGTGTTTGCAGCTTATGACTATCTCAGCGTAGAACATGATGATAAATGGCTTGATACTAATACATTCAAGACAGATTGCTGAAAGCCCTTTTTTTTTTTTTTTAAATTTTAAAATAGCTTGGATTTTTCATGTTTGCCAAATTCTCACACCCTTGTACTCTGGTTTTTTTTTTTTTTTCCAGTGAGGGCCCTGATTCAACAAAACTCTTAGCCATCTTCTTTACAAAAGGGCTCCAGTGACCCTAAAAATAAACATACTGGGTTAATCCAGCAGTCCTTCTATATCCAACATCCTTTCCCAAACAGTGGCTGGGCAAAGGCAATCACACCCTGGCAATCACTCTATTCACTTCTCTCCATCTACAGACCGTGGAAGGTTTCACTTGACTAACAGCTATTCTGTCCTGCTTGTCCCCCAGACTTTTCAGGAAGAGACAAAGAGGTGGAAAAATGCCCTATCCTTCCAAGCAGTCTTTGAGGAAGACAGCAGCAGCAGGGAAGGTGACCCTTGGCTCACACCAGGAGGAGCTGATGCACCAGGAAGCGGCTGAGAGCAGCGAACCATCCCCATCCAGCCTGGGTATATTGCTGTGGCTGCCGCTCAGCCAGGAACTTGGGCAGAGCTCCAACGCACCTGCCAGGACTGAGGCCTTTCAGGGGCACCCTCCAACAGCTCAACAAAGGCTGAGGAGGCAACCCCAGCTCCCCTCGTTTCACACGGAGGTAGGAGCACACAGGACACTGGTGTGCAAAAGGACATTAACTTTCAAAAATCACAGAGGTGCACTTTCTTTGCCCTTTTCTACTGCCTGCTCCCTGTCCTTTCCCTAAGCCAGGAGGCTTTATGGAATTCTGTGGGTTTCAAGATGTCAGAAGCAAAAAGGAAATAAAAAAGGCCCAAGTGAATGTTAGAAAAAGAAATCATCAATGTCTCACATCAATGCCTAAAACTTGTCATAGTCTGTGGGATGGGAAATCAAAAGTTGAATGAGTAAAAACTCAATATTTCAGTTTTTCTAAGCATGTTCACATCTCAAAGTTTGCTTTCGCCTGGAAATAAAATGATCTATCTTTAGGAAACTTCTGATACAAAAACATTAAAAACCCCAAAACATTTACGGTGTCTATTCTGAATTTAGACAAAGATTCCGTTTGAAAACTTCCGGATCACTACCCTTTCATTTAGATGTATTTATCATTTCTACTTTTGCCACTCTTACCTGGGTGAGGAAGTCAACACAAAAGATGCACCAGAGCAGTTAGAAAAGCACAATACACAGATCATCACTGCAGCCTCAGAGGAAAATGCTGCTCTTTGCTGACACAACCCTGACTGGGACCTCATCAATCCAGCTGGAAAATCAAAGGGTGCTAAAACCAGACAGTCTCCTAATTAGTACAGAGTGCTAATCCCTTCCTCTGGAGTGTTAAAACTGCCTCACTGGTAGAAAATCTGATGTAGGAAGTAAGATGGAAGTAAAATCTCTACCAGGAAACTTGTGATTAATGAATTAAAAATACAAAACCAACTCAATATCAATATTGTTTTGAATCAACTGATGCGCAATATACTAAAACATCAGGAAATACCTACACGTTTATATATGTATAAATATCAGAAAGGCCCTTTGTAAAGGAAAATATTATGGTTGCTATCTGCTGTAATAATTTTATTGCATTTTGTTGCAGCCTGAATTGCTGCTAGTAAAGCCCAGGGTAAGAAAGCAAAAAGGGCCTTTGCATGGTACCCACAGATGTTTGATTCAGCCACCCGGTGAGGTGTCCAGGGCCCAAGGCACACACACATGGCAGGTCCAGGTTCCTCTCTCCCGAGAGGCCCAGGGCTGACCCTGGGCTCGGGGCAGTACAAAGATTAGGAAAAATCAGGGAACAGGGAGGAGTGGCTCAGGGACACAGGAACAGACATAGGAACAGAGGAAGGAGCTGATGGGGTCTTACAGGCTTTCAAGGGAAGCTTCTTGTGTTTCCCCAACCCAGGGGATGCCCTCCAGGGTCTCCACAGCATTTTATGCAATTTCCATATGAAAATATTTTTTCTCTTCCTGCTTGTATTTTGAGTTATTTTTAAATTGAATACAGGGCTTTCTGCAACCTTCTCATCTTCTATTAATATCAGTGGGATTTAGATTATCATGTAACACTATAAATTGGAAAACTAATCAGTTGGAACTTGATGTATAACCAGATTCAGTTAGTTTTAGTATAAATGGTTCAGAGTATTAATGAAAAATGCTCACTCTTGCAGAGCAAAATCCCTTCTGCCGTGTCCATAGTCCTGGTGATCTTCAGAAAAGCCTCCCAGGCTCTGTTGTGATCCTTTCTTGAGGTGAAAGCTGAGAGCTCAGGATTTAATCAGCTCTGATTTCAGGGTAACCATGAGAAATATTATCTGTGTACGTATCCTCTTTGCATTTCTGTTCAGATTTTTACTGGATAATGAGAACCATCATGGAAAGAGAACAGAATCCTGCACCTCTATGATCATGTAATTTGTGGCACTTCAGTTTCTGCACCTTCTAACTTACAGTGAGTACTTGGAGGAAACACTGAGCTGCCAAAAAAAAAAATAATATTACCTGTATTTTTTTATCAGAATTTGAATCTTTCCAAGATGTCATCTGCTGGACAGAGGTCTCACCTGTCCACCACAAAATTGCCAACTCCACTAATTATTAAAGAACAAATATCTTTTATTAACACAGTCTTGTACAACTTGTGGAAGGGCTACAAAGCACAGAAAAGAAGAGAACAGCAGTGAAATATGATAGTGGAGATTTTCTCAGCTCCTGATCATGACTAATAAACCCTGGAAAGGAGACACACCTGCCTTTTGCACAGCTAAAAGCTTTGTTATGTTTTGGTGTTTGGTTCCATTACAAACATCACACTGTGAAGGATTTATGACGAAGGGTCTAATTTAGTGGAAAAATAGTAATAAACCTCTCAGACACATATTTGCACAGCAAAGCCCTGCCGGTAAAAACCTAAAGGGTGTTTTGCCAATCTGGATAGCTTTGGGTTTTTTTAATGTAGTGGACATTCCTTGGTCTCCTATGAGTCATGCAATTATCCAGTGTTCATAATACTTGGATTACTTCCCAGCAGTTTATTATTCTCCACTTTTGTTACACCAGGGAGAGAAGCACTTGTACCAGGTGAGACATTTCTATCCCAACTGCTCCAGCTGAGATCTAGGATGTGAGAGAAGCAGCATCTGAGCAGCATTTTCTCCTGGGAGAGAATTTTTGGGTCAAAGCCTTTGCTAGCAAAGAAGTTTGAGAGGCATGACAGGAGCATATTGGGTTGGGTTAAGAACAGAGGGCTGCCTGTCATTTTAAAGATAACTGCCGAGGAACTTGGTGAGGAGAAAAGTAGCAAAGTAGGACAACACAATACATATGTATCAGAGAGATGGGTAGATATTTCCTGATCTTGTTTCTACTTAATGCCTCGCCCTGAGTGCTGGGGCAGCTCTGGACATCATGAGCTAAAATGAAGACATGAAGCCATTAGAGAGTTTCCAAAAGAGGCCTTGAAGATGGTGAAGGCCTGGAGGAGAGGCTGAGGGCACTGGGCTGGTTCAGCTGCAGAGGAGGAGCTGAGGGCAGAGCTCCCCGGGACTGCAGGGGCAGCTCCGAGCTCTGCTCTGGGCCGGGGCAGCACCAGGAGTGGCTGGAGCTGGGCCAGGGCAGGCTCAGGCTGCAGAGCAGGGAAAGGTTCTGCTTCCCCCAGAGGGTGCTGGGCACTGCCCAGGCTCCCCAGGGAACGGGCACAGCCCCGAGGCTGCCGGAGCTCCAGGAGCCTTTGGACACCAGGGGTGGACAGGGGGGATTGCTGGGGGGGCTGGGCAGGGCCAGGGGCTGGATCCATGATCCTGGGGGGATTGCTGGGGGGGCTGGGCAGGGCCAGGGGCTGGATCCATGATCCTGGGGGGATTGCTGGGGGGGCTGGGCAGGGCCAGGGGCTGGATCCATGATCCTGGGGGGATTGCTGCGGGGGCTGGGCAGGGACAGGGGCTGGATCCATGATCATTAGGGGTCTCTTCCAGCTCAGGATGTTCCATGACTCTGTGATAACCAGACACCTGGGCTTCTGCCTCTGTTCTTACAGTTTCTCATTTTCCTTCTGTAGGGTTTTCCAGAATTCTTTGGGTATTGCATACACATTGTGCTACAGATTAACCTCTCTCCACTGGGGAGATAACCACAGCTCCTTCCTCTTAAGAGGACATACAAATCCTCTCGTAGAAAAGCTAAATTCAGTCTCAATCCAAGTCAAGGCAACATGGGGCACTTTAAAGTAAAATCAGGCTGCAGGCTTAAGGATGAAAATCCTTCAGAGAGCTTCAATCCAGCAGTTACTGAGCTTCTGCAAAAACAATACCACATCATAGTGCTTCTTACATAACTCTGGTGTACTTATTAGGAATAAAGTATGAGCAAGTTATGGAAAAAGAGGAAGGAAATTTCTAGTGAAGTCCTTCAACATTCTTACAAAATTGCTTGGTTTTTGTTCCTGTAAGTGTGTAAAATGTTGTTTCAAAAACTTTTTTCTGTCTTATAGAAATTGAGCTATGAGGGACATTTTAAAAGGCAATGCTACTTGTAAATAAATCTGTTCCTTTTGTTGAAATATAGCCAACAGAAGTAGCAGAAGATAATTAACAAAGGATCTAATCAGTGGCATTGCTTTAGTCTGTGCCATTAAAACACTGAACTGTCATGCAATGTTTCTGGGCTGCCTTTATTGAGACTTTGTGGTAGCACTGCTTAAATGCCATTGCAGTAGTGACAGAGAGGAAAGCAGGGTTAATTACTGACCTCAGCTGGGCCATATAAACATTCCCTGCTACCACACAACCCTTCCACCTTCAGATACCCAAGGCAAATATGAGTAAAGGAATTTATTGGGAGTGGCTGATCTAAAATTACCTCTAATTTGCTAGTTCTAATGTAAGTTAAAAGCAAATAATACTGTGAATAAGCATAAATTATTAAAAATTGTCATTACATAATGCAGGAGAATGGGTTTACAATGGCAAAAAGTAGTGTTAGATGGGATATTGGGAAGAAATTGTTCCCTGGGAGGGTGGGCAGGCCCTGGCACAGGGTGCCCAGAGCAGCTGTGGCTGCCCCTGGATCCCTGGCAGTGCCCAAGGCCAGGTTGGACACTGGGGCTGGGAGCAGCCTGGGACAGTGGAAGGTGTCCCTGTCCACAGGAGGGGGTGGAGAAAAATGTGCTTTAAGGTCCCTTTCAAACCCAGGCCATTCTGTGATTCCGTGATTCCACAATAAAGGACATCACATCAGAAAGTTATTTTGGTAGTTACTCACACGATCTTACACTTTCACTACAAACTGCCCCAAACAAGCTACTCTCTCCCAAACAGCACTGCTGAAAGGTAGTAATTATTGGAAAGGGGAGGCAGTGACTAATTGGATAGCAAACTCCAGAGTGCTGAGGAGAAAAGAATCAAGACACAGGAATAAATCTCAAATCCTACAGAAAGATTAGGTTACTTCCAGTAATTAAACAGAGCAGAGAGGATTTGATTCTTGGAAGTTTCAGCTAAACCCTCTCTGCAACAGACTCTGTGAACTCTGCAGAATGGAATTTATGAATCTTAGAAGGAAAAATGTCTGCTATGGATGTGTCAGGATTGAACACATATCTTCAGGGAGCCCAAATATTCCAAACTGGATATCTCAGATAGTAAGAGATGAGGAGTAATAAAAAGAAATTTCAGGTAATCTAAGTATGAATGCATGGCAGAAACCACTTCTGAGAGAAAGCAGAGGAAAATTACAGGAAAACTGACCACAGAGAGAAATGTAAACAGAAAAAAAAGGTTATTAATGATTGGGAATTCATGGATATTTGGATGCCAAAAATAATGCTTCTCTTAAAAAGTAACTTTGGCCACAGTTCCAATGAAGTAAAGGCAAAAAAAAAAAAAAAAAAAAAAAAAAAGAAAAAAAAAAAAAANNAATTTTGGCCAAAAGTCAAATGAAAAAAAAAAAAAAAAAAAAAAAAAAAAAAAAAAAAAAGGAAAGCAAGTAAAGCAATAAAAAAAATCAAATACATTATTTTTACTATAAATAATAATTGCATAATTACGGATAGAAGACAATAAACCTAGAGAACAACCAAATCCTAAGTAAAAACATGAACAGATTATAGAAAAAGCACTGTATCAGAGTGAAGGACTCCAAAGCCAAATGCCATACCCTTCCTTCAGTGACCTGGAAATGCTTCCTCTGCAAATTGAGACTTGAAAAGAGATTTATGATGACTCCACATGGGCATCTAAAGATCTATTCTAAAATATAAGTATTTCTTTCATTTTATTTCTTAAGTTCCTAGATATCATTGAGGAAAATAAAGTGGAGTGTAAAGCAAAGAGAAAGGCTGTGCCTCTGCCCTGTGACCTGAGGGACGGGGATGTGTCTTCAAAAGGAGAGTGATGAGCTTGGGAATCTCAAGGAACCTCAAGGCACCAGGAAAACTGGTTGGAGTTTGCATAATTCAGCAAGCCCTGCTCCCAGCCCAAGCTGCCAGGCTGCTAAGCAGGACCAGAACAAATGCCAGGATCCTTTGGACAAGGTGGAGATTTATTTTTCAGTCTTTTAGTTCTCTTTCACCCAGAATCTCCCAAGGTACTTTAAGCTAATCTAGCAACACTAAACAAGACCAATTTTAAGTACTGGGGTTTTGGCAAGTTCAAAGAAGAGAAGTAAAGCAGCAATTGCTATCAGAGCTCCACTTGGTGAAGACCTCTCCCTCAAATGTCTCAAACATAAAAGGAATATTTTAGGGATGAGAATTTCTTAGCATGAAACGTTGTGGAATGATAAATCACTTTCCTCAGCAATGAATAGCAGCAGTAATCTACAGAATAATAAGTAACATGTACCAAGCCTAAGTAACTTCTATTAAAAGTGCTGTCCCTAAAGCTAAAACCTTTGTCAATTATATTTTTATCAGCAGCACAGTGGGACAAATGATGCAATATGAAAGTGTAAAACAACAGTATTGAGGTACTAGACTTCATTATCACAGTATCTCACCAAGTCAGAGCTACAGAAAATAGACTTGCTATGAGTGGAGTATTTGAGGAACAGGTAAAATTAGGAATATTTAAACTACATATAGTAAAAAAAATCCAAAACAAACAACCCCCCCTAAAAAAACCCCTCCAAAACAATCAAAGAAAACAAAACAAAAAAGCATGCAAGCAAACAAGCTAACAACAACAACAAAAAACCACATCTAAATTACTTCTCCATTCACCAGAGGTGGCATGAACACTTTCCATACCTTAAATACTCTAAAATGTTACCAAAACACACTACAATTTTTTAGTTGTACTTTTTAGTGATTCATTGCTTCTCAGGTATCCTCTGGCACCTGTAGCACATTTCAGTTTTATGGGATCACTGACTGATACGTCTGCAAATTTGCTCTGCAGAAGAATTTATGCACAGCTTCAGTGACAATTGATAAAATACTATAATTCCTTCAGATAATATTTTGATGCCACTGTCATTTACACCTGAAAATGTCAGGTAAATTACTCATCAGGTGAAGCATTTACCCAGGGACTGATAATAGAGCAGTTTGCAATCAAAAGATTATAATTAATTGACCATTGAAACAACTCTGTGAAACTGGGCTGGTACCAACTGCACTGTGCAGGTGATGAATGACAGGTGTCAATCATCAGGTAGTCCATCATCACCAGGTAGTCCATCCCAGGGTCAGGGAAGAAAGGAAGAAATTCCATTTGCAACAGATTGCATTCTCAATGTCTGTTGCAGTTTGGCTCTCTGTGACCTTGAGTCTGGTCCAGCCAGGAGGAGCATGGCAAAAATAGAGGGATGGGAATGATGGAATTGCCCAAAAAATAAAGAACTTTAATAGAAAATAAACACAGAAACCACACAATCTGAGGGGCAAGATCCAAGGACAAGGGGCGTGGCGAATGTAACAATATATAGGGGCATTCTGAGGGCAGGGGTCCAATCACAAACACAAACTCAGAACATGAACTTATATGTGAGAGGTCCCAAACCAAATGAGAACAAGAACCAGAAACCTGACGTCTTATAGAATAATTTCATTAACATACCATTAACATATCAACTCCCATGACCACACTCTTCTCGCCATGACCTGACCAGGTATCTCTCTTTCAGTATCCCACTTCCCACGGTCTCAGGTTGGTGCCTCCTGTATATGCCACTGAGGCTAAACCACTACTCGTCCCAGCCAGTTGTGTTCCCACAAATGTTAACTCTCTAAAAACAAGTCAAATGGAGGGAGTATTAATTATTCATTGGGATGAAGGTTTGTGAACTGCCACAAAGAGTCCCACTGGGTTTGGGAGGAGGAGGAATGACAAATGCTGAAAAGATGTAAGAGGACAGAGCACATTATAATACAACAATATTAATTAATAATTCAGATATGGTTTATGTTTAATAGGTTATCAAGACATTTGGAGTTAATAAACTGACTGACCTTCAACTTTGCATTGCAGTAGGCACAAGATGTATTGCTTCTTAAAGAGGGAATGCTCCAACATTGCTTTGGAAAATGAACATGTGTCATGGGTTGGTGCTGGCGCAATGCCAGTGAACCCATGAAAGTATATTTTCCCAAATGGCTGCTGTGAGATGTGACCAGAAATAGAGCAAAGCAAGCTCCAACTTAAGAATAAGGCAAAGAAACTTTATTAACTTACAATACAATAAAAGGACACGCACAAAATTCAGAATGAAAATCTTCCCAAAACACTCCTCCTCCCCATCCACCAATTCCACCATAGCACAATGAGACAAAACTTTGGATTCACAATTCAGTTACCATCCCTCAGACAATCAATAATCAATTCTCAGTCCATTACCATCCCTCAGACAATCAACTCCCAGTTCACCAAGGGAGAGAGGAGTCTCCCTCTTGCACCTTAGTCTTCCCCATGAAACACAGCTGAAACCTCCCGTGTTTCCATGCCAATCTTCCTTCCATGTGCAGTGTTCTCACCACCCTTCATGGATCCAAACTGCTTCTAAGGTTCCTTTTAAGGATGCTTTGCCAAGTTCCAAAAAAGCGACAGTCTCTCACTTTTGGGACACCAGTCCCCCCCATATTCACTCCCCTAGGGCCCAAGGTGTCT
>VZRH01006514.1:20924-58132 GCA_013397555.1 Urocynchramus pylzowi
CCCAGCCACGGGCTGGGCAGGAGAGGCTTCAGACCTCTTCATCCTGCCAGAACCAAAGAGAGAGTTCTCCTGAGAGTGCTTGAGTTTAACCCCCTGTGTTCTCAGAGGCGTATCTATGTCTTCAGTGGTCACACCAGGTGCCACTATTCAAATCTGGTCACTGATTGGTTTGACTACAACTTCCCAAAAACTCACTTCCTTGTCAAACCACAACAACATGTTATTTGGTAACAGTGATTCAGTGTATTGTACATTATCCCTCACACGGAAAAGAGGATAATTCATGACTATTAAAGCCTGTGTATGCAATCCACTGTAAAAGAAGTCAATATTTGTCTTTCTCTGAGTTCAGGAGATGATCACCTCAGAGAAATCAGGGTATACTTGAGCAAGTCTTGCAGTAGTAGCCAGTATTGCATTTCAGTCTTAAAATCTGCTGTCAGAGTAGTTGGGGGAACCATGGCACCTACAGAATTTTAAAAAGAATGTGTGGAGACCCATCTGCATGTAAAACTCACTGAAAGTGAGAAATTCTAAGACCTTAAAGGGAAAGGGCTGCAAATCCTAAATTTGCACAAGCAAATACCCCCAGGAAGGGATTTTTGGCAGTGATTCTGCAAAGCCTGTGCTGACGTCCTTTGAATCCACAGGCCCTTTGCAGAGTGGCTGGATGCAAATCTCAAATCTGGGCTCTAAACCCTCCTTTTTCTGTTGTTCTGATATGTAATAGAGTCAAAGTTAGCCCCACCAGCTGTGAAGTCAGAGGTTTTCTTGGTAGATTGCTGGTCTGGTTGAAAATTATTCCCCAAGGAAAACACCAAGATTTCTCCAAGTTGAAGCATCTCTCTGGAAATATGGGAGCCTGAAAATCCACAGTCAGGAGCACTGAGAGCAGCACCAGACCCAAAAGGCCACTCCTGGAGTGAAGGAGTCATCCCTTGTCAACAGGTCTCAACAGGCCTTCACTAGTGACCCAGATTGTACAAAAACCCATCTGGGAATATCAGTGCCTAAAGGAAGCATTATAATACCAAACATTATTATTTAACCCTTTAAGTAAGACTGTGTGGTTGAAAGCACAGTTATTTACCTTGAGTGCATCCATGTGCACTCTGCCTTGGTGTTGCAATTAGGCTAAACCAATTTCTGTGATCATTTAAAATATTAATTTATGGGTGTCCCTTTGCACTGCAAAAACTGAATCTCAGAAGAACATTTTACCCCATTGTCCAGATTGGTATTTTTAGCTCAACATATAGACTCCCTAAATTGTAAAATGCTAACCAGACCACATAAACACTGTAGACATCATACTCTCTTTAATTCTATATGTGCTGTTCTGTCTCAGTGGGCTCTGCAGCATCTTGATGTATAATAATCTATTTTAAAACACATTGACTTATTTCTCTTATCTTACAAACACACTCTTGAGTCTATTACTCTAAATTATATGCTAGTTTAATGTGTATATTTCTTACTTTTCTACAGTTGAATTTATTTCAATTAAGACTGTGAAGCTCAATGAGACATGAGGCATTAATCCACATTAAATAAACATGCAAGAAATTAAAGATTTATTACTAACCAACTAGATTTACAGTTAAAGAATCACCACAGTCTTGTTATCTGTAGACTATGCTTCCTTGAAATACTAAATTATCTGGTTAATTAAAAAAAACAAGCAAAAAGAAACAATGCTCCAGCACAATTTCTAACATGCTGTTCACAACGAAGTCAATCTATAGAGATATATTGTTGACTTCTATTTTTTAACAAAGATTTTGCATATTTGCAAAATACAAGACTAAGTTTATGATGAAACACTTCTGGTTTCCTGTTCCAATAATTAGAAATAAAATTGAGTCGTTGCCCAGAGAAGTGGTGCTACTGAATTTAAAGAGAAGAAATGAATCTATTTGTCTTCTCTGCATATTAATTGAAAAAGTGAGGTACAAAAAAATTATGATGAGGTACAAAGGAATTTGTCATCCCAAAGCGAGCCAGGTGTATTTCTGCAGAGATACAAGTGGGTAAAGCATGTGGTCTTATAGCCAAATACATGGAGCTCCGGCAATCAATGAAAATACTCATATATCAGGCAAATCTAGTGTGTGTAGTGTGGAGTGAATGGGAATATTTGTCCTCAGCTCCTGTGGAATCAGTCCCATTTGCTGTTAGCCTTGTCAGAGAGTACTGCCAGAATGTGCATGATGGATATTTTGCAAAAAAAATTATTTTTTCTCTCTTGCTGTTTGTTAAAAAATAAAAAGGGTTTATAGGAGTTGTTTCTTTGGTTTGAATGCACAGGTTGTGTTTCAGCAAAAACGTAAATTGATTTATTATCAGAGCTAAAATATGTAGGAGAGGCACTGTGTCTTGGCTAGACCTAGATAATTTTCAGCTGTTAATCATGCAGTCTTATTTACACAGGAAGGTTTTATATCTCTCTATATAGATATATAGATATAGATATTTAAACAATAATTACAGTACTAAAATGTTAAGCAGGAGCAACACACAATGATACAAATGTATATTCATTTGTGTCCACTGACCATGCAATTCCCATGTTCCACAAATAAGGAATACCTAAACCCTTTGATTTATTGAGGGACAGTATGCCAGACTCAAAATTAGGATGTCAGACCTGAAGCTATCCATTCCCTGTCCCAAGGTCCATCACCCTGCACTTTTATAGCTCCTTCTGGAGGATGTAGCTTGGGGAAGAGGCTCAAGGTGTTAGTTAAGGTCAACAACAAATATGAATTGTCAGACAGAGCTCAAGAGTGGGAAAATGGCAGGAATATTGAAAGATGACAAGGAAAGTCCTGCAGAGGCTTTCAGAGTGGGCTCTGCAGAGATGCTCTATATCCCTTTGGTCACCCTTAGCCATCCAGCAAATTTCCTTTACAACACAGGTTCTGTTTCATTGCTGTTACGAAGGGAGATGAGACTGATTTAAACTTTTTTTTTTTTCAGTATAGGGAACCTTTTTTTAAGTTCTGCTACAACTAGTGACATGTAGGAATTTCTTCTTTTTTAAGTTCTAAAAATTTATTTTATTGGCTTACAGGAAAGCCAGTGGGTTTTTCTCTCCTTCCATGTTTTCCTAGAAATGATAAAACTGTCAAAAGTGACTCCTGCACTATGGGTTCTTTGTTCAGGCCCAGAATTCAACTCACTCTTGGTTCGTACAGAAGAGGTACCAGAATAAAGAGTTTAGCTCACAATTGCTAGCAGGAATGGGCTGAGCAGCTTAGAGCAGCAACTGGGCTGTCATCATCCCATGTCCAGATTCACATCAAGGTATCAGAGATCCTTTACATCTCAGAGGAACAGCTCCTCAGAGTTGTGTATTTCTGTGTTTCAGCATTATCTCTCACTGTCTTTAAAAATCCTTTAGCCCAGTCCTGTCCATTACTAGGTGAGTTACAGGCACGTGCTCAGGAAGGAGCAGAAATAATTTTAAGCTGTTTGCCTCCTTTATTTTTTTTGATGAATTAACTCCTGGTGGTGACTGTGGTTTTAGGCTTCCCAACTCTTGATGCCATCTCAAGGATTTCCAGTCTTTAAATGCATTTTTGGGAGAAATGTTGTTTCCACAGGACAATTCTTTTTCCCCCTGGGACAGTCTTTCTTTTCTTCAGTCCCAGCCTGAAAAATTTACACCAGCTGTCCAGTAAGGCCATTTTTACAGCTTATATATGAACATTTGTGAGGTAATGTGCATTTGCTTGACTGAAAATCACCAAAAAGAATAAATACAAAGTATTTAGATATTTCTTGAGAAAATCCAATTTTCATTGCCATATATGCATGAGAATACACAAAGAAAATCAAAGTGGTTCTGAAATGTATAAAGCAAAACACAATCCATAGCTCCAAAAGGGTGTCCTAGCAGCATTTATAAATATATTCCATATTTGTTCCCTGCCTTTCAGAGTTAATGCTTGCACAGTTTGCTTATTTATTATTCTCAAATTCAGTTACCAGCTGGCTGAGGATTTTGGGGAGTGGCAAACCCCTCTAGAACTTTCTTTGTCCTCTTATACAGCAGCTTTATCAATACAATTAATTTTGTTTTGCATGAAAACCTATGTGAGGGCAGGGGAAGCAGTGCATTTATCCCATAACTGATGTTAAAGCAGAGACTATTGCTAGCCTACACACATAGAGAAAGCACTGAGAGCTCCTGCATCCCATCTTCACCTCTCCCTGCTGTCCCAGCACACCCTCAGCCAGACGGTGAAGTTCCTTTCTCAGAAGGTGAGAGGTGGCAGGAGATCAAATGCCAGCTCAGAGATCCCTTATGGATCAGTCTGCAGATAGAGAAAGAGGATGCCAAGGATCCACCCAAGAGTGAAAGGAGCATACTCCCACTAATGTCTGAGCAAAGCTGCAGAGCCTCACCTCACCCAGAGATTCCCTTGGCAGGGACACAGAGCAGAGCAGAGCCTTAAAAGTCCTCTTAAGGTTACATATGAGCTTCCCAAAAGCTCAGTGAGCAGCAGGAAGTTTAACCAGCCTCCATCACAGCACTCAAAGGCTATGAAAGAACTGCCTGAGACATGGTTAAGACATAATGATTTACAACATATGAATCCCTAGTGGAGTCACAATACATTCCTCTCACAGTTCCTGTTCAAAAAATTTCTTCTAAGATACTTAGATTGAGATTAGGATCAATTTTACACCTAAAAAATCTCAGAGATGCTGTCAATAAAACATATTGGTTTGGTAAATATTGATTTGACCTTTGGAGGTTTATACAGTTTTCTGTCTCCTTGATTTAATTACAGTCATATTCAACTCTTTTCTCCTAAAAATATTATTTTACATGTGCTTAGTAAGCACTGTGTGGCTCTCTTTTTCCAAATTTTAATGGGAATTACCCTAGGTTTGTAAGTTATCATATCAGTTTTAAACTCTTTAGCTGAGGAAACTACATTTATGTCCTCCAACAGGTTCCAACACCTGCCTTCCACCTTGCTTCTGAGTAAGAGTTTGGAGTAAGATTGTTTATGAACACAAATGTTTCAGAGGTCGATAAAAACATAACAAAATCCAGGACGGCATTTCTGACATATTTGAACATAATCTTGTAAGCTTTGTAAACCAAAATTTGCTCACATGATGAGCATTCAGGTGCAATTTCCAGAACTTGCACCTAAATATGTTTGTGTGCAGGTATAGGCTTGGAAAAAAGTGCCTAACTTGCTACTTGGTGATATTTTAGCAACAATTCCTTGCTATCACACTAAAAACAGAATAACCAGATAGTTTTCAGAAGTACCCAGCATTTAATCTGGCTTTGAAAGCCTAACCAAAAGAGTATTGTGACATTTCCATTAATTAAGATACATAGTCCTATTTTGAAGTCCATTGATGTCAACTCTCATTCAACAGGTATTTTATTATGGCCAGAGCCAGCATCCAGTCCTGCTCACTGAATTTCCTTTTTCTTCCATTCCATTTTTCTATTCAAATCACTCTGTTAAGAATTGTGCAGTTGTTTGGGAAAAAAGCTTGCCAGCTTTTAAATGAGTTCCTGGGAGGAACTCATTGCTGCCCTATTACTGCATCAAGCGGATGATACTAAATGCTGCATTAACACAGCACGGGCCAGAGGGATTGTTGTCCAAAGGAGAGGTTAACAATGTACTGGGCAGCAGGAATGACACTGGTGAAACACTGAGAAACATCATCTCACAGGTACCTACAAGCATTGCACTGCTAATTATTAAGAATTTGATTTTGCATTGATGGGTCTTGCCCCACCTGCAGAGCTGCCCCAGCCCTGGGCCAGCACAGCAAGGAGCTGGAGCTGCTGCAGAGAGCCCAGAGGAGGCACCAGGATGAGCAGAGGGATGGAGCAGCCCTGCTGGGAGGAAAGGCTGGCAGAGCTGGGATTGTTCACCTGGACAGGAGAAGCTTTGGGCTGAGCTCAGTGTGGGCTTGCAGGGCCTGAAGGAGCTGCAAGAAAGATGGAGAGAGACAATTGACAAGGGATGGAGGGACAGGACACAGGGAATGGCTCCCAGTGCCAGAGGGCAGGGCTGGATGGGATATTGGGAATTGTTCCCTGGGAGGGTGGGCAGGCCCTGGCACAGGGTGCCCAGAGCAGCTGTGGCTGCCCCTGGATCCCTGGCAGTGCCCAAGGCCAGGTTGGACACTGGGGCTGGGAGCAGCCTGGGACAGTGGAAGGTGTCCCTGGCCTTGGCAGGGGTGGCACTGGATGAGCTTTAAGGTTCTCAACCAACTTGTTCAGGTTAATTTGATAGCAGTTTAAATGTTACATTTTGCCTGCTGAAATACTGGACTGATTTTCCTCATCTGGCATTATTTATGTCTCTGTCTCTCTTTTGTTCTTCCTTTCTGTATTAGAAGATTCCTGAAATTTTACCTTTTAACCAGACATAGAAGTGGAGGCCCAAGAAAACCCTTTCTTCAGCTCATCCCATAGATTCCAATGACTTCTTCTGTCTTTTCTTGTGATTTTCTAGAATGTCTGAAACGTGTTTTCTCTTTGTGGGGACACAGAATTCTGCAAAGTAATGATACATCACCAGAATTTCTAAAATTCTCCATATTTTCAAATAAAGCATCTAGCATTATAAATGGATCACAATAAATCATATAATTTTCATCTCCATGAAAATTCACATTACAAAATAAAAAAATTAAATTTAGGGTATATTAATAAAATGTTTTCCACATCTTAAGAAGTAACCAACATTTAACACTTCAGATACAAAGCAATTTTTAAACATTATTCTGCTTCTTAGCAAATAACTGTAAAAATTATTTCCAACAATAAAAAATTACCTACTGTGAAATATTAATGAAGAATTTAATACTGCAACCCATTAAAACACATGGCAAAGTTCCCACTAACTTTATCTGAGTCTGGATTTTGTCCTTTGCTAACAAAGCTCTAGGAGAAGGTTGTTGCATCAAATAGAAAATATTGATTGTATCTTATCTGTTTTATCACTTTGTATTTCTCAAATGAAGACAAAATTCTGACTGGTCAAGGGAAATGGAAAGCTGATGGGGTCAGCTGTTAACTCCCACCCTGCCTGGGCAGTATCATACAATGAAAACACTGATCAAACTTTATTTTCTCAGCAGGTTTATATACAGAAGTCTATAGAGGGCAGACAGTCAGACCTTCACAAAAAGATCCTTCTAACACACTGCTTAAATGGCTCTTCTGATATTTGCAATTTGTAAACTACTAAATGCCAATTTGAGTTTTGCAGATGCAGAATCTTGCACTGGAAAAATTATTTTAAAATTATTTAAAATTATTTAAAAACTGTACCACTGTATTTTTACACTGTAGAGTTTGTGCTTATGAAATTCCTTTGAGACTTTGAAATCTTCGGCTGGTTTAATCTCTGCTGTGCTTATGTGCACCACCACAGACTCTGAGCCATTCCAGGCTTACAGCAGTACCTCTGAATGTTAAAAGTTAATGTATTTGGCTTCCACTAACACCACAAGGGCTCACAGTGTAAGAAATTATGCCATTAAGAGGAAGCCCAGGCTCTCAGCCATGTGTAACCAGGCTAAATCCAGCCGTGTGCTGCTGTCACCATCTATTGGTTGGCTCTGGGGGTGTCAAAACCAAACCATTTCCAGAACAGAGCTAAAGCTAATTAGCAAAACTAACAAACACAACAGAAGAATTAATAAGAAACACTGAGTTAAGACTCTCAAATTCAAGTCATGAATTGAGCGTGATTTAAAAGTCCACTTAAGGGTATGCACAGGAATGAGCAAGAAATGTGTCCAGCTCTTTGTGCTTATCAGGAGGGAGATTATTGCACAAGACCTGAAACATCTGAGAGAGAAATGGATCCTTAATCTGGTAACATAAGTAAACTAATTTCTGACAATCCATTTCAAGGACTTAATCTAAATTGCCAAGGTAATTATCCTTATTTACTGAGGCTTGCCCTATTAACTCTATCTGGCATTTTAAGAAGGCAAAATATTTCCAGTAATAGGGAATACATAATCACAATAAATACATTCACCCCCTCACTCTGAGTTGCTATATGATGCTGAAGCTACACTAGAGAAAAGAATATGTGTGTCAAGATGAAAACATTGGCAGGAAAGACCAAGAAGTCTGTGGTCCAGTTCAAGCAAGCAGGATTTTGTAGGGATCAGCAGCATCCATCATGGCCAGGACACTGGGACAACCTGGGCAGGATTTGCCTGTGCAGGATGGATGGATGTGGGATGCTGTTTGCACTGTCTACACCTTGCAGCCCGGCAAATACTGAGCAGCCAGTTTTGAAGGAGTGCAGGCTACTCTTAATATATGTGACAGCAAATACTGCACTTGGCAGGGAATTCAGTAGGGTGCTTTCCAAGCTTAAAAGGGCTTTCTGGGACTGTTTCTGTCCCCATTCAATTCAATTCTTTGTAGCATGGCTTCCTTCCAGGAGTTTCAACATGCCATTCATTCAGGGAAATGCACTTTAAGTCAATGGTAGGTTTGCTTGCATAAGAAGTATGAGCTCTGTCTCTAGTACCCATTAATCTTAGGAAGTCAGCTTGTGTGCAATCTATTTTAAAACTACTTTCCAATAGTCCACTTGCAAAGTGCACACACAGGAGGGTGATATTTGGTAAGCTCTCCGAGTCTGGGTTCCCAGTGAGAGGATTGCTTTGTGTTTTGGTTTTTTTTTTGGTTTTTTTTTTTTTTTCCTTATACAAATCAGAATTGTATTGATGGGAAATTTTACAGTTTTCATATTTTATTAATTATTTTGCTACAAAAATATTTATATAAACACTGCTAAATTGTATTTTTAAATTAATCAGATACAGACAAGAATTAAGAGTCTTGTCAATTACCAATGTATAAAGAATCTAATATTTTCTGGTTATTGCAGTTTGCTTTGATTTAGAATTTGTAAAGGGCTTTCTGTCTCTAAAGGACATTGTACCTCAGAACACCTGAATGAGCAGAAAAGCAGCACGGGAGAGGCAAGTGAGATTTCAAGAAAACACAAGGCATGTGCCCGTGCCAACACAGCTTATGGGGCTTCTTTCCAATCATCCTGGAATCTCTTGCTAAATCAGGGTCTGACGGCACACAGAACACCGGGATAACAAAAGGGCAGGAAACTCCGTCACACTGACTTGCTCCTGAACACCAAAGAAATGGAAATCATTCTAAATAAAGAGCCAGACCAGGATAAGCTTAGTGAGCTGTAATAACTGGGATTGTTCATGGGAGAAGCAGATTCTTTGTGTGAAGAGGCTGTCGGACTCTGGCCCAAACTGTTCAGCTCCTCTTCCTTCCCAAAGGGTGAGACTGAGCGCCTCCCATTCCCACTGAGCTCTTGGAAGCACCACTGCCCCAGGAGCAGGGCTCCAGCCAGGAGAGGGGTCTGCAATCCCACCCAAACAATGAACCAAAGTCTGCCTGCTTGCAGATCATTCCTGAGCAGCAAACAGGGCTGGATTTGTAGTGGAGGAGCATTCACTTGGAATCATTCACTCTGCTTGCCACTTGAAACAAACCTTCTCTTTGTGTAATTGTAATGCTCCCTAATTACTTATGACTGACCAATTATTTAAGTGTTAATACTATATATAGTCAATCTGTCTGCCTTTGGTGTCACACATTTAATGTACTGCACTTCTCCATTTCCCTTAAATGATGCCAAGTAAATTAACATCAAGGTTTCTGCCTGCTAGTTTGCTCAGACATGTCTTCTTAGATATCTTTTAAACCAGTCCTGACATTTTAATGGGATATAATTATTATAACGAGAAACCCATTATAAAGATGAGATTGAGGTCATACTAGGAAAACATTTCCCCCATTAGTTTTTGTATGCACTGAAGTCTGTTGTTGGAAAGAGACAAAGATTTTTACAAACCAAAATAAATATAAAATATTTATGCAAGTAAAACTAAGTAAATCAAGTGTGGAAGCATTTCTGTTTAAAAATCAGATCTGAGGCAAAACATTTTATATGTATATTCACAGTGACTTTGAGAAACTCCTAATGCAGTTCTTCAGGTATTCAGTCCTGAGAGGAAAAATGAAGGAGCTCTGAATTCCCCTTTTAATCTATCCTGGGTTCTATTTTGTACATCTGTCAAACCATATAACATTACTTATGTAATGCAGGCCTATAGAAAGCAGGTTTTATTTCCAGCTGGCACATTTCTGCACTCAAATGCTCAGCCATAATTTAGTTATTTGTTCCCTATATGTGGATTGTTTATTGTAAAGTTACAAACTTGCACAGAAAATGCAACTGTGCACTAAACCATTAGTATTCTGTTGGGAAGATTTGTGTTTTGTGTTGGAGGCAGTTCACACTAAACTCAAGGTCTTAATACTCCTTTGAGGCTTCTGAAGCCCCATGGCAACTCTTGAAAAGACTTTTATTTCTTCAGCATATGTAAATTGGATAGGGTGAAGTCAATGTGATTTAAAGCTAACATCTCTTCAAGAACTCAGATGAGACAAAGGCTTTATTAAATGAAATAACAGAGGAAATTGTAGATCCACATTTCAATGTAATATGGTCATGAAAATGGAAAATAACATTTAGTGAAATTAAAAGTGCAGGCTTGAAATTTAGATCACTCTTAATCTAAATCTTTGCTTTTCATTTAATTTATCTGATATACCCAATCCTTCCAGGGGAATTAAAGCATGAGATCTATTGGATATAGGGATATTAGCAAGACACCATTGGGGTCACATACTGATTTAGGCAACAACCTTTTTGCTGTATTAATTAGGCAGAGATAATAGCAAATTTAAAAAGAGTTCAAGTTTGTATCTCATGCAGATCCTTGCTATGGTTATAATTAGGTGAAATATTTATATTGACAAACCCTATAGTGTTACTTGAAAAGTCTCAGAAGGGAAAAAAATAGAGTTTTCATAAAGTTTTAGTCTGAAAAATAGACTTGGCTTCAAATTATTTCTGTTTCAAAAGTTAGTCCACTTAATATTTACTGCAATATCTAATTTAAATGGCACTACATTGGGGCTTAACAAGGTGCTCCTGTTTGTCAAGAGCTGATCTATGACCTGTGCCAGGTTATTTGTGCCATAAAATTCTGTCATCTTGTACATTCATACTTAATTGTTTGGAGTTCAAAACTGCATTACGTGATAAAATGTTTTAGTTTTCCAATTTGAAAAATCTAGGGAAGAGGAGGGAAAAGAAATGCAAAACTTGTTTACAGCTATTTAAGCATTAAATAATAATTTTCAAGGGAGGTGGGAGCACTGACAGTGCAACCACTACAAATGTCAGCCAAGGAAATTTCATTCTTGTAGTCTTTTAGACTGTAAGAGATACCAACACAAAGCACCAGGTTGAAGGGTTTCAGAACTCCAGTTTATGCCTTTTGAATCCTTCCAGAATATTTTTACATCTCCCTCTATCAGTAGATATGTTAAATTTCAATGAAATTGAGAAAATTGCATATAAAGATTCCTTCTTACACAGACTCCCCCTCATGCAGTAAGATATCAAACTATGGATCTCAGCACCAAATCTATTAATACAAACCTGCAATTCTGGAGCAGCTTTAAAAAATATGGCCTTCAGTATTTAATTCATAAGAACAGCATTTATATATACTTTTAATTTAGCTTTTATTTAAGAAGCATGAAGTGGAACCAGGTGCAGAACACTGAGACTAAAAAAAAAACCTCTCAGGATGAACTAGACCTTATTCCCTAAGAGGGACTCTGCTTCAAGCATAAAGTGTCATTTTTGATGCACATGAACTACTCTTGTCCAGGTATGATCATATAAATCATGGAAAACAGGAGTTTTCCATGCCTCCTCAAGAATCAAATCAGGCCACTTGAACTCTTTGGATCATCCCATTGCCTTCTGAGGACACCCAATGGCAGGGCTTGTATTCTGAGAATGCTTCAGTGTGTGATTTTAATTCAGATTTCCATTTAGCCCATTGTTTTCATCCTTTATATAAGACAAAACAGGTACCACTTGTTCAGATTTATCTTTTTTTCATCAGTTACTGACAAATCACAGCGGGAATTTATCTTAGAAGTTAAATTTATCCTTCTAAAATGGCAACCACTTTTCCCCTCTGCTGAGACAGAAGAAAATAACTCCTGTGATTTTTAATTTTTTTTTTCATTTTATTGTTGCTTTTAATTCCCTGCACAGATTTGGATTATCTGGAGTGAAACAAGTTCATTCTGTCTCTTAACATTCTTGCTTCCCATGGACAAAGGAACAATTCCAGATGATTTGCACCAGCTCACATTTCAAAATAATATTTGTGCCTCATACTTGAATGGCACAGGAGGACAGATTGCTTAGAACAGTGGGAGAAATCAAATCAAATGGTTAATTGTTCCTAATATAGAAAGGGATACACTTGGCTCAGCTCTTCACAACTGGTTCTGAAAATGAATGGAATCAAGCCCAACAGTGCAGCTGTTTACAAAGTGCAATGAAAATATCACAGAAGCACAGAAATACTTGGGTTGGAATGTACCTTAAAGCCCATCCAGTGCCACCCCTGCCATGGCAAGGACACCTTCCACTGTCCCAGGCTGCTCCCAGCCCCAGTGTCCAACCTGGCCTTGGGCACTGCCAGGGATCCAGGGGCAGCCACAGCTGCTCTGGGCAAATACAGAAAATATATAAAATATATAAAATAGTTTTGTAAAAGAGACACAGCCTAAATGATGATCCTGAGCTTTCAGACAGGTCAGAAGAAATGGAAAAATCCAACACTCTGACAACACTAGGCCTTAAAAGCATAACAAATTCCTCTACAAAGCAATACAGTATTATGAAGAGTGCAATATAATTTTTTAGGTAAAGATAATTTTTAAATCTTTTTTAAAGCTTACAGGTCAGTTCCTATTTAAAGTGGAAGTGGATATATTTTAATTAGGCACTCCTTCAATTATGGGACATGAAGCCTTTTGTAGAACATACAAATTTTCCTTTTTTTTTTTTTTTGGTTGTTTGGTTGGTTTTGAATATTAAACTATTTTGGGTTCATTTAAGAATTGTATACAATGGCCAAATTTTGCAATTTTAAAAAAAAAAAAAAAATTCAGCTATCAAGACAACAGAAAGTTGCAACATTCTATTCCAACCAAAATCCTCTTATTCTGTTCTTCTGCAATTCAGTTTTGTGAGTTTGGTAAACCATTCCCATGTGTGCTGACTGCAATCACTTGGCCTGATATCTACACTATTTCCCCTTAAAATTTAATGCATAATGGTGGAGGACAATGTAAAGAGTACCAACAGCACAGAGAAATAGCAACACATATTTGAAGACAGTTAAAGAGATTATTTCCTTATCATGACAGCAAAATGGCATTATGCATTGTATATTCATTATCATTCTGCAAGTTCAGAATGCCATCTTTCCCCTCTCCAGAGCATGCATATTTTAAATTGATTTCTGGTTCCCATGTCCCAATACAACGTGAATTTCAATAGAATTTCAGCACTGAAAAAAGGATCAACACTTTGCTTGTGAGATGGTGTGATTTTCTGTGAGCTGGTGAGTGTTAAGTGTTTGGCTGAGGTAAATCTGACTGCTCACCTACAGAGATGAGGGTGCTTTGAATAAAACAATCTTCTTCAAAGTGCACTGTCCTTACATAATGAATGTTTTACCATTGTTTATATTGATCCCTTGGCCATTTCACTGTCTGACTACAAATACTTCTTTCCCAGAGCCACAACTCTTAAATATTTTATAGAACAAGAAGAGTTGTCCTGTTAAGTTCGTTCAGTCATCTACTGACAGAATTCTGCTCTCTGTGCAGATCAAAGGGAAAACAAGAGTAAATCCCACAAACACTGATGCTGGAAAAGCCCTCCCAGCCCATGGAGTCCCAGCTGTGCCTGATGCCCACCCTGTCCCCAGCCCAGAGCACTGAGTGCCACCTCCAGCCCTTCCTGGGACACCTCCAGGGATGGGCACTCCAGACCTCCCTGGACAGTCCCTGCTGAGGTCTGAGCACCCTTTCCATGGGGAAATTCCTGCTGGTGTCCACACTGCTCCTCCCCTGGCCCAGCCTGAGGCCTGTCCCTGTTCCCTGGAGCACAGCCCGACCCCCCGGCTGTCCCCTCCTGGCAGGAGCTGTGCAGAGCTGCAAGGTCCCCCCTGAGCCTCCTTTTCTCCAGGCTGAGCCCCTTTCCCAGCTCCCTCAGCCCCTCCTGGGGCTCCAGCCCCTTCCCCAGGCCCGTTCCCTTCCCTGGACATGCTCCAGCCCCTCAAAGTCTCTCTGGCCAGGAGGGCCCAGAACTGGACACAGCCCCAAGGTCCCTCAGCAGAGCCAGCACAGGGAGCCCTGGTCCTTTGGGCCACACCATGGCTGGGACAAGTCAGGTGCATTGGCCTTCTTGCCATCTGGCCACATGCTGGCCCCTCATGTCCAGCCCCCGTAGCCAGCACCCCCAGGCCTTTCCCATCAGCAGCTTTTCAGCCCCTCTGCCCCAGCCTGGAGCACTCATGGAGTTGTTGTGACCCCAGGGCAGGACCTGGCACTTGTCCCCGTTGTCCCTCACACCATTGATATCATCCCATGGATCCAGCCTATTCAGATCCCTCTGGAGAGCCTTCCTGCTCTCCAGCATGTCCACACTCCTGCCCAGATACTTCAGAAATGCTTCAGAATGCCATGCCAAGGCTGTCTTTTCAGTTTCTCTTTTGCAACTTCACTTCCTTGCCATCACCCATGTCTGGGAATAACTGGCTGATATCCCACATCTGCCATCCAGACAGGAATGAGTAGGACATGAAGGATTATAATGAAATTCTCACCATAAAGTCAATAGCCTAAGCCTTGAGCAAGGCTAGAGTTGAAGTGTTGCTGGTAGATTTATGCCTTCATCCAGCTGAAATAATAGTTTTCTGAGGCTGAGAGAAATTACAGAACTTCATTAAAGCTGCCATCATGGACAAATTTTGCAACGAACGCTGAGTGCTTGATGGATGATGCTGTGTGCTTAAGTGCAGTGTCTGATTTAGAGTTCAAACCTTTTGTAGTACACTCCATGAAGATAAAATATTTCACGCCATGGTGTTTTGGGCTCTATATTTTTGACAATATGTTTCATGCCTCATTTGCCACCAAAGTAATGAGATTTTAGTCGATGTTCAAAGACTGACTTCCCGTTTTTCATGGCAAAACCCCAAATGGATTATTTTTCTACTCTCGTGTACTGCTAGTTCATTGAAGCCCTGAAGTATATGTGGACCTTGAGCCAAAGTGTAAAACATTGACTTCACAACACTGAGAAGACAAGAAGCAAAAACTCTGATCAATGATTGAAGCTGCCCATTGGTTCCAAGGATATAGTGTCCCATTTATATTTTTTCCAAAATATGAGGTTCACTCGTACACTGATATAAATCTTATCAGAAAACAACTTCTTGCATATCCAGATATAAAAATATAGATCATGGAACATTTGTTAAGTGTTCAATTATTTTTCTCTCCCAAATCTAGTTCTGCTTTTCCTAACACACATGGGAAAATGTGGATTGTGAAACAACCCAGAAAGCATTGCATGAAGCATTAATGATAATTTTCCTCCTTCTTCATAGAATAAATTATACCTCAAACAATTATTTTGCTGAGTATTGAAATCAATATATTTCAATATGTCTACACATATGTTCTCTCAAAGGACTCAACAGTCTTTTTTATTTGAAGACATGAAAGTTTGGGGATTTTCTGACACTTTTACAGCTCTTACCATGCAAACTCTAGCACGGTCTTTTACAATGCACCCATATAGTCCTACAACAAAATCCTTTAATATAAAGACAGGAGGAAAGCGAACACAGTGGGACAAAAAGCCAGGAAGACTGGAATGGCCTCTAATCCATCAAGTTTGCCTTCGAGTGCTTAACAAGGAGTTTGCCCACACTGTAATCAACAGTACCAACAGTTTAAATTTTCAGTTTGAACAGGTATGGAGTGAAATACTAAGTGAAGTACAAACATTAAAGAACAAGTTAAAAATCCAACTTTGTGCTATAGCCAGGCCGGCCATTACTGAATAATCTGACTTAAAGCAGCACTTTAACCACTTTGTGCTGTACAGAGCCAGGAAAAGTACTACAAATGCAAGTGATTTATGAGATGCTTTTAAAAATATATGTCAAAATAATAACGATTGTATGAGCTGCCTTTTGTACATTATGGACTATAACACAATATTAGAAAAAAGAAACTGTCTGGTTTCAAAAGAAAGGTGTGAGCACTGTGGAAGGCTCTGACACTTCAAGAAAAGGCTACCAATCACTAATCATTGTTAAGAAAGGCTAAATACTGCAAGCTCAAATAAATTAGCAGCCATCAACTGTAAAAAGTAATGAATATAAATTTAAGAAAAGTTTTAGTGGCAGTTCTAGTGTGTCTACTTCCTCAACCTACATTTCCACGGCCAAACCTCAGGCACAGATATGATCATATGCCACAACCTTACTATTACAGGGCTTTTTGCAACACACAACATCTAAGCATGACTTTTGCACCCCAATTTGAACCCATTCCAGCACTTGGTGTGATAAATCCCCTGTGTTAGAAGGATTCTACATTTACAGACTAAAATCACAGCCTGATTTGAGGACACACTGCGGTGATATTGAATTTGGATGCTAAAAGCTTATTCTAGAGCATTCCCTTCTGCACAGCTGTGCAGGAGAAACATGGTATTGCTTTCTCCTGATTATTCAGGATGTAAGGGTATGCGGGACTCCAGGACAAAGCAAGAGGGAAAACTAGAATTAACAACCAAACTGGCACCTGAGCTGCAGCTGAAGATTGTGGAATTATATTTGTAGCATGTTCCCAGCTCTCTCCTCGATTGATGATAGGCACCATTCCCCCATACCCCACTGCAGCAGTGTACTGTAAGCTGAATATAGGTATAGGATCCTAGAGTGGCTGAGGATAACACAGAATAAGACTGTGGAGCTGTCTAGCCTCCCCCAGCCATTCCAGCATAACTCATGCCCATCTGTTCCCTTTCACGCTGCACTCCAGAGGGAAGCAGATGAGACCTACTCTATTATCTTCTTCTGAAACTCATATTCATTATAACCTAATTTAAAAAATTACGGTCTTGCTGTCAGCAATGCTGCTCAACCAATTTTTTTCCTTTGTACAGAAGCAAAAATAAACTTTACAATAATAGGCTGTGCCCATAAGGGTCAAAACTTTAAAGAGACACTAACAAGTGAACCATCTTCTCATCCCTGGAAGCAATCTTGTTTCCATTCCAAGCCTCGGACTGGATCTGGGCATATCTCCCTAATATGCGGTGTGGCTGATGATCCTCTGGTATTTTTCAGCAAAGACAGAGGAGTGAATGTTTTTGCTACTGTGTAAGGAGCTGCTGCTTATTGCACTGACCACCAGATCGCCAGCTCTGCTCCTTCCCGACATTCTGCTCTCAGGGAAGCACTGTCTCAAACACTTGGCTATTTCACCAGGACTTGCATTTAATAGGACTTCAATGTTTTGCTTTGCCAACATCATTAAAAGAGTCCAAAGAAAAATCACTGGATGGAGAAATAGGGGTGTTTTCTGCTTGTGGGTGTGAGTCTAGACCAGTTCTTTAAATGAATTCCATTGCATTCCATGACAACTTTCTGCATGGTCTCAGTGTATAATGTCCCCCTTTGTCTTGGTTTGAAAAGACAGGGATCTGCTAAGGAAGGCAGGAGCTGCTCCTGAAATGGAAAATGTAAAGTCCCTCCCTCTGAAGCATTATAATTTTGAAATATATTATAATAATTTGAAAGGGGCTCTCAGGCAAAGATATGGGAGTAAGAATACCAGTTCTTTATTAGGAAAAAATAAAATAAATACATAATTTTAAAAAATAAAAATAAAAATAAAAATAAAAATAAAAATAAAAATAAAAATAAAAATAAAAATAAAAATAAAATGCAGTAATACAAAACAACACTGACAGAGTCAGAANGCCTAGTCTTCTGGGAATCCAGTGGAAAAAGGCTGTTCCTCTGGGAATCTAGTGGAAAAGACTGACTGTGGTGTTCCAAATGTCAGATTATATCCAGGTAGGAATGCCTGGCTCCTCTACCTGGGTGGACCATCACCCATTGGGATGATGTAATTTTATCAGTCCTACAGGGACACTCAATGGCCCATTAACAGAAGATATCTCCTGGAGGGAGGATGGGTCGTGGAAGACATAAAGAAAACTGCCCCACCTGATTTTAACATGTGGCCCAATTAACAGAAGGTAACAGCTCCACCTCTAACAGATGGCAATAGAATACACACCCCAGCTACATCTTGCATTTGCAACCTAAGACACCCTTCCTCTTTGTCCCAGAACTGAGCATACAGTGATGCTCTCCTGCCATTTCACTAACCAGTTTTGCATTCTATTTTTATGTGGTTTCTTCTTTTGTCGGGCTAGAAAGAAGGTAATACCATCAGCTATTCTTTTCCTCCTGTGCTTTTACTCAAGGAAATAATTTAGTATTAAAATTTTTGCAGACAGAAAATACTCAAATCTTATGACTGCCACTATTTGTTGGAACATATCTGATCATAAGTATCTACTAAATGTTTTACTTTTAGTATTTCCTTTTTTTATGCTGTGGGAATGTGCTGATTTAGGCATAGGTAATTGCCCATTAAAATGAATTTGTTGATACTCAGATCAGTTCAGTTCTACCAACTGTCCTGTGGCACTTACATCTCAAGGAGCCAACAAACCTTCTCACTGATCATTCCTACCCAGATCAACATGGAATAAATGAAAACAAATCATGATGGAAGAGACACACGACAGACAAATGTTCACCCTTCTCCTGTCACCTTGAGGGCGTAACAGGGAATCTGTGGCTGTGAATTAACAGAATTTTCCTTACGTGCTCATCCCTGTGTGACTGGAGACCTGTGCAATGAGAGAACGGGGCATAAATAGGTAACAAGAATAAACCACACTGCTCCATCTTAAGCATCAGCTCTGCTGATTAATTTCTTTCTGTTGTCCTGACATATTTTCCTGTCCTGATCTTTTTTAAGTGGGCAGAAAAACTAAAATATTGAAGAAGTCCAGAGTGACACAATCCCAGAATCCTGCCCTTCATCTCTTTGCAATTGAATACAAAAGAACTTTGCAAATTATAGGTCTTCTCTTTGTGCTGTTTATTTCCTTATGAATTTGACCTCAGGTTCAGAACATGTCTTTATGCCTTCTGGTAACCTTGGCCATTGTCTAGGAGTATGCAGAATCTTTAACATTCCTCATTCCCCTAAGTAAGCTGGCAAAGCTTGCAGTCTTTTTCATATACATAAGGCACTGCGTGTAGTGCTGATGAATCAGGCACACAGCCCCACTCTTGCCAACAGGCAGCAATGGTTATCACTTCCCTTTCATACTGCATAAGTAAATTTTTTATTACAAGTTCAATTGAATTTTAAAATGCAAAATAATATATTAGTTGCCTTAACTTGTGATTCTAATTTAATTGGGTTTTCTCCCCCTGTTTAACGTATTCAAATGTAAGGATTTGAAAAGAATATTGAGGAAGTATTTAAAAATAAAGCAGTGATACACCACATGGTTTGTTGCTGGAGTGGAAAGATCCTAATTTACAACATGTGATCATGCACCCCATGAAATTAGAGCATATCTAATACATATCCATATTTTGTTTTATATAATATATTTAGCTTCTCAAATAAATGAGAAGAGTGTTCAGAGCTCCTGCAGAATTCTCCCACCCAACTGCACTATCAATTCTCCCATCCTTTCTCTTTCACTTCAGGGTTATAAATCTGTTTCTCTTTGAAGAAGTTGTTTAATATTTAATTGGAAAACTTCATAAAATGTTAGAAAAATATTGCACCAAACACAGAGTAATGCCCAAGAGAGTAAACAGCAGTATTTGTGTTATGTAGTTTAGCTGTGCATTTGCATTTCCTTCTTCACTGACCTACTAAAAAAAATTGCTCTCATTCTCACTGTTTACAGGAAATGTGGTTTTGTCTAAGGAAATTAAACCCATGGAAAAGATCCATCTAAGTTCCTGAATACCTTGGCCATTTCGGGATGGATGCCTAAAATCTATGGATTTGTTTTCAAGGCATAAAAGAAAAGCATAATTAAGTAACTCTTAGCAATTTGGGATACATTTAGTTGCTAACAATCCTTCCTTTTGATTTAATATCTCTTATTTTTTAACACCAGTGCACCATAACTCTGATATTCAAGGCATTCAAGACTAAACCCTAGATTAACCTGAAATTATTTGATTTATACATTTTGACAAAGAAGTAATACAGAAAACAAAGAACTCAAAAGATTCTGTTTGAGATGAGAAAATTTAAGGTCTATTAATGTGTAGCTTTTATTGTGTGCAATTCAAGAATTGGACACATTTATGGTACATAGAGGCAGAGGGAATACATTGCACTTATTAATGTATTAAATTAAATCATTTATAAACCCAGTATTCAGACTTTTGCTTTTACTTAAAAAACACATGATGTCAAGCATTACATTTTTTTTAATAATTGGACAAAAAAAAATCTACTTATGTATCCAACGGCTTGAATTTTAATACCCACATTACCAATTTTATAAAATCAAAACAAACATCTGTACACAGAATATGCTTCTCAATGAAAATCTAGAACCCCACATCAAACAAGTGAGAGTTTTGTGTAACAAGTGAAGAGTCAATCTTTAACACCAAGCAATCACCTTCCCAGCCAAGACTGTTTTTTCTTGATTTTGCAATCACTCAGATGTCACTCCAGAATTAACATCTGTGTCTGTGTAGTTTGAGCTTTTTCAAACACAGACCTTCCACTGATGTGAGATCCTGCTCCATATCTCAAGTCCCACATGAGTACTTGTTCCAATTTTGAAAGTCCAAGCTGTATCTTTCCTTCTAAAAGAACTCTGTATTTGAGACAAATACAGAATATGTAATAGAGACTCTGCACTGATCCACTTTGGCTTAGAAGGAAGATTTTATCTCTTTATCTTAACATTTCTTATTCTCTGCAGAATAACTGAATGTGAAGTTTCACTTTTGCATGTATAAATTTCTCTCAGACCAGAGCAGAGTGAGAGAACAAATTCATCCCCTGCAATTCTCTTTGTTCAGCTTTTCTGCGATACTGTCCAATATAAATTGCCTTGTAAATTTTTTTGCTATTTTTGGTGTAGAGTGATGCCTTAATATTTTAGCCTTTATATTTTTCAAATCCTGTAGTGCGTTAGTGCAAAACTCTAAACTCCATATAAAGCATTAGCTGCTGTCTACATATTTTGGTCAGACAAAACAATCACTTTAAGCCTGAAACTCAAGGACACCCTACAGCCTCAGGCCAAAAAGTATAAACAAAACTGAATTGGAGGGGAGCGAACTGGGGGAATATGACTTCATTACCTGAAGCTGTAACTGGAGGATTAACCCCTGAAATGCAAATAGACCAAACATATTTGTCTGAAAAACTCGTGACCATGATCCATCTTGGGTGTAGCCCCTTAGGGAGGCTTCGTCTGCCCTTAATGTATCTGAAGGCCCTTCATTAAATATGTCTGGTTTTATCCTTTTAACTTTGTCTGGCCTCTGTTTCTAGGTAAGCCCGAAAAAAGCATCAAGAGTGCATTTCACCCTTGTACTGCAGAAAGCCTTTAGATTTACTGAGCAGCCACTATTTTGGAACTCAGTAACAATGGATATACTTCACTAGGAACTGAATTCAAGTATCTAAAATCATCCTGCAAACCAACATTCTTTCAAGTTGGAACACCATGGTCAAGGCATTAAAAATTTAGTCACAACATTTCAAAGACTATGGCTGTACTTTAGGGGTTTTTTTTTATTTTTTTTAATTTCTCCAACTGCAATACAGGGGTTTGCAAAATACCTTAGAATTAAAGATACTTTTAAAGAAAAAAAGGTCCAGCCTTTCAAAGGGTAGTCAAAGCACTACGGTTTTATGATAGTATAATTTCTTGCTGAGCCTTTGCTTTCTCCTTTATTTTTGTGTCTCTTTATAAAAGTTGATTTTCCTATTCCTTTATAAGTTTTTCTGGTTTTTTCCCTTAGCAGCCATCAAAGATGTTGTGAAATTGTGCCATTGCAAACTAACTGTAACTGTATAAAGGAAGAGAGAGATTTTCTGTGTTTAGAGAGCAGCAATTGATAAAAAACTGTCAGAAAGCAGAAAAAAATTGCTTTGTCCAGTTCCTGGTTTTGAACTGCTCTGAATTTTGCTCCTTTCTCATTAAGTTACATTAATGTACAAGTTGCTTCTGAATTTGGACTGTCATTTTTTTTCCATTATCTTTGTTTAAAGGCTCAAATAAATCAGAGGGTGAACCTGTCCTCCCACAGTTCCCAGGATTTGGATTCTGTGATTCAAGTTGCTTCACTGGCACACTCTAGAATTGTGTTCCTGCTGATACTGAAATTCATTGCTGTGATTCATTAGCAGACTTGATGCAGATTTTTTTTTCCCCAAATATTAGCATTCAGCCTGTTGTGCTCATCAGATCAAAGATCTCTGACCACAACATATGTGTGCCCAGAGAATTCCATTGCCTCTTGGGGAAAGAGCAGGGAAGATTCAGGTCTGCTATAAATATGTGCCTCCATAGTTAAAGAAAAAGAGGGCGGTGCTTCAGTCAGGTCTTCATGGAATTCCAGAATCATAAAGGCTTGCCCAGTGCCACCCCTGCCATGGCAGAGACCCTTTCCACTGTCCCAGGCTGCTCCAAACCCATCAAACCTGGCTTTGGACACTGGCAGGGATCCAGGGGCAGCTACAGCTTCTCTGGGCATCCTATTGCAGGGCCTCCCCACCCTCCCAGGGAACAATTTCTTCCAATATCACTTCTAGCCCTGCCCTCTGGCAGTGGGAGCCATTCCCTGTGTCCTTTCCCTGCAGTTCCTGAGGAATTGTCCCTCTCTGGGTTCCCTGCAGCCCCTCAGACCATGGAAGGAGCTCTGAGCTCTCCACTCAACCTTCTCCTGTCCAGGCTGAGCAGCCCCAGCTCTCCCAGCCTGGCTCCACAGGGGAGGTGCTCCAGTCCCCTCAGCAACTCCATGGCCTCCTCTGGACTCGCTCCAACAGTACCATATCCTTTTTATGTTTGGACACCAGAACTGCTCACAGTGTTTGAGGTGGGGACTCAGGAGAGCAGAGAAGAGGCGGAGAATCCCCTCCCTCACCTGAGAGAGCCCATGGTGGGCATGCTGAGCCTTTCCCAATCAGATATTTGAAAGTCTGACTCTTCTCTCACACAAATGAAGGTATTTCACTTTTGCTGTTGTTATGTATGACTGGGAATAAATTCATGCTTATATGAAATATACGGGAAATGTACTAATAAGTTATGATTATAAAAATGCTTGTAAGAGATATCCTTAAGGGTTTTTTAGGTCACAAGCCAGAGCCGGGAGATTGCCTCACACAATTGTGAAACCACGGACAACAACTGAAAAAGATACCTAATTAGCCAGCTGAAAGGCTTGGCTCCTACAGAGATGGGCTCTTTATCAGGAGGTTCAGGAAACACCCAAGCGATGAGTGCTCGTTCAGTGTCCATGGTCAAGACAGCATCAGGAACTGCATCCCAGTGCCAGGTTCCTGTAACTTTGCATCTGCACGCATCGCTTCCCAGAAACAGCTTTGTCCAGCACAAAACAGAGAAAGGAAAGAAAAGCACGGGAGGAACTCTACCTCAGGCAAGAAAAACCGTATATAAGCCAACCCGGCCGGGCAGCATTTGTGAACAGAGGGGATCCGATGGGATAGAGGTTGGATCAGAGTTCACCCAGCGTCGACCCAGGGCTCGGTGCTGTCCCCTTTGATTGTGGCTATCGGAGACCATATCTTGGTCGCAAAATAAAATTCTTTTTTTATCAATTATTAATTCAGCTTTATCTTTTATTGCTTATTAATTCGGCTTTATCATTAATTTACCTATAACACTGTCAATGAATTCATTGCAGCTGAGCCATCAGAATATGTGAAAAATGTCATTTATGAACTGGATCTCCCCTTTTATACACATTTGCCTTATCCTCATTCACGCTTTGAGGATTAGGGAGATTATTTTATCTTTTTCAAAGGATGTAGAATACAAAATTGTAGCTTTAGAAAAGATTTTATCATCAATCTGAAAAGATTGATGATAAAAGCTCTAAAGAAAAGGCATTTTTATTTCATGCTGCTTTCTTTTTGCTGGCCCGTAAGTTTAAAAAATTCACCCCTAATTAAGATGATCTTCTGTACACTGCCAAAACAAAATTCAATAACTTTGTTTTGGAAACAATGAAAAAGAAAAGTGTTTTTATTGAGAAGATGCTCCTGGGATTAGCTGGTGGCTGATAGCTGAAATGAAAGAAAATTCTCAGTAGTTTTCTGAATTTGCCCAAAACCACTAACATTGCTGAACAACCAGACAGCTGACTGAGATGTCCCTGTGTCCTAGGGTGACGGTATGATGCTTGTATCCACAGTTGTCTGTTCTGTGTGTGCTGGATGTTGTGCACTGTACCTTCAAAACTGGCCCTGAACAGTGAAATTTCGTTTGGTTATCAGCTTGCTCACTCCCCCACAGTCGGCGGGATACAGACAGTGCAGTATATTAGTGAGTGATGCTTTGTTTTTTTTTTTCTCTCTCTCTGCTTTGCTTTGCTTCTTGCTTTGCTGCTTTGCTCTTGCCTTCTAACTAGTTTAGCTGTACAGTCCAATTTTCTCTGGACTGTCCCCCTTTTCTTTCCCTTGGAGCCTTCTGAACCTGCTCCAGGCCAGGACCCAAGGAGACATCCAGAACACCTTGCAGCCTGCCGGGGGGTCCACCTTTCCCAGCGCCAGAGGGACTGAAACAGCAACCATCCACCGGAGAGACTCTCGGAGTGTGTGATCTTTTCAGAGCAGTGAATAAATTTTGTCATCTGGTATTGTTCATTCTGTGTGCTGGGGAGTGCCGGGCCTGAGAATAAACAGGTTCTTTCCATCTCTTTCTCTGAGGAAAATCTTTCCTGAACCCTGGTTGGGGGGAGGGGCCGTGTGGGTTTGTTTTCTGGAGGGGCCCCTTTGGAGGTCTTCCCACAAATTTGCCCTAAACCAGGACACCCTAACAAGCACAATTGCAGTATTTTGCTATTTTGCTTGTCAGAAATCAACACGTGCTCAAAGAATCAGTGTTTTGAGAGGAAAAAAATGTTCTCTTGGAAAATCTCCAACCAGTCCTACTGATAACAGTTTTAAGAGCAGAGCACAATTTCCCTGTACATCTGTCAGAATACAGGTTTTACTCTAATAGTTCAACAGGCAATTGTCTTTTTCCAAGAGCCCAACTGACAAAAATGTGGATTTGAGTTCATGTTTTGTGTGAGAGACCATGCTGTACATATCTGATAAAAATTCTGTAAGTGCTGATCAGATGTTATCCCAAACATGAATATTATGTTGAAATTTCAGAGTCATAAAAATGAATTCATGTCCCTAAGAGTCCCCTGAAAATCTGAATTCTGCCTGAATCTGAGGATGTTTGGCTTGGTTAGGGTGGCTGGGTGTTCCAGATCATATACATAGGAAGTATAAAGTAAGATGCACAGTGTATGAAGACATTGTATTTTAAAAGAATCTTTTCTTATCTTAGAATTCCAGCTGAATACACCAAACTTCAGAGGAATTTGGGAAAGCTCTGGAGAAAAAGCATCTCTGACCACTCATCTGCAGTGACAATGCCGTTGCGGCATTGCTGCTACTTCTCACAGTTAGAAGCAATTTTAGCTTTGCAAGCATGAACCAATTTTATGCAAATTCCTGACACAATATAGCAAATTAAAGGCAAGACACTACTAACACCAGATCAAGTAATTATCTGAATTGCAACTAATGTGAATCACTATTCAGTGTTGGTTTATGCCTTTTACTATCAGTCTTTAGTAACTCACTCAAAAGGTTGGAAAGACTCTTCTCTTCACCATTTCCATACTTATTTATTGTCCAGTAACTCTTAATGTAATTTCTCCTACATTTAAAACATGAAGATAGAAACAAAAATTCAGACCAAAATACTTTAAATTCTGAAAAATAAATAAGGACTCTATGAAGAGCAGTACAGTACTGAGAAGGGCAAGAAAAGAGTAGAAAGAATGAAGAGGAAAATGAGAATGAAATTTTCAGTGCTACTGGCCTGGAGATGATACAGGAGCTGTTGTAAGATCACAGGGCTACATTCTGTCGGTATGAATCATTTACTCTGATCCATATGTTACACCAAATAAAAATTAAGTTGAATTACAGAATGCTCCTTCCATTTGGAGGGTCTGAGTAGTGTTCAAGACACTCAAACTTTGCTTACTGGTTTATGAAATCACAAAATCCCTTTACTGGCATTATAGACTCATACCTCACAGCTGCCTGTTATTTATTCTGCGTATAATCTCCCTATTTTCAGGAAATCATGAAGTGCATGTAAAAGATTTCCTAAGGGACAAAACTCAATAGAAAAAAAACCAAAAAAACCCCATAAAACCCCCAAACAAATGAACAAACAAACAAAAACCCAAAAAAACCAAAAAAACCCCTCAAGCCTTGAATGATTTATTTCAAAAAATTATTTATAAAATAAGAAAGTCACTGCTGCTGGTCTTGGCCTTGTTCAAACTGTAATAGAGCCAAAGCATGAATAGTTAATAGCAGTTCTCTAAATATTTGGGCTCCTAGAAATTGAACAAGAGTTAATTCCCCACACATATATGGTCATCCCAAAAGGATCCAAAATTCCTTTAAGAAACTTATGGTCTAAATTCCTCAGTGAGAAACATATCCTTTATGGAAACACATGCTAAAACCTTTTAGAAATAATGACATAAATAAGATCATTATTCCTAATGGGAATCTGTTCAGTCTACGTTAATAAATTTGTAACTAATTACTTTTCTTTTTAAAAATGTTTTTTTACAACTCACAAAATGAAAAGAATTATCCTCCCGCACAGATCATTATAAATTCAGTGCACTGCCCAGCAAGGGCTCTTAGGAAGTGTAAATGTACACTTTTCTAACAACTTCCCCAAATAAAGGGCTTCTGGAAACACCCACAATAAAAACCATACTGGTAAATGAACTTTCCGTGCTTGAACCCCAACTAAACAATAAGCTCAACTGTTGACTGTATTGATAAGGAAATGAGAAGAGTAAGACCTTTAGTCCTTAAAGGCAAGCGCTAAATGTTTATAAATCACAAACCTAGAGAGACAGAATCTGATTCTGTATTAATAGACTGAGTTTATACCAGCAGCCTTCCCTTCTTTAATGGGAATTCTCTTTTGGTAAAGAAAGTTGCTTGCATTCGGCTGACTTTTCCAAGGAGCCTAAATAATACAGGTAAGATTCACATATAAATTAATGTTCCTTTCTTCTCAGGGACAGTCTGCAGTCATTCAGTGTAAATAAGAACAAAATCCTTAAGCTTTCAGTGGGAGAAAAAATAACTCAGGTTCTTTTGAAAATCCAAGCTTAAGCTCTCAAGAGGAGAACACAGCATAAATAATGCCAAGTTTCTTTATCAGAGCTCTTTCACACATCAAACACCTGGAATCCTATACCATGAAGAGGCACTAAAAAGAGGGTTGGCACTTTAGGGCTCAAATAATGCAGGCACATTTGTACAGCAAGCCAAAAATCCCATTAATAGCTTTTTAACAACAATGAATGTGTCTGTGTTTCATACTCAGGTAAATGTGATCAATTAATGTATCTATTACAAATCTCCACTATACATCTATATAATTACACATGCAGATTTGCAGCTTGATGCATACATTTGCTGAATATTCAGCAAAGATTCATTTATTTGACAATTATTTTAAAATTTATTTCAAAATTTATTTTAAAATATAGATTGAAAGAGTGACCGACCTGGTAAGAAACATTTTACATAGTGAAATATAAAGATTTTCTAAAGTATTCTTAGGGTATTTTTTTAACAAAATAGCTCTGAAAATCCATTGACTTTTTTTTATTCAGTGTAATAATTATGGCTGTGACTCATACAAATCAACCTTTCAGATATCTTGTCATAAAATAAAGGTCAAGTCACAGAAAATATTAAAAGAGTTTCTTAAAGAATATAAATGGTAATTTCCATTAGTTTTACTTTTGAAACACTTAGAACTTATCATTAAAGTTAATTTCTGATGACTGCTTTTGAAACTATAACCTTAATGGACCTGTAGCACGTGCCTCCTTCTCCACACAGAAGGTCTTTATGACACACTCTAAAATGTTTATGACACTGCTGGAATTTCATCAGAGTTATCAATCAGTGGTGTAAGAGAAGGACTACAGTGTTCACCACCCTTTCACAGCGCTGCCTCCTCCTGCTTGGAATGACTCTGATCTTAATCAAAATGAGAGAGAATGCAGAAAGTGTCATGCAATCTAGCTTTACTAATCTGTTCATCATCAATTAGCCTTGAGAATAAATTACTCTCCTAACCAAGAAATTACCATACAAAGCTGCAGTCTCTGGCATTAGAAATCTTTATCATATAATTATGAGGAAATATTGTGTTTAATTAGCCTCAATTTAGATGGTTGTTGCCAGAGTTCAAATGAAAAAAGGCAAAGGGATGTTGATAAATCCATCTGCTATCACAGCTTTTTGGGTTTTCCAGGTTTTGCTTCATATTTCTGTTCAAAGGGAGTGGCATAATACAAGTGGAGCTCTTGGAAGAACTGGTAAATAAAGCCAAACAATTCAGTTTAAAAACTAATCAATGCATGAGGTTTGATACAAAGGCCTAAACAGAGGCAATAAATATATCACTGTCACCTCTATATTCCCATCAGATTACTGTGACAATAAGCCCCTTTATTTTATTTTAGGGACTATAATTTAAATGAGTGCCTGCAACCAAATTAACTCTTATTTATCTGCTGCAATTTCCTCATAGATTTGTAACACATATGTGAACATATATCAAAAGTGTCAAGAAAAATTTTTGAATCAGGTACTTGAAAACTTAATTCAAGTAAACTGAATATATTTTGAAAAATAACTCTTATTTAAAGACATCTAGCAAGACACAGGTGTGGAGATAAACCCAGATGCAGCTGAAAGGCATCATTTTCCCTCCCTCAGTGACAAAGGATTCACTTTTTCAGTCTAGATGAAGGTGATTTCAATTATACCTTAGCATGGTTGGACTTGATCTTAAGAGTCTCTTCAAACTTGGTGATTCCATGATTCTGTGATTGTAAGGCTGTTAAATTTGGAGGCTTGAAAGGGATGGGAGTGTGGACACAGATACCTGGATCAAGAATCATGTAAACATTTCTACATGTTCTTGGCAAGAGTTTCCTGCAGCACACAGAAATCAGCACCCATACTGCTTTGGTGAGACCCCACCTGCAGAGCTGCCCCAGCCCTGGGCCCAGCACAGCAAGGAGCTGGAGCTGCTGCAGAGAGCCCAGAGGAGGCACCAGGATGAGCAGAGGGATGGAGCAGCTCTGCTGGGAGGAAAGGCTGGCAGAGCTGGGATTGTTCACCTGGGCAGGAGAAGCTTTGGGGTGAGCTCAGTGTGGCCTTGCAGGGCCTGAAGGAGCTGCAGGAAAGATGGAGAGAGACAATGGACAAGGGATGGAGGGACAGGACACAGGGAATGGCTCCCACTGCCAGAGGGCAGGGCTGGATGGGATATTGGGAATTAGGAATTGTTCCCTGGCAGGGTGGGCAGGCCCTGGCACAGGGTGCCCAGAGCAGCTGTGGCTGCCCCTGGATCCCTGGCAGTGCCCAAGGCCAGGCTGGACACTGGGGCTGGGAGCAGCCTGGGACAGTGGAAGGTGTCCCTGCCATGGCAGGGGTGGCACTGGATGGGCTTTAAGGTCCCTTTCTGCCCAAACCATTCTGGGATTTTATAGTTCTAACCCTGGGAAAATCCCATATAAATTAATAACCCTGGGAGAGGGTAGGGGCTCAAAATCATAGAGACATTTTCAAGTGGAAAAGACAAAGTGCCAGGAGAACCCTGACTGGGGGATTATGTTTGTGTTTCTTACATAGAGACTGAGTACATAACTCAGTTTCATATTTTGTCCCCATTAAATACCCAGAAAAGTCAGGATTTGCTCAGTTATAGGATATGTGTGTCTTTATTATAATAACTCCTGAAGCTGTGTTGAATTAAGTACCTAATAATGGCACATGCAACACATTCCAAGCCTGTGAGGATTCATTTCAAGCAGCCCCATCCTGCCTTTCTGAAGCCTCCTCACCCATGGCTGAGGCACTGCTGCATTCCTGTTGCTCTCTACATGGGGAGAGCATGGTGGTCTCCCAGTAAAGTCCATTTTGTCACTTCAATTATATTTAATTTCTTTCCACAGATGCCCTCTTTCTTATGCCACTGAATTGTTCTACCTGCCAAAAGGCTATGTCAATCTGTGCAGCACTGGAGCCCAGGTGTATAGAACAATTCACCACTCAAGATTTCATTCAAAATCCACCCTCCTAAAAGGTGCAAGACTACAGTTATTCAAAGTGGATTTAATCAGAAATCTCCCTCATTTTACAAATCAGCTGTAAATGCCATCATTTCATTTTACAAGTTAGTGCATAAAATGACAGCTTAAAGACTGTGTAAATTAAGCCTATATATATTTTTATTTCAAAATAATTACTAATGAATTCTATAAGCTGTGCAGCTGTAGCAACACAGAGTGAGAGAAATTAAAACATTATTAGTGCCATGACTGTTATTGCATAAGATTTAGTAAGACTGATACTGGAGTGCATGTTCAGCATTTTTATGGTGGGAAGTTTTGGCAGCAGTTCTCTGACCACAGAGAAAAACAACTTTCCCAGGCATTTTCCTGGGGAAAGGTCTGTGAGAAGATCAGAGAAAAGAATGAGAAACAAGTCTTATCTTCACTTGCTGCACCTGTAATTGTGAACATGTGGAATGTGGAACCACCAAAGGGTGGTTTCTTAATTAGCCAATGGTGATGGTGTTTGGATTGGAGGACCAATTATCCAATTTAATTGGAGGACCAGGTGTATCGTAACTGTCTATAAAAGCAGTGGGTTTCTTAATAATAATAAATAATAAAGAGATTGATCAGCCTTCTGTGAATGATGGAGTCAATGCTAATTATTACCCAGCTGGGGGCCCGCTGCGATGACAGGAAGTAGTGCTGGCAACATTTATGAGAAGGGATCTAAATTTCAGTAATTTGTAGCACTGCAACTCTTCCTTTTTTTTTTTTCTAAATCTGCTCCGTGGGATTCAAGAGTGTTCATGGTGTCACTTTGGAAACATTGCTTCCAGTTTAAATCAGTCAGAGCCAGCAGTCAGAAGAAATACATGGCAACAGAAAAGGTCCCTCATCTCATGAGAAATCAGATTCTGGAGATGGAATATTCAGCACACATTTATCTCTGAGATTCCTGGTTAAACAATTACATAAGCAATACCATTTTTGTTATCTCCTTAGCAATTTAATTTGAATTCCACAATTTGAAAAGGTTCATTTTCCAAGATACTTCCCAGTCAGAAAGATGAAAGGTTCCTCTGTTAGCAGGAAGTTTAAAAGGGATAACCTTGTTCGACTCAGGTATATGAGCCATATGCTTAATTTTCAGCACCTTGGTCTTTAAAAAGTAGGTCAAGTTCTTTAGGAATTGTAAGTATCAAGTTGAAACTTGTATTCAAAGAAGCAGCAATATGTAATCTCCTTTTTGAGGGACATGGGCTATTTGCATTCATTAGTGCAGTGGCTAAAAAGACAGGAATGGCAATGCCATGGGATCTTCTTCTTGACATGATTTCATACCTACTTTCATAGAATCAAATGATTTACGTTGGAAAATATCCTTAAGGTCATCAAGTGGAACCATTCCCCCAGCACTGCCAAGGCCAGCACTAACCCATTTCCCCCAGAGCCACATCCACAGGGATTTTCAATCCCTCCAGGGATGGGGACTCCATTCCTGCCCTGGGAATGGGCTTCTCCCCTGCAGTGATTTTTTTTCCCCCCTAATATACAATCTAAACCTCCTCTGGCACAAATCTTTGCATTGGAAGAGCTTGGGATGTCTTCAGGTACTTGTATGTGTCTGCTAAAAGTCAATGCAAATGAGTACAGTGATCTCTCTGATAACACCAGACATCTTCATTAAAAACTTGCTCCAACAAGCTATGAATTAATTTGCATGGAGGCCAGGATTTCACCCCTGACTGACAGATGCATTTAAGTTCCCTCTTGTATCCAGCTGGGAGGTTCTGTCATCAGAAATGGACACATTTTCAGCTTTTTAGCCAAAAGGAGGAATCAAGAATGCAATCTCCTGTTTTCCTGCACTCTTTTCAGTACTATATGTATTAAACTTTGTTCTTTAGTAGCAATCAACATTTCTAGCCCTTTCATATCAATATTTAAAGTCATATATATGAAGAAAAACTTCCAGGAATTATGAAATCAGTAACATATGGGTAATAAACCCCCAGAAGAAAAGGTCGCTCTTGCTCAGTTTTTCTCTAGGAAGACAAAATCAGACCAGGTGTGCATTAAAACAGCTTAAAGGATAAATAACATTGCTTTTCTTGTTCAGTATCCTTCTAACCGGTGAAAATATAGGAAGTGTTACAAGTAAGCCAAAGGAAATGCATTTATAACTACGTGGGAAAATAATTATTAGAGATAATCAATGGTAAAGAAAAAAGGAAAAAATATTTCCTTTAAACTAGAAATTAATATAGTCATGTAAATATAGATCAATACTTAGGTTTTGGGGGAAATCAATGCACCAATAGATGCTTCTATAAACAATTCTGAATATGGATTATCTAAATCAAGCTATTTAGAGGTAATTTAATAGTGATTTTTACATATTATTGAACATTTGAATACATATAGGTGCCATAATTTGTTATTTACAGTCTCCTATGGAGAGAATAGAGGGTAATTTTCCTGTTTGAATGTTGATTGAAAAATTACAATTTTTTTTCTAAATATACCACAAAGGCCAGAAAATGTTAAATAGATGTTGAACAGATAAAAAAATTAACAACTTAAGCCAAAATTTTCTTATAGTTTAACATTTACTTCTCATGTTTTCATTTCCTTTCTGTCAAGATAAGCAGGTCACACTGCATCCAGCTGAAGGACCTTAACATAGAAAAGAGAAGGCTCAGGTGTGAAAATCGTTATCAAGATGTAAAAATATCAAGTGAGGCTGGGATGGAGCCAGACTGTATGTACTGATGCCTAGTGACAGGATAGCAGGCCATGGACACAAACAGAAAGTAAGGAAATTCCACTTAAATTAAGAAAAAATATTTTACTGTGGGTATGATCAAACCTTAGAACAGGCCTCCCAGAGAAGCTGTGGAATCTCCATCTTTAAAGATCCTAAAGGTGCATTCAGATGCAAAAGATGTAGTCAGCCCTGAACAATGCTCTGCCCCTGATATGAGCATGAGGGTTTGTACCAAACAATCTCCAGAGCTCCCTTCCAACTTAAACTGTTCTGGAATTTTTACCTCAACTGCATTTTCACCTTCAGAAGCAGAAGCATTCTTTGCCCCCCTAGAATATATCAGAGTTATCACAGAGGTTTGGGCAGAAAAGTACATTAAAGCCCATCCAGTGCCACCCCTGCCATGGCAGGGACACCTTCCACTGTCCCAGGCTGCTCCCAGCCCCAATGTCCAGCCTGGCCTTGGGCACTGCCAGGGATCCAGGGGCAGCCACAGCTGCTCTGGGCACCCTGGGCCAGGGCCTGCCCACCCTGCCAGGGAACAATTCCTCATTCCCAATATCCCATCCAGCCCTGCCCTCTGGCAGTGGGAGCCATTCCCTGTGTCCTGTCCCTCCATCCCTTGCCAATTGTCTCTCTCCATCTTTCCTGCAGCTCCTTCAGGCCCTGCAAGGCCACACTGAGCTCAGCCCAAAGCTTCTCCTGTCCAGGTGAACAATCCCAGCTCTGCCAGCCTTTCCTCCCAGCAGAGCTGCTCCATCCCTCTGCTCATCCTGGTGCCTCCTCTGGGCTCTCTGCAGCAGCTCCAGCTCCTTGCTGTGCTGGCCCCAGGGCTGGGGCATCTCTGCAGGTGGGGTATATTTATAAATAGAAATAGACCCATAAATAGAAAATTGAACAATTATGTTGAAGGATTTGGAAGATTATTTTCTTCTCCAATTAAACATAGTCTTTAATGGGGAAGGCCCATTTTGGCTTTCCAATATTCTGGGTTTTTACACAAGCAGAAAAATTTCCAAAGAAAAGTCAGCAGCTGAAGTTTGTGATGTTAAATAAAGCTGTAGCTGCATGCAAAAATGTGGGCACACAGTTGGAGTGCAAATTGATTATGTAAAGAGAACATTCTTTAAATGTCTGGCGTTTCTTTTCTTGTTCTGTCCTTTCACTTGTGTGAAATATTGGTGGGACTTCATGTTCCATGAAAACATAAATACATAGCAAGTGTCCTCAGAAAAAGAGAGAGGCCTTGAAACACATGCAAATGTAATTATGTCCCATTCTAGCTACCATGTGGAATGTAAAGAGTATTTTGCAGGGGTAGGAATCAGTTCTACTGTCTTATCTGGCTTGGATAACTTAGGTACCTACACAGATTCTTTATATAAAAACCCTGAAACTCATGCTGTGCTGCAGCCTTGGGGTCTCCACAACATGGACTTTTGTTAGAATTTCATGTAACACAGGCCTGGCATTACCACTTATTTCATTAAATCCTCCATTTCTAGCTATTGCAAGGGCTCTTTGCTTTCTATTTTTCATTTCCAGCTAAGATTAGACCTGAAAATTGAAAACTTGTTTAAAGGCCTCCAGATTCTTTCTCTAGTGCCCAGAAACATTTTTTTTCTTTCTTCTACTATAGACTCTGTTCTGATTTGTTAAAGATGTCTGTACTTGAAAGAAATTATCGAACAAATAAATTGGACAAACAAATGGCTGCCATTGCATTTATGTATGTTTATGTACAATGTCTTCACTGTTTCTTTCAGTGTTCACAACAATAGAACTAAAATAAACTAGCAAATTAATATTAATAGAACACCTGAGGTGTTTCTGGTCCTGCATTGCATATCCCAATTATTTTAGATTTTAGTAGAATTGAACAAGACAGGGTATAAAATACATGGAGAGGGTTAGACTGTCAGCAGTCCCAAGCATGAGGCAGATAGCAAAATTCCTGGATTATAGGAGACAGGACAGAGCAATCCCAACCAAATCTTCTCTCACTTGAAGAGCCAAAGGGAGAATCCAGATGTATTTTGTAGAATCCCAGAATGGTTTGGGCTGGAAGAGACTTCAAAGCCCAGTACCACCCCTGCCATAGGCAGGGGCACCTTCCACTCTCCCAGGCTGCTCAAAGCCCCAGAGTCCAGCCTGTAAGGGATCCAGGGGCAGCCACAGCTGCTCTGGGCATCCTGTGCCAGGGCCTGCCCACCCTCCCACAGAGGAGATTTTTCCTGATGTTTGCCACAAGGTAATAAATGTTCTGATGCATGGAGAACATCTTGTAAACAACAAAAACTCCAAATCACTAGAACCATTCAACAACCTGGATATAAAGCTGGGAATGCAAACATCAGGGAATATTTCTCAACAGGAACTGAATGGTGACACTAATGTGCATTTCTTCATGGTTCATTTCATCAGCAGTTCTCCAAGCACTCCAAAGAATACAAATACCAGAATCACAATTTTATTACTGAGGCTGAGTCAGAGAGAAGCAGTGATTTTCATCAAAGATTTGAGAAATCTAGGGCACACATGGAAACAAAACTCAGCTCTTAAGTGTCCGGGTTTGCTGCTTCCTTTCTCATAGGTGAGGCTGTTGTTTGAAACTAGCATGCCCCAAAGAGCACAAGGGGTGTGTTTACTGGAATAAAACAACAGCCTGGCTTTACCCATGCATCCTGCAGCCCACTGTAATGTTTTAGCCAAAATATTAAAGGAAGTAAAAAAAAAAAAAGAAAAAAAGAAAAAAAAAAAGAAAAATACAGTTGGTATTTAATGTCAATACTTAGGCAGTTCTATTGAGGTCAGGAGAACTGTTACTATGACTGTGACTTGAACAATTTCCTACATTTATTCTTAAACTTCCTTTGTCCCCAGCCCTGAAGATGTCCAAGGAAGGCCTGGACATGGCACTCAGTGCTCTGGGCTGGGTGACGAGGTAGGGATCAGTCACAGTCTGGACTCCATGGTTTTGGAGTTCCTTTACAACCCTAATGATTCTGTAATTCTTTAGATTATTCTCCTATTGGTAAATTATATACTTTCAAATGTAGAGTCAGTACTGAATGCCTTGATATGAAGGTTTCACCTGGAATTCCATGACTCTCTCACATCAGGATTCCTGCTGTTTCAAGTACACCACTGAATAATGCAAAAGGAGAGCCAGCTAACCCATAGGGGTGTGCTCATGCAAGGTTTGCTCAGTGCTCAGTGACCTCAGGCACTAGATGCTTCAGTGTCCTTAGGTACTGATATTTCTGTCAGACAAGGTGTTCAAAGCCCTTGCCAGACTTCTGAGGTGAACCTGCTTAGCACCAGGGATTTGGGAGAGAAGCCTCAAACCACTTGTATCACACCTGACTTTAGATCTCATTGTGTAACCCAAATCAGAAGTGAAGTTCTTGAAGCCTCTACTGAACAGCAGCTTCATGTGAAACTTTTCATCCCTACCATAAAGTGGAGGGAAAGTTTAATTTGAAATTAAGTCTGCAATGTTGTTAAAGCTAGAATGTAAAGGTATGCATTGTACAAACCTCGCAGTATCGTTAAAACCCTATTTCTACAGGATGTTTGCTCTGATAGAATTGTAGAACGTGGGATAATTCAATCTGAAGGAAACCACTTGCAAATCTTACATGTCACTGCATTGGAAATTAATCATAAGCTTTCAGAGAAAATAACCTGAATAGTTTTTTTCAATTACTATTCCCTGAGAAAAGAAATATATAAAATATTTAAACACCAATATTCAAGACATATTCAGGTATTATTATTTCCTCTTCAAAAAAGATACATCAAAATCATTACAGTTACCAGAGCACTATATAATATGAAATTATAATATAATATAATATAATATAATATAATATAATATAATATAATATAATATAATATAATATAATAT
>VZRH01006514.1:58338-95734 GCA_013397555.1 Urocynchramus pylzowi
TTAGAACTTTCCCATCAGAGGTGACATGAAAGTTTCAGCTCTTTAGTTTCTGTAAAACAGAATCAGATGCAGTTGTCAGCATATTTAAAACAATATATTCAGAATATAACTGTTGTTCTTATGTAATCTGCTTTTTCTTAGCCTTGTATCTCTATTATTTTTCTAATCTTGTGTAATACCAATGATATTAGTCGTAAAGGCCTTGTGTTCTTTAAACCACTATGATTTCAAATAAATTAATTGTAGATTCAATCAAAATTGAGTAATTTTACATGTTATAAAGTATTTTTAATTTTTACAAGCTTCAAGTTTTACAGCATATCAGGCATTATTCTACTAGTGAATATAAACAGACTTAGAAAAATACTCATATAGTCCTACTAATGGATCCATCCTTCAGTCTCAGGCTGCCTGCAGAGGGGTTATAATGGAATAGTCCCTACAGAGAAACCATTTATTATGGAATAGTGAAAATGTTTGGGGTTACACACCACGGTGTTGCTTGTTTTCTTTATCAGATTCAGTGTGACAATTTTTATGCTAAGTCAAGTAGAGTTTATCAAGTAAGAGCCGCTCCAAATCAACAAAATCCCTACAATTAGCTGGCTTTGCAACCAGTGTTTGCATTAGTTATGTGAGCTGAGCTGAGATTTCAGCAAAACTCTGCAAAGCTTCAAAGAATTAAATAAGGAAATATTATGTTTAACAGCCACGTGTCCTGTGGGATCAGTGGTCAGAGACAGGGACAACACACACTTCAAGGCTCCATGGGACAGCAGCCTGTTTTATTGTTGAGAGCCTTCCTGCACAGGCAGTTCAAAAGTGCCGGGTCTCACCTGCAGATCGGTCTGATCCCCCCACAGCCCAGCTCCTGACCAGGGAGATGTCTGCAGCGCAGGATGGAACACGACCGGGTGAAGTCCCTGTGTAGATTTAAATCCAATCTATCCTTGCATACCCAGGGACTCCAATACCACAAGGAAGAGAAAATCTCTGAGATTTGTTTATAAAGCAACAGAGTTCACAATCAAACCTGAGGTTTCAAGCTGGAAGGGTCTCAGTGATCTCGTCTGAGCAGGTCATCTGGACTGAAAACTCATTTCTACCTCCACCTCCTCAGGTATTGCAATATTGATGAACTCGGTCCCAGGAGGGGTGGATGGTGTAAGTGATAATGTGAAAAGAGTCCAGTTAGGAACACCTGACTCTGGAGTCAGAGCTGCTCACGGAATCAATCTGCAGATCAATGCACAAGCTCAGCTCGGTCTCTAATTCCCTTATCTTTTTAGCTGGCAGTGACTTCTCCCTCTTGCTTTCCGTTTGTAATTTTATTATTATTACTGTTATTTACAAATTAACACCTCTCAGCTAAGTGTGAAGCAGGAAAAGCAAACCTACATGATGCCATCTAGAAATCCCAAATGACAGGTGCTCCCATCTGTGCTCCGAGCTGTTGGTCTGGGATGTCTGTAGGAGAAAGGGAGAGGCTCAGGTGGCACAGCAGGAGGGCAGCACTGACTTTGCAAGTCATTAACTGCTGTGAAATGAGGTGATCCTGCACACACAGAGTTCCAGGAAGGATGTAAGTGAGCTGGAAAAAAAAAAACCAAGAAACAAAAAGCTTGCAAGCAACTCAGGTAGTTTGGGAACGCTCAGCTTAAACTGAGAGGCCAGAGGCAAAGCAGTCATATATTAACTGTTTAATGCAGACTGAGGGAAATTTCCGAGTGAGTTGGGCTGCAGACATCTGTCCTGTTCTGGCTACAAACACACTGCTGAAGAGAATATTGTCCTCAGCTCCTTGTTATCCCTGCTGGAATTTACTTCCTCCACATTACTGGCAGCCAAACTCCTCGTTAGTCCAGCCTTGACACATTTTTTTTAAATCAACCCACTCTGAAAAAAATGATAAAAATCGGTGAGTGCACACAGAGCAGCCCAGCCAGCCTGTTTGGGACCCCAGATATCACTGAAAACGGGAGGCTTAGTGTGGCAGATGAGTAATGCGATGATTGCCTCTCACAATTAACAAATATCGTGTATACAAGTTAAGAAAAGTGTTATCAATTTTTAAGTTAGGTTTTACCCCCTCACGTGGTTATCAAGAGGCAGCCAGAGTTGGGACATCTGGGAGGGTTGGCTTGTCACTGTGGCCACATCTGACCTCCAGTTGGGATTTGAGGAAGAGATCTCCACCCCTGGACAGAGAGGAAGGGGTCGATGGACAGAACTTTGGGAGGGGTTAAAGGGTTAAAAGACGAAACCTCCATTTTCTTACCCAGCACATGGTGGGGAAAATCTTTTGCTCTATATACTTTTTTCTCTATTCAGTCTTCTGTTGTATTTTTTATAATGTTTAATAAACCTTTCTAAACTATGAAAAGTGAGTAACCATCTCTCACACGTAGACTTATAATGGTTCTGAGATTATTAGATATTGCTTTACTTATCCTGAAGATATTAAATCTCTAACAGAAAAGAAAATACTTTTAGTATATACTCAAAATATTTAAAAAGCTATTACTGATTTCAAACCAACCATATTCCAATTACCCTTATTTTAAAAGGCAGAAAAGATCCTTAAATACTGGGAGATAAGAAAATTATTGTGGTTTTTTTCCCTGAGGATGGTGAAAGGAAAACAAAATAGTTTTGTTAGCAGTAGGGTAGATTTTAATTGTATCTTATGCAGTACTGAGTGATTGACCTTATATTCCTTTGATTTTATTCCAGTCTTTTGAGAATTGAAGTTTGCAACCTAAAGATAGTTTGATTTTTTTTTCTGACTTTCCATACTTTGAATTCTTAGATTCTGTATTTGTTTTCATTTTGATTTACATAGCAACATGTTGGGCATGAAAAATAATACATAAAAAACCGATATAAATGGGAAGAATTTACTGATTTTCTTCTTAATTTCTTTATATGTCTGGGAAACTCATGGATGTAAACTCTACTATTTCTTTCTTCTGTCTATAACTTGCTTTGGGCATCACAAATGATAAATGTTGCATTCTTTATGAGTGTAAGGTACAAAAATATACTGTAGCTCTGGCACTCTTAACTTCCACCTTATTTTCTTCACTCTTTTTTTGCTGTCACTTAGTTTCCCATTTTTGTCATGTGTCTACTCTGTATAAGGTGAAAACTTTGAGAATTCTAAAGAAATAATTCCTCTCTGTAGTAAATGATAACTTCCACTAAATGGAAGACTATTTTATTGATTGCTATGCAATCAATTTAATCAAAATCCTTCCCTCTATAAATTTTCTGGCTGCAGGAGTTGCTATGTTTTATTTAGAATTACTATCTCAAGGGCCCTTTCCATGGAATTCCAGTGGTTTACTTTTATGAACAGCTTGGTCCTAATAAGTAGAAAATCACACCAAGTTGATGTTTGAAGATAAGAAAATTACCAGAAAATCTTCATGGATGTTCAGAAATGACCTGGCAAGGAGGAGTGAGTTGACATGGTTTTCAGATGATGGGGACACAATAAACAATAGAAACAATTAATAATATATATATTAAAAAAAAACAAAAACAAAAACCACACAAAATATTTTAAAGAATCCCGTGGAAAAAATTGAAGACAAAATTAACCACAGAGGGGAATAATCTAAATTCCCTTCCCCTTCAGAGCTGCAGAGCTCTGCGTTACAAAATATGGATTCTATTTATGTCACCTGAAAAAAAGCATATGGTTGAACTAGAAATGACCCAAAAAAGGACAAGAATCATCAGAGCTATAGTGTGGCTTTCATGCAAGGAGAGAGAACTTGTGTGAAGTGTCTCCAGCTTAATAAATAAATGACTGAAAGAGGGGAAGAAAATGGCCAATAAAGAATTAGTGAGACATAAAAATCTGAAGGTATTTTGGTTTGAAAAGACAGGTGTCTGCTAAGGAAGGCAGGAGCCTTCCTTGACATGGAAAATGTATACCTCTTCTCTCTGAATTATTATAATTTTGAAACTAAGAGGTTTTCAGGCAAAGATATGGGAATAGGAATAACAGTTCTTTATTAGGAAAACTAAAAATACAAATGCAATAGTACAAAAANCCCCAAACCACTGACAGTCAGAATATGACTTGACACCCTGTGTATCTGGGTGTTGGTAGCAGTCTGACTGAATGGCTGCAGTCTTTTTGGAGTGACAGGTGTGGTTTTGTTGATGCAGTGATTTTGTAGAAGTGTGTAGGGTTTTTTTGAAGGTCTAGTGGTGGTGTAGATAGGCCTGGTCCTTTCTGGGAATTTAGTGGAGAAGAAAATTGTTCTTTTTGGAATTTAGTGGAGAAAGGGCTGCTCCTCTGGGAATCTAGTGGAAAAGGCTGACTGTGGTGAGCCTGTTCTAAATCTCAGATCATATCTAGGTAGGAATGCTTGGCTCCTCTATCTGGGTGGAGCATCTCACAATGGGATGTTGTAATTTTATCAGTGAGAATCGATGGTCTGTTAACAGAGCATATTTCTCCAGAGGGAGGACTGGTTGTGGAAGAGAGAAATAAAAACTGCCCAATTAACAGAAGATAACTGCCCCACCTCTAACAGTTGATAATAGCATACATCCACATTTTGCAACCCTGGACAAAAGAATATTTTCAATTTCTTATACTATATGAGCTGGAAACCAACCAATAAAATGGGGCAGTGTAATTTCAAAGGATCTTGAAGTTTTCTTTTTTTCTCCCTAAGTCTGGGGCATCATGTCACAAGAAGCTATAGATACTGATATAAAGAGATGAAAAAAGGTGTTCTTGAAAATATACCTGCACTGGTGGCTCCCATGCCATGTCCCTTAGCTGAGTCCCTTTGTTGCCAATTTTTAGCATCTGGTCTATTTAACAGAAACTATGATTTTATACTTATTCTATGTCTTTTATGGTTTCACTCACAAATTGTTGCTCTCGTCTGTTGGCATGGCCCATCTTTGGCTCTCAGGAGATCCAATGTACTCCTTTGTGGAGCTGTTTTTGTAGAGCTCGTGGCCGCTTGTCTGCATGCTAAAAACACACTCCTTGTGTTTCTATATACAGCAACTTCTGAAATGTCAAAGATTTAAGTTCTAATTTTGCAAGCAGAGATACCTGTCTTTTTAAATGGACACATAGCAGCTGTGGCAGTCAGAAGTTACCTTGTCAGTGATAAGAAAGACAGCTCCAGGAACAGCAAAGCCAGAGTACTCAATGCAGCTGTGCTGCAGCAGCATGTCACGAGGACTCAGACCAAACATTTCCATCAGAGAAAGAAATTTAGAGAATTTTTACTTTGCTTCAATCCAAGAGCCAGAATTTTAAAAAAATACAAAAATTGTTCAATATTTCCACAGTGATACAGCCAGAAAAAAGCAGAGCCATGTGAGCAGCTCCAGTGCCAGTGGCAAGCTCAACCTTGATACCTGTTTGTGTAAGTCTGGAATGAACACTGATGCTAATGTTAGCATATAGGCATTACTCATTAAAGCCAATCTATGTGTCTTACCTCCTGTGTCTGTCACTGCCAGCTCAGCACTTTACAAGGTTTCATATCAGTAAGGTCACTGAAGCAGATGAACAGAGAAAGTGAGCAAGAAAGTGCAGGGATATTTCTCTATGTAATGGAAAGCCTAAGTACCAGCCTACGTCTGGAAAAAAATATGTGCTGCAATTTCCTACCAGCTGGAGGTGAAAAAAAAAACCACTCAGCTTGTCACAGTTAACTAGAGATGTGAATTTTATTATCATCATTATTACTTTCACATTGCAACAGCACCTAGATCATCGGGCTGGAAGCTGAGGGCCCCACTGTGGCATGAATTGAACACACAGAACACAAACACAGCCCCTACCTCAAATCACTCACCTGCAGATGTCTACAGAGAATTGAAGTGCAGTTTGGTTTTAAGGGAGATTTTAGTGTAGAACTTGGTGCAAAATGTCATGTGATATTCTAAAATAAATACCGATGCACAATATACATTCTTATCAAACTTTCTTGCTCTGCACAGAATAGTCCTTGTCTTTTCTGGGCAGCTACAGTGAATAACTAAACCCCAGCCCAATATGAGAACAAACAAAAGATCTCTGTTTTCTGAATATGCAATGCTTTGTTAGACACTGTGTCAGGAAATATGCCTGCATTTGATAAATACCAGCTGTCACTACTGTTCAATAAAATAAGTGGCATTAACAACCTCTCTCTTCTCCAGTAACCTCTCACTATATTCCAGGAGCAAGGGTGTTTGGCTGAAATTTTGTTCACCTTGCTGGCATTCACCCTCATTATGAAGAATATTTTATTTTTAAGAAAGATTCCAAACACCCAGCTGCCACTTCTAGAAACAACAGTGAACACTCAAGTCACAGAACCACTGAATTATTTGGGTTAGAAAAGTTCTCCAAACTCATCAAGTTCAGCCTTTGATCCATCACTCCTATGCCCACTAAACCATACATGAAGTGCCACATCTGCTCATTTTTTTGAAGAGTTCCAGGGATGGTGACTCCACCACTTCCCCAAGGAGTCTATTCCAATGCTTCACCACCCTTTCAGAGTAGAAAGTCCCAGCACTTGTTAACAGGGATTGCCCCTATGAGACCACATTCCCTTGTAGAATTAATGAAACAGTTTCTTTAACTCAAGAAAAACTCACAGTAAAATGACAGTTTTGTTTGCAGGATCTCAGTTCTCTAGTACAAACCAGCAAAAACCTGTTCCCAGTTCATCAACTGCTCACCTGGTGCTGGGTAGGCAGAGACCTCACACCACCTCTTACTTCAACAGACAGCTCAGAGGTGCCTTGACTGATTCCCAGTAGTGAATGACCATGTGACACCTGCAAATCTGCTTCAACACCTTGTCCCTGGTTTCAGCCCCAGATGCAGCCCTGTAAATAATGCAGGGCTTGCAATGTGAGCTAGCTCTGTTCAGGAATTTGATTTTACATTATTAATAATGCTCAGGCCATTGTAAGGCAGACTGAGGCATCACTAGAATCCTGCCTTAAACAATGATGAGGACCAGATGCTTCAGAGAACAAATCACAAAACATGGATCTATAAAAAATCTGCTTCTCAGCCCCACAAATTCTTTTCAATGGTGGCTTTCATGAGTTAATTACATCCTGCTAAAAACTAAATAATGCAGTTCATATGTCTGCTGCAAGGTTTGCTGTGCCTGACACTGGGACTTCTGATTTATATCTCAGAGTCCTGCATCGTGTTCACCTTATGTGGTAACATCTCCTTTGCTAGGTGTCCACTCAGGCATGGCCATTCATTGATGCTTCTGACAGTGACACTCTGTTATTTTTTATTAAAGTGCAGCAGTTGAAGAGTGGAACATCTCACAGGTGTATTTTTTAGAAGTGAAATTTACTAATTTAAAGTTTTCATTTTCCCCTATCACACAGATATCAAAATCGTATATGGAGACAGCTGGAGTCACTCTGATTTAGGTTGTTATAGTAATGTGAACAGAAAGTCCAAAACACTCAGGGTGTTGTCATGAAAGACTGAAAATCTGATGTATTTACATGGAAAGAGCTAGAAAATCTTACAGAAGAGTTGCAAAAACGGTATCTACAAAACACCAACATGTCTCATCTGATTTGACCATTACTTTGGCATTTTTAACTTGCAGAACTTGAATTAGTGAATGATACGGATAAAGATGCCCCCTAGGATAGTAATATTAAAAGGTAAATAAACACAGTTAGCCCTCAACTTTCATGGAAGTCATTGGGAAGCCAAAATATCTCATGAAAAGCTGACTAAATAACCCTCTATTGGCTCCTGTGCTTCACTGATGTAAAAGGCTGGGCTGCTGTGCCAGATAATGCATTTATAAATCAATGCAACACCCTGGCCCAGCTAACAGCAGTGCAGCTACATCCAAACAGCTCCAGCTATAATCCAGGCAACACCAGCAGCTCCCTCACAAGGATCAGGTAAGAAATTTGTTTACCTGCAAGAGGAAGACACCCCAAAGTGTCCAAAGTTGTCATAAAACCAAAGCAAAGCAGATTAGCATTAGATTACCTTCAGTAAATAAACTTCAAGGCTTCTCCTATTTGTTTAGTAAAGACTGGAAGTGGTTATGATTATTTAAAAACAGGGATATGACATGTGGTATGTGCTACAATAAACAATTTTTAGTTGACTTTATTGTATCATTTACAAACCAGAACAGCTGGATTTACAAATACCAGCTTACTTCCCTGTGTTGACACATCTGTGACCACTACAGCATAATAAAACTGGAAAGTTTTAATGCAAGTTCATCTTGAAATAAACAATTTTTAGCACACTGATAGTACAGAAATTATAGAAAGCCACAAAAAACACCCTGGTATTTATTAGTGGCTATACTCAATCACTGCAACTTTTTATTTGCCTTCATTGTCTGTTTGAGTCTGACAAAATAAAAACAGAATAAGTTTTCCCCTCTCTCCCCCAAGGAAAATACAGTGATGGGAGGAAAAGCTCTCTGGGTCTACAAAGCTTTTACAATGGTATAAAAAAGGTTTATTGCAGAAGTTTGGCATCTGGACTCTCATCTGTGGAGTTGGAGGGAAAGAATTTGCTCTAGATTATAAAAACCCAAGTCCAGAGTACTTGCTAAAATCCATATTTCTCGAACAGACTGTAAATAAAACTTCATAAGGTACTTTATAAGGGTGTATTTCCCTGTATCAGTACTCATTTAAGATTGCAGTAGGAAAATTTCCATACTAAAATAAAAATAGCTAGTAATAAACTAACTCAAAATTATTTCTTCATTTATTCTAAGTTTGATTGTACATTTAAAGATTTTTAGATATAGCACCAATAACTTTTAAACTCACAGGTGCTGTTCTATATAAAACAATTTTAATATAGTTCTAGTTTTAAAATGAGTGGTTCAGATTATTTAATTTGTATGTTTGTTTTTTGGGTTTGGCTTTTTGTTTGGTTTTTGGGCATTTTGTGGGTTTTGGTGGTGGGTTTTTTTGGTTAGTTTTCTTGGGTTTTTGTTTGTTTGGGACTTTTTTGTTTCTTTTTTGGTTTTGGAGGTTATTTTCTCCTTTATGCAATGATAAACATCAAGTCTTAAAGAAGTAACAGCTTTAGCCATAAAATACCCAACTGCACACTCAGAGTAGAATGCAGCTTTTATGATCACTGTTCCACTTTGAATTTACTATACTATGTCTTAAAGGTACATTTTGGAAAATGCATGCCTAAGCACTACCTATGGCTATTTGGAATGCACATCAAATAATTAATAGATGCTTAAACTGCAAGTTGTAGACCAAGTATCAGTAATACTTTTGAAAGCAAGGAATCATTGGGTCAGCAATCAAACAACAAATCCAATATCAAGAACCTTTTGCTGAAGGTGTAAGTATGGATAATCAAACAATACTTCTAAATTTTTATCTTATTTTTAAATATTTACTTCTGAAGTAATGTGGAGTTATATCATGTTTAAGGCAGTGTCTGTGGGGAGGTTCATTACCAAGGTTTTTTACTACTCATTAAAGAAGGGGTTTTTTATGCTTACACTGGTCATAGCTGTATCTTTCTTTGAGAAAGGACTTCAAGATTTTCTTCAAAATAGCATGTTAGATTTTACAAGTACTGAATTTCCATTGTTACAAGGACACTAAAAAAGAAGGTATTTATATAAACTGGAAGCAGAACAACTCCAGGTACCAATCTCTTCATTGTTACACACAGCTATACCAGTCCTTACGTAACATTGCAAAGCCAAAACACTTCAGATCTGTGGTTTTTACTGCAAAAATTCTCTTCTCTCCTTTACAAACCTCAGGAGTTACTGGAAACAGAAAGAAAGGAATGGACTTCTCTGTGCAGCACTTCACAGAAAGGGCTAGAATGCTGATGGGGTCCCTGCTTATTTGTTTGGTGATTAAATCACCCCCAGAAGTGACACACCCTGCCTTGGATTAGCCAAGAGGTAGCTCTATCCCTTGGATCCCTTGTTTTAAAAGGAACAATTACCTGAGAGGCAGTCTCAACTCTTCACATAAGGCAGCAAGAGCCCTCTGTGTCTGCCAGTGCCATGCGAGATGAGCTTTGAGTTTAATTTCATGCCCTTTTCATAGCTTCCCTCTCTCATCTCTGTTTTCTCAGTGGGTCTTCATGTAAAAGGAGAATTCAGAAAATACAGGTTAGGCCCACAGAAACAACCCTGGCAGGCCGGGCTGTTGGAGTCACTGTTTTTTTCTGTGGCATGCACTGACTGCAGCTTCACTTGAAGCCCCTACTCCCATTCCCTTTGTGACTCAGCTTTCCAGAGAGCAGCATTCCTTCCCTGCAGAGCTCCAGGAGCCTCTGCAAAGCCTCTGGGGATCATGGACTATGAGGCACTAAAGGAGTGTTTTTCTCATCCTCTTCACATTCCCCTCTTTTCTCCCTAACCCAGGTTGTTTTCATCACTTAAACTCTCACTCAGTAAAAGACAGCTTGCCTGTCTCCAATCAGATTCAGAACTTCTTTCAGAAGGATCCGAGACATGCAGGCACTAGACATAGCTGACCTATGGCTGAAGGAAGGGAAATCAGTGAAAAAACACTGCACATTGTGCTCTGCCAGTGTTAGACACCACAAATGCATTAGAGGAGGGGAGCTGACACTTTCTGTGCCATTGAGTTGCCTTGAGCATCACTGAACACAAAAACCTGCGAAGAACAGCCCGCCTGTACCCTCTGTAAGTGTGTATCACTTATTATTCACATACTCTTTCATCTCTCCTGCTCTGAATGGTTCAGTCCAGGACTTGCTAATGAAAAAAAAAAGTAAAATTGGGAGGAAACAAGAAAAAGCATGCAAGTAATGACACACCTGAAAGAGAGTAAATGAGTGGAAGTTTAGTTCTGAAATGTTTCCCCCACAAAAAGACTATGGTAATACTGTGATGGCAAATACAATTAGGTATTAATATAGGCCTATGAGAAATTAAGTTCATTAAGGTGCAATTGAAAAGGAAAAGGGAAAAGGAGGCTCACAGGGGACCTTGTGGCTCTGCACAACTCTCTGACAGGGGGGGACAGCCATGGGGTTCAGGCTCTGCTCCCAGGGAACAGGGACAGGAGGAGAGGGAACGACCTCAGGCTGGGCCAGGGGAGGCTCGGGGTGGACATCAGGAGGAATTTCCCCATGGAAAGGGTGCTCAGGGATTGGCAGGGGCTGTCCAGGGAGGTCTGGAGTCCCCATTCCTGGAGGTGTCCCAGGAAGGGCTGGACAAGATGGGCATCAGGCACATCTCGGACTCGATGGCCTTGGAGGGCTTTTCCATCCTTCATTATTCTGTGTTTGAAAGTCATAAATGGGAGACCAGACTAATCCAGAGCAAACAGTTTGTACAGTGAGACCAGAACTGTAGAATGAGATTTAGCACCAGCCAAGTGCAGAATTCGTTTTGATGAGAAAAGGTGGGCAAAAAACTGGTAATGTAATAATCCTAAAAGGGCCAATGGCAAAGAGTGGGTGCAGGAAAAACCTGGAAAAGAAACAACAGGAAAACAGACTTTTTTCACATGTTTTGAATGGTACCTTCAGGGGTGCTTTCTCTGAATATTCCTCCCAGGAGGATCTTTCAGAAAGATGGCATTGCTTTAAACTTTTACAGCAAATAAAAGATAAAGCTGAAAAGAACTTATTCACTAGATACTCCCCAAATTAATATTATTGTGGCTCAATAATAAAAATCAACATCCATGGCTTTTTAAACTAAATCATTTGGGAAGGGCAGGCAGCTTTACCTAATATCACTGTTACAACAGTGCAGTTTCTAATGCCTATATTTTAAAAGACCAGATGCCAAAGACAGTAAAAATATATAAATTTGAGTCAGAAGATGTCTTAATAGTGATGGCTTCTACAGGTCACTGAGTTGAACTTACACTGAGACGATCAAAGGTGACTTGGTTGCACTAATTAAATTGTTCCCCTTCTCAGAGAAAAGATTGTTACCAAAGACTTTCCAATCAGCAGTGAAAATACACCAAATCTGCTACTCCTTGTTGTGCATGTGAGAAATCAGTGCAAGTCACCAAGCTGGATCACGTACACTCTACTGCTGGTTTGATTTCCATATGGTGATTAGGGTTTATATATATATATATATATCTAAACACCAATAAATTTTGGATTTTGAGGATACAGCTGAGTGTGCTTGACCTATTCTGCTTTCTGTGTGAATTCAGAATATTTTGTACCCTAAGCAAAGACTAGTGCTTTCCAAATCAGGGCCCTTGATTAAAGAGTTGTCTATGTTACTTTTCCCTGCTTCCCATCTGTTATTATGGAATGAGAAACCAACTTTGGCCCTCTACCTCATGAAAATGCTAAGAGCAAAAGTTCTTTTTCAGGACTTTGAGACATAAACAGCCAGTTTTTCTGTTTTGAAAACACTGCAAGAAAGTGCTGTTGTACAGCATTTCAGAAATGGTCTATAACTCAAGGGCAGGCAGGGGGAAGCCATTAGAGACTGCAAAGAGGTGAGTCAGAACAGATGAGAGAGAAATAGATGTTTCAGCAGCAGGTTTAAAAATGAAAGAAGGCTGAAAATTTCTAAAGCTATTATCTAAAAAAAAAATTTAAATTGTTCAAAAAGGTTCTTTGATATAGAGAAGTTTGAGTTAAGCATCAGATCAGCAATTCCAACATTTTTTATAAACAAGACTTCATAGTGATGCTCAAGAGTTCATATGCTTTTCACTACAACTATTTTAAGCTATTAATTGATGTTTAGATCCAATGTTGTGATCCATGCCTCGGAATTAAATGTTTTCTAATAGAAATGAAAAGTGTATTAAAAGAATGAAAAAAGAGTGAAAAATCAAGACAATTTTCTCATACTGTACATCAGACAGTCCTAAAATGTTGCAAATGCCCTGCAACATGAAACAATTTCTCTGGATGTGGCTGGAAGAGTGAAAAATTTCTCCACCTGTTTACAGGTAATAAAGGGTAAAATGCCTGAAGAGCCTTGAATGAACAGAAATGCAGTGGAGAGACAAATGAAGACAAAGCTAATTGGCAGAACAAGTTCAGTAGGAAGGTAGGCAAATTCATTCCAGGATTTCTGAGTGGAATGTGCCCTAGAGGACAGCCAGGCCATTTATCAGTGCAACAACCTGAGTGCTATCCCAGGTGATGCTTCACTGGAACTCGATCCACTCGTGATGAGGTGCAGATTTTGGAAACCCTCAGAGGCTGCTTTACATCAAGTTCTTTAGTGTTATTCTGTAGCCTTCTAGTGCTCCCTTCATCCTGTACACACAAGAAGCTGGAGCACACACAGGCCAAAGGGAAAATTTACAGAAATTCTCCTTTGTGAATACTGGGAGCAGCAAAAATCCCACTGAACTTGTGCCTCTTCTTGAGCACAGGGTTATCAGTCCAAGATCTTGCAGCAATAATCATCAAATCATTCTGCCTTCATTCCAATTAAAAGAGATTTTTATGTATGTTTATAATACATTGGGATGGGAAAAACAACCACTTATTGTTATCTCAGAGAAGAATAACTGATACATCATATAAGCACTCCTGAAGCTAACCAAGTCTTGCCTATGAAAATTTCATAACATGTAATGTCTAAATAAGAACTGGTTCAGATTAATGAAAATCATGTTTTGAATATATTTTTAACCAGAACACACCATGATTCCTTCTCTGTTTAACTAAATGAATTTTAAACAAACTGTTTTTTGAGCAATTTAGGAATTCCTAAGAATTTGTTATGTTTGTATAAACACCAACTCTTATTATGGCAGATATTATATTGCAAATATGATTTATGAACTAATGAATGAAGTAAAAATGAGACACATGCTGCTAATCCTTTTATTCTTCCTCAGTTACTGAGATGAATTAAACATAATCTCTATTGCTCCAAGCAGCCTTTTCCCAAACAGAATGCACATGAAGCAGCTACTGGGCTGCAAATGTGTTATTTGAAAGAAATGAAAAAGAAAAGGCATTTTTGTTCTTTCTATATGTGATAGATAAGTAACACAATGGTTAACTCTCACAGTTAAAAGGCAAATATTGTGGATATGTTAAGTTTTATAGATTTATAGTAAAGTTTTACAGATTTATAGTTAAGTTTTACCCCCCCCCCCCACCTTGCATTGTTATCATGGGGTGACCTGGGTAGTTGGGGCATTTGGGAAGGTCAGCTTGATCTCCCCAAGATGTAAGGAGGGATGTAACCTGACCTCCAATCAGGATGCAAGGAAGTAATCTCCACCACTCGACACTGAAGAAGGAGTCAACTGACAAGACTTTGGGAGGAGTTAAAGGGTTAAAAGGTGAAACATCCACTGTGTGGATGAGCACATGGTGGGAAAAAATTCCTTTGCTCCCGGCACTGTAATATTTTCTCTATTCAGTATTCTGTGGTATTTTTTGATAAGGTTTTAATAAACTTTTCAAATTTTTGAAAGTAAGTACCATTTCTCACATATATTTGTTGTCAATGATGGGGTCTAAAAGATTATTAAAACAGCAGCACTGATTCTGTATTCTAAAATTTCTTGGACCTAGCAGGTGTTAGTTCCATCTCCCCCATCTACTTCAGCTTTTCTTCTGCGATCTCTGAGAGCCAGTTGTAGTTTGGTAGCCTACACTGGATTTAATAACATGAAAGACAAGTTCATTATTTCTACATTTCTATATCATAAAAATATAAAAAAAAAAACCATAGGTCTTTCCCTGACACAACTTTATAATTTCTTTTTTAATATTACTATTTTTTATACTATTGCCATTTGGATGTCTCCCACAGTTCAGTGCTGGAAATAAAATCATCATTTCCATGCATGGTCCTTCAGGAGATTTTGCAGTGTCTAAGCTTCAGCTTTAAAAGCTCTCCACATCACTATGTCCAGTTTTTTGCAAAACAGGAAATGCCTGACAGTGTTTGGAACTCGAAAGTCCATTAGTCTTCAGTCCACAGACGGAAGCAGCTATGAAGGTTAGATTTTGGAGATGAAAAAGGCTCCTTAGAGGATTGTTTGTCTTTCCATGTTGCCTCTTTGTGTGCAGGGCACAAGTGGAGCCGTGCACCCCTTGCAGCCTCCCCAGGGTGCTACTGGCTGTCATTAGGGGAACTGGAGTGTGTTTCCTGGGGCTAGAGCAAAGCACCATTTTTAGACTATGACATTGACTGGCAGTGTCGATTAAAATGTGTTAAGTTAAAAGGTTCAATGATAAATTGCTATCATGATATAAAAGATATTACCCTTAACAGTCTGATGGTATACAATGAAGAGTTCAGAAATATTCTGCAATTAGGAGCTTAATTCCAGACTCTCATTGCACCACAAGGTATTTCTTCAAACTTAGTTTTGAATGGAATAGTTTCTTCCAAAACTGCCATGTGGGACTCCTGTTAATGTTCAGAATCTGAGGATCATATTGAAAGTAATGAAATAGTTTTATGTTCCATTCAGTTAAGCGGGAGGTACCACAATGGAGTATCACCACTATTTAGAGATGCAATTAGGGTCTCTTTTATAGTCGTGACAGCCCAATGTAAATGTAATCACATATCAATTAGCAAGTAATTATCTTGTTGCTACCTAGATTCATGCCTTGAGTTAGCAAGTACCCTGAATCTGAGCTCTTAAACAGAAGTACAATGATTAGATTTTATTAATTTATACACCAAAGAAAATAATGGAAAGATTTTATACAAAAATATACCTAAGCACTATACTGCCATACTGTGACAGTATCAGATTTTAAATGGGGAAAGAAAATTACTAATAGTAATGATTAATATTAAAAATTAACATTAACAGGGCTTGTTCTTCTAAGAGAATCAAGCTGGAATTAATTGGCCCATTAACAATTTGAAATGTTAAACTATTTGTTGAAAGGTTCTGGGGCCTTCCTTCCTTCATCGCTGGCAGTAATCTGGGAATAACTTTATTAAAATGGAGAGAAGAATCAAGCTGAGAAGAAGATGGTGCCTCATCAGTCTTGTGACCTGCCTTTATGATGCCAACTTTAATCTCCTTATTTATGTTGTTCATGAGACACCTTCACCACAGTGAACATTTTCTTTGGGGTGCACTAAAAGCTATTTTGTCTCAATATAATAAATCACTAACCAAAACCATTTTCCAGATTATAGGAGCAAACTGAAAGTTAAAATGTTAAAGCTTATAATAAAAATGCAAAGGAAAGAAAAACATATGGCTTAAGGGAACTCAAATTCAGCTTACTGTCTGTCTGCTGTTGCAAATGAGTGATGGTCCAATCTTCTGCTTCTTTGCCAAGAGTTTTGGGTCATTTTGAAAATCTTCACTGCTGTAACAATGTTCACAAGTTTAAAAACTTAATCAAGATCAATATAAGCATTCCAGGTCACTGCATCAATAAAGCATTCCAGGTCAATTTCCTTGCTCCCGGGAGACATTTTTCTTTGTTTTCAGTGTTATTCCTTTGGGAATTGCTTTTTCTCATGTGACTATTTATTTCAATTTATTCCACTCTCTAAGAAAAAAATTATTTGCATCTGGAAAACTCTGGGATTCTTTCAAACATAATTAAAATTTAAAGATAAATCACAGCTACATCTATTTTCTAGGTCATAGAATGTGTCTTATTTTTAATTTTTTTTTACTTCTCCCTCAAGTTCAGTTCACATTTTGCAGCTAATTACACAATGCAAGTGAGCATCAACCCAGAGGTTGGAGTTCCAGGCTTTGGTATTTGTACAAATGATAAAAAATGCACTTAGCATCAAAACTGAACATCAAAAGTGTTCCAAAAAAGCATATCCAGTCTTGAAATTAGTCTCTAAGAAAGCTGAACTGTAGAAAATGGGGACAGTCACAACATTGCACCCAAAAATAAACCCCTGATGTAAAATAATGACTGTTGTAGGTAGTACCAACAGACCCACCCCTCCCACCCTGTGCTCTCTCACACAAAATGTTGCATGGGGATGCTGATAAAGTCTTCCCACAGATTTTGTGAGTGAGGTTACCTGTCCACATGGAACTTTTCATTTAATTTTTAGATTTACCTTGAAATATTCAAAGACCATCTCACACTTCTGAGCTGGGTTAAGAAATTATTTATCTTTCACAAATTTTATAAGTGATCTCACTTATAAAAGTGGAAGTTCAGGTGATGTCTTTCTTCAATTTCTAGCAATGCTTTGAAATTTCAAATTTGTAAAATGTTTTCTCTCCTGTAAGATAAGTCACAACATGCTGAACCATGACATTCAGCTTTATTATAATTACTTAATTGGTGTTTACTACATTTATCCTCTCCATTTACTGTGTTCATCTATCCCTGCCCTTTGTCATACATTTGGTGTTCACCATTAAGTTTGAAAAGCTGCTTTATTCAAATGGTGAAATGAATCTGTGCCTTCCACAACAAAGAGTAGCAACATTCCCCCTTCTCTAAACATCATTCAATAAAAATGGCCTCAAGTTTGACATCAAAATCAAAAGAAAATGGTAAATCAGCCCTGCTAATTAATTTTACTGACTTCTTTGAGTTCTTTGGATGCATCAGTGGGTTAGTTTCAAACAAGAGTATCAAGCCCCTGATCAATTAGAGCTGAATTGATTTTTTCGGCAATTCAAAAAGAGTTTTCAAATTTGTTCCCTAAAACTTTTTGATTTTTTTTTGTGGGACTCCTTAAAAATCAGAGGGTTTGGGGAAAGCTGCGAAAGGCAGGCCTCAGAGACAGCAGAACTGCAATTAGAGCTAAGTGGTAGCCATAAGATTTGTCAGCAGAAAAGTTAGATAAGATGTAGAAAGTAAGGACAAATAGAACAATGGTGTGTGTATTAACACTTGTCTAGAATAACTCCCTAAGCTACGAAGAAGCTCTATACTAAGAAAAGTATATCTAGCAAGAAATTAGGAAGTTCTAAACTTAATAATGGAGCTCTGTGCATTGTGTTTTAAGGCTTACAAGCAGGTATTGTATTTTAAATAAGCAAGCATTAATTTAGCAAAATGTATTGTGCTTATAGTGGTTGGAGAGAACTACTGTCAATATGCTTTTGCTTTGTGTGATTGGTCAAAAACTTTTAAAGTGAGTTGTAACATTGAGTTCTTCGGCTGCTGCCGAGGATGTGAGCTCAAGAGGCTTTACAAAACCCAAGTCACTCACAGGCAATTCTGCATCCTGAATAAATACATCAGGAAATAAGGAGATCAAGGGAACAGTATCCAGTTGTTAATTTTTAAGCAAATGATCAAATCTGGGAAACCACCCCACATATGTCTACAGAAGAAGGAGAAAAAATAAAGATAAATTCTAATACTAATTCAGATTCCCACATCTTCAGAGATCTTGGCCTATTCCACCAGCTGGAATATGTTCCACTGTCCCACTATGCTGCTACTCTTCAGAATATATCCCAAGTTCCATGGCCTGGTTACTCAGCCAGCCCAGTCTTAAGGGCTCTGGGTTGGAGAAGTTGCTCAGTAATGAGCCCCAGTTCCCCCAAGCTGCTCATTAATCAAAGTTATTTCTGCTTGTGTGACAATGTGGGGACAGTTACACCAAACATCACCAGCCTCACTGTCAAACAGGCTGAGGCTGAGAAATACACTTGCAAACATAGTGCATTATTTATAAATACATGTGACTAAATTAAAAACATTAACATCCATTGAACTACCTCTTGCTTGTTTAGAGCTGATGTGAAACTGCCTAAACTTTCCTCATTTGTCCTTGCCCTTTTTCACAATTTTCCAATCAGAAATTATGTTAGAAGCTTGATGTCCTTCCCTCTTATACCCTTTCCTAAACAAAGAAGCAATCACTTCAAACACTCTCACTCTCCTTTGTTTTTATGAGCAGTAAAAGTTATTAATGGCTGAACCTTTAATCCAATGTCCCCTTTTTGTCTGCCCAAGAAACAAGTTCCATACTGCCAGGTGCTCCTGCCCCACATTCAAGTATCTACTCTTGATGCTTGAAGATTCTTAATACTACCATTTTATGTCACATCAGTTGGGTTTTGTACAAGCTGCCATCATTTTGGGTGGGGTACTTTTGCCATTCCTCTCACTATTTATCTCCTCTTTTAGCCAGAACCACTCATCATGGCCTGACCACAGCAGCTACGATTTTGGGACACAAAATTCTTCCCAGAATTTGCTTGAAATCAGACCTTTATTGAACAAACACATCTAGACCCCTTCTTTGGTAATTACACAAAAAGGAACCACTATTGCAAATATTTTCATGTGGATTTAAAAAGCACTGATAATACTACAGATTCAAGCTGGACTGATGCTGCTTCCAACTGATTAAGGCAAAACTTTTTGGAACACTTAATATTCAGACTATTTCTTCCACTCACTAAATAGATGCTACTGAGAAAAGTTGACCACAAAAAACCAAAAAAAAAAAATCCAAAAAACCACCAAACCAACCAAAAAAAAAAAAAAAATCAATATTTCAGTTGTTCTAAAAAAGCCTTTTGCTTTAGACAAGAGGAAATCTTAATCCATTTCCATATGGGCTTTGTAAAATACCATAAACTCTCAGTAATTTTAGAAGATGACAGGGGAATGAATCTCCTCTATCTTTAATTGTGCCTCCTTTGAAAGGTGGTATAGAAGGATTACATTTGAATACTCTATGTTATCTAGGCAAAAATCCAGCCCCCTCGAGCCCCTTTGAACCGCCTTGGAACCCCTTTGAAGCTCCTGAATCCCCTTTGAGCCCACTCCAGCCCTCCAGGCAGAGACTTGGGGTGGACCCTCCCTTTCATCCCAACTTTCCTGTCCCAACACAATGTTTGGGATAAAACATGGTTGCACCTCATCCTTCACAATGATCTACTTCAGGCTCAGACAGGGTGAGTCTTCCATGAGAAGCCAAACACGAAATGTGTCATGAAACCAGGAGACCTTCTGGAATACTCTGAAAAAGGTGCATCAGCCTGGTACAGGAATTCAAAAACCTGAACCACAGATTTCTTCAGGGGAGACAAAGAAAATGGGAAAATGCATCAAGCCTAAATATTAGACATAAACTGACAGATCACAGCCACTCACATTGAGTGCACTGGAGTGAAATCTTTCCCACAATGGCTCATGTCAGCTTTATTTTCATAGATCCTGGGATGCCATTTCACTTTCTACACGTGTAGGAAATGCTGTCACAGCAGGCCTGGAATTCACTGGGTGCTTATTGCACCTTCTTTTAATCTCACTCATTTAAATGCATCTACTTTCGTCTTTGAAACTTTACATAAAATAAAAGTTTAAAAGTATTTTTAAAAAGCAAGGATTTGTGTTTACCTAAAAGCCACAGAGGAAAACGTAACAGATACCAAAATTCAAATGACTGTGTGATTTATGAATTTCTACATTTTTTTATCTAGCTAAAAGCAATCAAAATCTTCTTCAACATGGCTATCATTGCTCTCATGCTAATAATACCTTGTTAAGTCAGGAGGAAAATGGAAAACACTGATTTCTGAAGGACTTTTCTGAATCTGCTGTCAAATAGCACTAGAATAAATTAACTTCTAATATTTTGATAAAGTGAAATAATTTGTGATTTTTTCTCAACAGCTCATAATTCATCTTATGCAAGAATACAAGAGCACAGAAGATTAACAGCTACTTCTCAGCTATGTTGCTTTAATCTATTGTTATTCACCAAAAAAATGCTTAGATGATGCAATTTACCAAGTGCAGAAGAAGCCTTTCATGAAATGCAAAACACGCTTAAAGCAGACATTCCCAATCCTAGGCCACTTTTAACATCCCTTGAAATGTAATTCTTTAACTGAAAATTAGGCATCTTAAAATAAAACTGGCATCACTGTAGATAATTTGGTTTTTTTCCGTCTCACCATGAATTGTAAATATTTTCAACTTTCAATCTCCAAGGATAATGGGAAAATTCTTCAATTATAATGGCTACAAAACAAATGAAACCACAACAAAAATAAATTTTACCTAAAGAATACTTAGAGTTAAGACATTCTACATTTGAAGGAAGCAAAATAAAATAGCTATACAAAAATTCTGCTCTACTTTATAGACCTCTAAAAGCAGTAAATGCCTTTTGAAATGAAATACTACTCTGAAAGAAAAAAAACACATGAAAAATCCTGTAAATAGATTCTGGTTTCCTGCAGGTGATTTTTCACACTTTTTAGCTTTTTAAAAATTACATTTTCAGTAACTCTTTTAGTTACAGTTTTAAAAGCATTGCACTGTAATTCTATAAAATGCCATTGGCACATAAGTATTAGAGATACAGACATTTAGAAAATGTCTTTACATCTTAAGATCCTTGGCAGATTTTTAATGAGCTGTAATTATTTCCTCCATTGAAAAAAAGGAAACAAAAAGCCTTTCTTCTTGCATCGACAAAAGCTTCAGAAACATCCCAAAATGTATGTTTTTCTCTCTCAGATATAATGACAATGACAAAAATGAGAGTTAAAGATAACTTATCCTTTGCAGAGCCAGAGAAACATTGCAAAAAAGCTTTCTGATAAGGGACTATTTAGGAATCACCTGCTCAAAATGGAGACAGAGCTGCAGAACCCAGATGCAAATTCACCCCTCTTTTGCTCTCAGGAGTTGGTTCTTCATTTTTAACATAAAAAGGAATAAGAAGCAAACCAGGAGATCAAGATCTTAATCTCTATGGCAAAACAGGCACCTTCCAGACATTAAACAAACCAGTTTATTATCAGCGACTTTAAAATATAAATAATAAATTTCCCTTTTTCCAATATCAGCCAAATATTATCTCATAAATTTGCCATTTTCATTCCTGACCTCATGCTACAGTTTCAGGTTCATGCAGACATGGTTTTGTTGAATTAATTTCCTATTAGGCTTCCCAGTACAATGATTTGGCTGTGTATGATTATACAGCTCTCTAAGAGTGCAGAAAATTACCAGTAATTTAGGGACAAATTCTACAGCAAAGGCTGCCAGAATGTGCTCTTCAATTTAAAAAGACATTCCCAGAGCCTGCTTGGCTTTGTTGGTTGTAAGCTCTGTTTGAGTCCACCATAGCACAGTGCATCATTCCAATAAATATCATTTTATATCTTTGTCATTCTCTCCCTCTCCAGTGAATTTAAATCAACTTGATGAAATCTTGTTCTTGCCACTGAATACATAACCACACAATTAATTTGATTTTACATACAGCAGCAGGAGAGAAAACCAGTAAATATTTTAGTACATGCATCGCTTTTAGATGATGCATCGCTTTGTGTGAAACAGAAAAAAAATAAAAATACATTTATTAAACTGAGACACTATTCTGTGCTTGATTCACTGATTTTCTCCAAAGCAGGGGGACAAAATTATCTTTATTGGGTGTATTTAAAGATTCTGTGGATTTTTTTTTAAATACATCAATGATCAATGACCAGTGATCATCCCTGGAATTGCAACCAGACCTTCCATGGTAAATTCCACTTTAATTGCTATTCCATTTTCTGTTCCTTCAGTTACTTATATCTGGCATTTATTTCTACTAGTCCACTATAACTTTCTCTCATAATGTATTGAGAAAATTCTCATTATTTTGGACTGAAATCCACTTTTTGCTCCCCCTTTTTTTAACCAGACACTTTTTATGGAATAGACAAAAGCCAATGCCACAATTTTTCTCCAGTCTCCTGTTTGTCAGCCCTGTTGATTATGATAGACAGAGGGTGTTAGGGATCAGGTCACAGCTGAATTAAGACATCAATGGGCTTATTTCATGCACCTGCACTTCCCTGATGCTTCTAAACATTTTTGAAGAGTCACCAGTAGACCAAAGAAATAACCACTGCGTGGTTCAGCCAGGTACAGTCTGACCTTTCCCTGTCTGTTCATCATCCTTCAAAAACCACAGGAGTAATGAAAAACCAAACCCCACAACCTTAACTGCAGGAATCAATACAAAGTGGGGCTTAGAGTGTGAAGTTAATAGTTTGATAAACCTGAACAGTCGCAGTAACAGGTGGAGGCCGAGCTGCACAACTGGTAGCACAAAATTACTTTCCTCTGGCCACACAAGGCTACTGTAGGAAAAAGTAAACAGAGAGAGTTTGGCACATGATTTAAGTAAACAACTTCATTTAATTCCATCTTTCAAACTAACCAGTGTTTCTGGGCTCATAGGCTGCTGGGCAGCTTGTGAAGATGTACCTCCCACCCATCCTCAGGCAGGACTTTGTGCTCAGAAATGCTCGTTAAGCCTCAACAAGGAGCTCATGGGCTGAGCTCCTGGAGCTCCTCAGAGACACTGCTCCCAGGAACAGGTGCTGGTAACGAGCTCCTGTTTCCCAACAAACAGCCTTGGAAACCTGCCTGAGGAACAATCCCAGGGAAACAATGGTTTTGCTATCATAACTGAAAATAAAATTACTCCCAACTCATGGTCAGGATAGAAAATTACCATGAGTAAAGCCCACTCTTTTGTGATCCTGCAAACAGCAGTCCTAAATGAGACCCTTTGAGCTCTCCTGGACTGCCATGGGCTGTGAACTTTTTCACGGCGTAATAAACACAGATACGTAAGACAGGATTATTGTTCTACATTTTACTAGTTGTTGAAGTCAAAATAAAGGGCAAGATTATGAAAGATCCATGAAAGTCTGAAAATTAAGAAAAGCCTAAATTCTCAGTCCACAGGTTGTTCTGAGAACATGATATCAGAATAGTCTGACCTCCACTCTGAACCTGTGCATTCCCAGATGACCAAGAGACAGAGGGAGCAATGCCTGAATTCATGTTTTGGAAATAATTAATCAGGCAATTAAAGAGCAAAAAAGGGCCACACCAACACCAAACATACTCTATTGAAAGATTAAGGTCAGGATTTGTTTCTGTCTGTTTGTTTTGCAAGATCTAGATTAAAGGGTACTAAAGGATATTATGTTAAAACACATATATAAACCCCTCAGAAGATCTGTCATGAATAGCATCACTTAAATACTGCAGAGAAAAAGCTAAAGCAATATTTATCCTCTGTGTAAGCAGTACTTCCACAGGAGACTCCCAGCTCTGTTCATTCTGGATATGGCTGACTCAAACACTCTTTCATGCTGGAAGACACAGGGAAGACAAAAAATAAATAGGCCTGCCTCCAAATTACTGTTCTCTTCCTTAGTCTCATTTCCCCCCTTCCCCCACACCAAAATATCCTCTTTGTATATTCTTAGGTGGGTTCAGGTATGGTTTGGCATTTGTAGGTGGTTTCAACTCTCAGTCCTTTTCTGCAGCATGACTGCACAAGCACTAGGAAATACTGAAAAATTCATCATTTTGAAGGCCAGGGCTTCCTTTTCTACCTTGATATTTTGAGATTAAAGATGGCAATTACAGCAACTTTCCAATGTCATGGCAGAGGGACAGTATTTTGCTGCCTGGTGGCAATGGCAGTAAGTGTTGGATGTAGCTTTCATCTTGTCAGAGTACTTTAGTTCCGTCATGCTAAATTTGTAATAATGGCTCTGCAGTGCTCTCTGTGATCTACACAGCTAATGACCTCTGGTCTGCATTAGGCGCCTTGTTTCATTTGGGCAGACGGCAAAATTTGCTTCTCTGCTTGTTTCTGTTGACTATTTTTTTAAAACCATGGTTTTAAAATAGCCTTCCAAAAGCAGGACAGAAGTTGAGATGATAAACTTCCACAACCCTCTTCTCAGGCAGTAACTTCTCAAAGACAGTTATTTCAGGGAAATCCTTTTCTCCCCAGCTCTGAAGTATCAGAAATGACTTCACAAAGCTGCTGGTCCCAGCTGGTGCAGCAGCCTGACTACCCTGAAGTGTGTTCTCTGAGTCATTTGAACACAGAGCTGCCATAACTCTGCCCCTTATTTTCTACCTCCACTTCACTTCCTTGCTGGCACCCTTTGTGTGAAGAGCATAGAGCTCCTGGCACTTCCATACAAGACCCAGAAAAACAAAGTAGGGCAGAGTACTGGGATGTAAATCCCAGGAGATGTGGAGCGTTCAACCAGAAGTGTGGTGCTTCGGTAATGACCATGTCTGAAATTCTGGGTGGTCTTCCAGTGTGCTCTGTACCTTCTGTGGTGCTAAGACAGGCTGCTGCAGAGGAGGAGAAGCTCTCTTATCCTGTTTGTTCTCCATCCCTACTTTATTCTGCTTCTTCCCTTAATACAATATTGGTTTCACAGTTACGATCAGATCTGCTGAGACGACAAGTCATTCCCATTTTTTTGGCAAGTTAGTTTACAGCTGTACCATCCAATGGGTCCAACTTCACTTTTTGCTGCATAATCAGTTAATGCAATGTGGTGGAAATAAGGGATGTGGAGAGATGTGAAGCCCACAGCTACACTGAATCAAGCATAATGTGATACTGAGCTTTTAGGATGCACTCACCATCCACACAAACACTGGCACAAGTGCAACAGGGAACAAACAAAGTCCCTCTAGCAGTAATTTGGAGGTAGATTAAATTATGGCACTCCTGAGACACTGATTGCAATTGTGAAAGAACGGCAGAGGCCACACAGCTGCCTTTCCATGAAGTGAGAGCTCAGAAATGCAGGACCCAGGTCAGCCCCAGAGGTTCCTGCTGAAAGCTCCAAGCATTCCAGGAAGCAGACAGGTCTGCTAGGTTGGTGCTAAGCTGCAGCATCCATCTTGCTTGTCATTTTAAGATATCTGATGTAATAACACAGCTAATGATATGAAACGAGAAACAAAAAACTATCAAACATATATATCTCTTTGATCTCATAGAATCATGGATTGGTTTGACTTGAAAGGTGTCAGCACAATGGGTCCAGACCCAGTAATAAGTGACATAGACTCTCAAGATATTCACAGAAAACTAATAATAAACTTTATTAAGAAACCCATGCTTTTATACCCTACTTCACTACAGGTGAACCTGATTGGTCCTTTAGTTAAAACACCATCACCATAGACTAATTAAGAAACCACCCTTTGGTAAGCAAATCTCCATAACACATTCCACATGCTCACAACACAGGTGCAGCCAGTTAAGATAAGAATTGTTTCTCATTCTTTTCTCTGACCTTCTCACAACCTTTCCCAGGACAATAACTGGGAAAGTTGTCTGTTGCTCTCTGTGAGCAGAGAGCTGCTGCTGTCACCATGTCCTAGTGTCCACTTGGTCACCCCCGACCAGCTCTGACACGGCGGACGGCGGGGGACACCCTTCCGTGCCCTGGGGTACAGGAGGGCAGCTAGGGCTGTTAGCCCTACAGCAGAGGAGATGCTGGCAGACAACGGTGGAGGAAGAAGGAGCCAATTCTTGGCAGGGGTGCGATCCAAGGTTTGTTCTGGGACTCCCAGGAGCTCTGCAACTCGGGGCGACCAGCTGCAAAGAGCACCAGGCAGACGCAGACAACAACTTTTAACTGGGAGTGGAAACATGCGAGGGATTCACCCACCAACCAAAAGGGAAGCTTGGGGGCATGGAAACTGGAGAGATAGGCATCTGGGACCACGTATCGGGAAATACTTGGGGAGGGACCCCTGGCCTCTGACCAATCCCTTGACGCCCTTGATAGAAACTTCTAGATACATGGGATGGGAGGCTGAGTGATGGACAGAGACCCAGTAGGGAGGAGATTAGGGGATGACACAGCAATTTTCAGGGAGATGGGTGGAGAGGAGGGAGGTAACTTAGGGTAAACCATTCAAAGGGAAAAAAGAGTGGTACAAAGACAGAACTCCTACAAACCAGTACAGAACAGGAATAAATACAAAAAACACAATGCAACATGCTGCAACAGCAAGGGACCTTAAAGCCCATCCAGTGCCACCCCTGCCAAGGCCAGGGACACCTTCCACTGTCCCAGGCTGCTCCCAGCCCCAGTGTCCAGCCTGGCCTTGGGCACTGCCAGGGATCCAGGGGCAGCCACAGCTGCTCTGGGCACCCTGTGCCAGGGCCTGCCCACCCTGCCAGGGAACAATTCCTAATTCCCAATATCCCATCCAGCCCTGCCCTCTGGCAGTGGGAGCCATTCCCTGTGTCCTATCCCTCCATCCCTTGTCAATTGTCTCTCTCCATCTTTCCTGCAGCTCCTTCAGGCCCTGCAAGCCCACACTGAGCTCACCCCAAAGCTTCCCTTCTCCATGCTGAAAAATCCCAATTCTCTCTGCCTTTAAGGAAAGTTTCAAGATAAACAAGAGCAGCACAGAAAACAATTAGGCAGTGGTTAATTACACAGAGTCAGCTGCAGCATTAATCAGCACATTTGGGAGACTTCCTAAGTTGTGGCCATGTACACTAAAGTGAGACACTAAAATACTAAGGCCCTTCCAAAGCTGCTATAAGAAGTACCTCTCTTGGGTCACTTTTACAGTTTCAGTCAATGCTGCTTGATGGCCATGGAAAAGGAAATAAAATTGAACTCCCACATCATGAGGCACTAGGAATATTTATTTATTTGTATTTATGCAGAGTTACATAACCCTAGCTTGGGATTGTAGGGTATAAGTGTGGCTGACTGGACATTCCTGCTCTAGCATAAATGTTATCACCTTGTGAAATTTAATCACATAATTGTGCTGTATAATTATACTGTACAACATCCTATAATCAGTCCCACCTGCCCAACTGTCCTCTTTCAATATGCAACATGCTCTATAGACCCACTGGAACAAGTGCAAATTCCACCTGTTTGGTTATATGGGATCACAGAGTCCTGTGAACATTACTGCAAATGCCTGTTATCTCTCAAACAGAGGAAAACAAAACCCTCTTCCTTGTTATTTTTTATTTCATCTTCTTCCAAGCCATGCAGGCACTATCAAGCAATTTATTCTACTATTGAATTGTCTGATCCTTAGCTTTTGGCAAGCAATAGGTCGGATGGATTACAAGTTTCATGTTAAGTAGTCACCATAACTGGATTTAGAACAGTCACTGCTCTAGTTTTCATAATTTTAAAAGCTCAGCATTACACAGCATATTATTGTTTTTTATCAGAAATAAATCATTACCAAAAAAATAATAAAAAAAAAGAACTTACATTAGCTAGCTAGTAGTTTTTAGTTTTTCAAAATGAAAATTAAGCCTGCGTACGTTTTACATTATAAAAAGCAGGTTATGCATGTGCTGAAAGAAACAGTGTTTCACCAGCTGGGGTTGATTTGTAGCCTCAGATTGAGGGACTGTGGTAGTGCAGAATTTTCCCAGCCTTCCTCCTTTGCTCCAAAGGATGGCTCCCAGTTGGCACAGCTGCATTTCCTCTTTTGGCTATGCTGCTACAGCAGGAGGGGGTGAAAGCAATTGGAAACCTAAGAAGGCACCACAAGTGCCTTCGCCACTCTGACATTATCCCATCTATCCAAGATGGGATAATGTCAGAGTGGAGCAAAGACAGCTCCAACTCAGATTCTCCTTATGTAGAAGCTGGTTCCCGTGAAAAAGATTTGCTTTGTGTTCCTGCTTTTCTCCTCTAGATGAGAGTGAAATATAATTCTGATTTGCAAGGTTTGCAGGGAACTGGTCTCTTTCTCGTGATTTGCTATGACAAGATATGGTGTATCCACCCCAAGGAACAAGCCTGTAAACGGAACCCTGAAAATTCTCCACCCTCCCTCTTCCTCCTTGTAGTGGTTTTGCATGAGAGGCACTCACAGAAGTGATGCAAAGAGAAGGCTGATACACCTCTGTGAACACCCGTGTAAAAACCGAAAAATCCCAGAAAACCTCTCTTTCTTTTCCGGTCGGCAAAGAGGGAGCAGGGGCCGGGCTGGGCCATGGCTGCCATTTCCAACATCTTACTGCTACCAAGCCCTGCCCCGTCAGCAGCCTGTGGCCGAGCCGGGCCCACCGGGCCCCAGGAGCAGCCCAGGGCCGGGGCCGGCTCCGCCAAGATTCTCCCCCGTTGAGATTCGCCCGCAGCCACCGGGCAGGGGAGAGGAGAAGCCATCAGCCCCTTGGCGCGCTGCTGCTGCTGCTGAGATCTGGTGCGATCCCGGCCGCCAGCCACAGCTCCGGCCCGCAAGGTGCCGAGCCCGGCCCTGTGCCCGTCAGGTGCCATCGACGAGATGGCAACTCCTTCCGTGCCTCAGTCCGCCCTCGGGTGAGAGAAAGGAACAAAATGCAGGCATGTAGAGGAAACAACATGAAGAAAAAGTCAAATCCCAGATGGGAGGGATGAGGAGATGCCTTTAGTTTTGAGCTAAAATCCTCTTGTGAAGATATGAAGAAGAACTTTTTTTTTTTCCCTAAAACACATGAAGGTATGGGGAGATGAAAGAGTTCAAATTGTAGATAACAAGCAAAGGTCTCTATGCTAAAGTAAGCAGATATTAAAGTAGCTGTGATCCTGTGACAAGTTTGAAGAAAGGAGAGAAGAGCGATGAAGATCCTATACCCCCAGGAAGAGAAGAAGATCTCTGTTCCTAGAGATGAATATAATTTCAGAAATAGCAATAAGAACCTTTACCTTTTGAACAGCTCATCTTTAAAACAGTACCCTGTAAGTTAACATAGCCCACAAACACAGCTACGGGGGAAAGCTTGTAGAAAATGGGAGGGATTTCACAATTGCAGATTTCCCCGGGTGGCTGCTATTTGTAGAAATTAAGAGCCATGAGAGTACTATTTTCTTGTGGAGAAGTTTCCATAACATTAACAAAAGAAACTTCTCTCCCTAAGTGAATTGAAAAAAGACTATTCTAGAAGTAGTAAACTGACTAAAAATTTTAGGTTTTGTCTCTTTAATTATCAGTAGGAAGAAAAGGTTGTAAGGGGCGAAGTGTTCTGAAAGTTTTATTCTAATTCCTATTACTTTTTCTTTTAGTTACTATTAATAAATTTCTCTTTATACCCTTCTAAAGTTTTGAGCCTGCTTTGCCTTTCTCCTAATCCCATCTCACAGCAGGAGGAGAGTGAGTACATTCTTGTGAGTGCACTAGTGATTGGCCGACAGTAAACCCACCACACTAATTGGTGCATTGGCCGGAAAATCTCAAATTGGCAAATCAAAAACATTACACTCCTCCTATTCCATTTCTTAGGAGGTGTGGTAGCTTTTAAATGTACTTAGGAAAACACAGAACCAATTGATTTTGTGTTGCACAAAAGAGGATTAATTGATTTGCTGAGAGCCACATTTGCTTGCCAAAGTTTTCAAGGTTGTTTTGCTTTATTAAATATGTTATATCTTTTATTTTTGACAGAAGACAAAACAATTTGTAAAATAACAGCTGGGTGGACAGGAAAACAAATACTTTGTTAAAGAAAGGCAGAGAATTATAACCAGAACAGTTCAGCTTGAAACTACATTATTTGGGGTTTTTTCACAAGGCCTCTTTCAATTAAAAAAAATAAACTCGTCCATTTATGTCAATCTTCCTGAGATCTCATGTACATACCTGCAAGGTATTTCAATCCATTTTCTATACAATCAAGAGGTTATATGTTTTATACTACACAGCTTTATTACCGAAATTGCTTGTTCCTATTGGTTGGTTTAACTGCAAAACTGTTTTGATTTTTGTAAATTGGATGCAATATTATGCTTAGCACAATGTGACAATGTAGGACTGAAAACTCTCGTTAAAGTAAATCAGAATACAAGAGGAGAGTTTATAACCCAGTCCTTTACAGTCTTCTTCTGTCCTGACACAATCTCAATTCTCAAAAACCTGTTCCAAAATCCTGAAGCATAAACAAGTATTTATTTGCAATCCTGTCTGAGCTCTGTAGCACCTTGGGTTTAATCACCTAGTTTTAAAGGATTTAAGGGAAATTATAATCAGGACTGAGAAGATTCTGGAATCAGCTTTGAAACAGGAGTTGACTGTATTGGAAAATGGGTTTTTTTAGGAAATATTTTTGTCAAGGGTCTTTGTTTTGAGGTACAGTAACAAGCAGAAGTCACTGCACAGGCAGCACAACAAAGCTACCATGACATGAACATTCCTTATGAAATGCTTTTCAAGCTGATTCAATAACAACTCTCACCTGCTTAAGTCTCATACAACATTAAAAACAACCTGTGTAGCAGAAGTATTTTGATCATTACCATTGACTTAGGGAGTTTTAACCCTTATGAATCAGTAGGAGCACAAGACAATTACCAGTTTTCTGCATCCTCCAGTGCAAGTAGTTCAGACTGAGCTCCACTGAGCTGGCATTGAAGGATTTGAATTTGCAATGACTGCTGCATTTGTGTCAGCAAATAAAAGAAGCTTCAACAAAAGATTTTGAGAATACAGAAAAACTAACTGAAAAAAGGAGGCAAAAACTTGAAACAGCAAGAGCTTGCTATCAAATATTAAAACAAAAAAAATTATGAAAGTTTGGAAAATAGTTATTTCCTTCTCATGCTTTGCCTTTCCTTCTCTTCTGCTTCTGTGCCTTCCCTTGCCTAAACCTCCCATGCCTTGGTTGCTTAGCCTGCTCCTCCCTAACTTGCCTGATCTTTAATGCCCCTGCTTGCCTTGCCCTGCCCTTTTCCACCCATAAGAGATGCATTTTGTTTCTTTATTCCTTTATAACCACTGCTTTTAGACCCACAGACTTTCCTTAAATAGAGCAGTATTATACAAACACACCAAATCAGCCTAAAACATGGGAAATGTATTTTCATGGAGATTCCTAACAGTGAGGCAGTGCCGAAGTTATTTCCCACCCAGGACTCATTCCTGCCATGCTGTCAGCTATTCCACTGTGGATTAGCTGCCAGCTATCCATCCTTGCCAAATATACAAAGAGTTAATAATCTGCAAAATTGGTGTCCTTGGTCCTCCTGCATTAATAGAGTATGACCTGCACAGATCACTGAACTAAGAGAGTGAATCTCCAGCCTCCTCAAACAAAATTATGTCTATACCTTACAAATCAACCATCAAAATGGTCAATCCTTAAATGCTCTATAAAGAAATCAGTGACAATGTAACACTAGAGAATAAGAATTAAGAATGACACAAATAAAGATCAGTCCCATCATCCATCAGTACATATCCATTGGTCAGGCAGATCTATCACACTGTAGATCTCAAGATAAAATTCAGAATAAAGTTTCTGTTTTATAAAATAATGAAACTCACAGTTGAAAATATTATATTCTGCTCCATACATATTGAATCTATTCCTAAAATATATTTACATGCATTTTAGAAGAGATGGATAAAAAAGATGGATTTTAAAACAAGGAAATGTCCTCATTTTCATTGCAAATCAAATATTTCTGTTGATATCTAAGATGCTTGGCTGCCTTTTAAGTATCACCTTTTTGTGGTAAAAAATAGAGGAACTTGCGCACATTCATCTCCTTTTTGGTGCTATACTATTGGGAATTGTCTCTATACTGAGTCTCATGAGACTCTACCTGGAATGCTGGGAATAGTTCTGGTGCCCCAACATAAAAAGGATATGGAACTGCTGGAGAGAGTCCAGAGGAGGCCTCAGAGGTGCTGAGGGGGCTGGAGAACCTCCCCTGTGGAGCCAGGCTGGGAGAGCTGGGGCTGCTCAGCCTGGACAGGAGAAGGTTGTGTGGAGAGCTCAGAGCTCCTTCCAGGGTCTGAGGGGCTGCAGGGAACCCAGAGAGGGACAATTCCTCAGGAACTGCAGGGACAGGACACAGGGAATGGCTCCCACTGCCAGAGGGCAGGGCTGGATGGGATATTGGGAAGGAATTGTTCCCTGGGAGGGTGGGCAGGCCCTGGCACAGGGTGCCCAGAGCAGCTGTGGCTGCCCCTGGATCCCTGGCAGTGAGATCCTGGGGCTTGGAGCAGCCTGGGACAGCTTGGGACAGTGGAAGGTATCCCTGCCCATGGCAGGGATGGCACTGGGTAAGCTTTAAGATCCCTTCCAAACCAACCCAATCCATGATTCTGTGATCTTTGGAACACAGCAGTAAAAGCAGTATTTCTTTAATGATTTGCTATTATGATAGGAACATGTTCAGCTTTATAATTAAATGTCTAATTCCAAAATCAACACAACCACATGCTCAAGGAAGGACAGCTGAATATGAGTTCATAATGAAAATACATATTCTTTGGGAAAAACTAGTGAAAGCTAAAAGGGTTTGAAATAGTGAGGAAAGAATTGTTAAAAGGATTCCTACAAAAAAAATCATAGCTGTATTTACACATGCAGTAACACACTCTGGTTTGTCATAAGCAAACCATCAGTTTAGGTTTTGGGGGGTTTATGGAAAATAAATAATAGCACTGGCACATTTCCCAGAAGGTTTGTAGGACCTGACAGCAGAGACATTAAAAAGGAATCTTGGGACTTTGTGGATTAATCATAAAACACTTGAGGAATTATGTTTTACCAAGATATTTAAGGACTGAGTGAAGCCCAGGAATCTGTGTTCAGGCTGAAAAAGAAGCAGTGAAAACTTTTGAGTACTTTCATGAATACAGAAGAGGCAAAATTGGTCAGTAAAGAAGCACCCTACAAATCACTGGAAGCTACATTATCGAATCCACTGTGCAAAATACCCCCTTCACATCAAGAGGGGATGGCAAAACTGCAGGAGCGTTTGTCAAATGTGAAATACTTCCACAGTGAACAACTTCATGGGGTGGACACATTTCTAAGAGCACCAATAAACCAACAGCACCTGGAATTAAGGATACGTAGACTTTTTGATCGAGTATATATATAAAAAAATACACTCTTTCCTTCTAAAACTTGATACCATGATATATAGATAGCAACCATTCCAGAGGGCAAGGTGATCCTGATAAACTGGAGGAACAGACATAAACCAGCAAGCTACAATATAACATGGAAAAGTATGAGGGATTACATCTAGGTATAAATAATCTGCTTCACAGAACACCAGGAAAAACTGGTTAAGTAGCATGAAATGTAACGAGGAATATGTGGTCAGAGACAGAGACGATACACACCCAGGTCTTCATGCAACAACAGGGAGCTTTATTGATCCAACCTAGTTTATATAGGGGATTTGAAACACCGTCTTCTAAAGCACTGTTTAGTTCAGACCACTGATTGTTCTGATCTCCACACAGCTTCCTGACCAGTGAGAAGTCTGCAGCTTAGGATGGAACGTGATTGGGTGAAGTCTCTGTGTAGATTTGAATCAAACTTATCCCTGCCCCATCTCAGGACCTGTTTTACCTCTAGGCTGGCTGAGGTTGAAGGTCTGATTTGACCAAATTTATTCAGCAGCTACAAGCTAGCTGCAACTGTGACAATCAATAAAAAGTGGGCTTGCAGCAATCCACAAGCTAAATGAAAATCAGCATTAGGCTTTTCTTTCTTTTTTTTAACAGGTATCTTACCTATATCTTATTATCAAATCAGTAAGATTTGATGCAAGTCAATAGAAACAATCCTGTTACTTTCTTCAGCACTCTCACCATCCTATGAAAAGAAAAGTTAATCAGTTGGAATGGATCTAGAGGAGACAGAGTGGTTGAAGGTCTAGAAAACAATAATTTGCTAACCCTAGGGAAGGACTGAAATAATAGGCCTGTAAATTCTAAGACAGCAAAAAAAATTTAAAAACTAGAGTTTTGAGTTTCAGAGAAGTTGCAATGCTTATAAATTACAATAAGGAAGAATAAGAATTTACATTAGGGAAAAAAACATCAATGTCAGGATAACTGAATATTGGCAAAATTGTTCATCTGTAAAGGTGTTGAATCCTTTCAAAAAGAAAAAACAAAGAAAAAAAACCCCAAACACAAACAATCAAATGCAAGTTGCTAAAATACACAATTTTGTGAAATAAACACCTGCCCAAGTTATAAATATTAGTACTGAATAAAGGAACTGACCTAACCACCTTCTCTTTGTTGCCAATATTTCCTTTTTTTTACTATTTTGTGCTTCTACACGAGTGAAGAATCCTATTAAACTGTTGTAATCTACAATTGTTTGGATGATGGTGATGTTACCAGTAGAGATGTCCTGATTTACTCAAAAAAACCCCAAACTTAGGGGGATGACAGAACCTGAAACATCACAGGTTTCTTGATAATTCCACTTTCTCTAATGAATTTATATGCTAATTAACTGGTGCACAACTTGTCTAAATGAGGCAAAAATCAGACTTATCTTCCTCATGTTTCTGGGGAAGATTTTAAAGCTTCAGGCCTATGGGAGTTTCCTGATATAATAATGCAAACAGACAATCCCTTCTGTTAACACTGACACAGCAGGACAAATAGGCATTTTATGAGCTATGTTGGTGACATAAAAATATGGTACAGGGGAGGATTTTTATCCCAGGGTCTTAAAAATTGGCTGCAATTTAGATCCAGAAATAAAAGGCATTGGCTGTGCAAAGACTGACATTAAAAGCATTGATATCATCTGTGTGGTCTGTCACACACAAAGATGCAAGAGTCACTGAACAGGAACTGCTTGAAATATCTGTTTAAAAAATAGATAAATGCTTCCTTGGTAACTGTATGTACAGTAAAAAGAAGAAAATAAAAATTTTTATGTCTGTTTAAAAGAAATGCATGTCATACTGTCTCTAGTCCTTCATACAGAATACTGTTAATTTTCTAGATGTGCCTCCCAATCTCATGTTTTCACAAGTAAAAAGAAGGGAGAATAGTCTTTTTTAGCCTAATTTCACCTCCAGGCAGGTGAACTAAAAAATTCAAACAAAATTTAATATTGGCTGATATCAGTAGAATCTGACAGAGATCTATCTTATTTTAATCTCTTCCAGTTCAGGGAACTACAAACTTGTTTTCTCAGAATCCAGTTTATTCTCTGTGTTGCTGTGAGCTCTTTTCAAAATATGCAGCACTTGCTTACTGCTTGTAAATCCTAAAGGATCTGTGTGTTCCAGACAAATTGGGGAGGAACCTAGGAATTACTAACACAACCAGGCATGCATGCCCAAATTAGCAGAAGAGTGGGGAACTCCAATTAGGCAAATAAATAGCACCTAGAATTGCACTGCATTGCCATTTGTCCTGTTAAAAGCAAAGCCAATAAATGTTTTTGTTTAGTATACCATCACTTGTGAACTGGAAGAGACAGGTGACTTGCATCTCAAATTAGGTACGCTCTCCTCACCAGTTCAGCGGTGTTTTTCCAATCATTTCAGCATTTTTCTTCTGCCTGAATGAGACCACAGTTACAAAATGTGCTGTTTAATTCCCTTCTAATTTCATTCAGCTTCAGCACACATTGTCTCAAGATGTGAAATCATAAGCTTGGACTGCATTTCAGTTAATGTCCTTAAGTTCTCCTTTCTGGCTGGGAAACCTGGCTTTTGGAGCTAGAAAGAAGAACTGAATGTTGGCCAGGGAATGAAAAAAAAGGGGAAATGTGTGCTGCTGGTGCTGTTTCACTGCAGTCTGATTTCTAATCTCTGACATGGTGCACATACTGCCTAATTCTACACCAAGCTTAAGGACACAAAACAACAGGCCCTGAATTTGACCAGCTTTAGCTGTCACCTCAGCTTGGCACACTCAGCCTTTTCCCCCTGATAACCCCAGACTGAGATTAACATCCAAAGTGAAAATAGCCTGGCCAATGCCAAGGTCCCTGAAGCCAGAGAGGAGCAGGTGATAGCACAAAAGTAATCTGGTTTCTGCTCTTCCTGATGTGTAAGGTGGACAAGAGATATCAACCTTCAGGATCTTGGTGGGGCTTTGCAGCAGGAGCTGCCTGCAGAGCTGCTTTTTACACTGTGAGGCTGCTCAACACTAATAAAAATTTAAGGAGGTAATAGTTAATAAAATCTGCTTATCTCTGTTTAGCTTAAAAGTGAAACAAAGTATATGATTTGAGTCACTAAATACAGTCAGTCTGTGCTTAATATATTACCCCCTCTCTTTAACAAGTCGATGTCATGAAGAAATAGAGATTTTAAACTTTTTACATTTTACTGTAAATGGGATTTGAACCGTATATTCTTGTTAGGATGGCGAAGTCAGCATAAATAGTCCATCTTGACATACTTTTTGTACACTTTCTCTTCCTTTATTTTGGCATAAGGCTGAAAAAATGTACCTGCAAATTTATTTCTTCATAACGGTGTTGCAATACAAACAGCATTAGACATAGACCTGTTGGAAGCTTTATTAGCTGTCTTCTCCTCTTCCCTAATAAAAGACATACAAAAAATAATCACATTTTAAATCATCTGAGCATTTCCACTCCAACAGTCATTTGAGGGTGGCTTTGCACTAATCTATTTCATTTTGATGTGACAAGAAAAGAGAACTTGTAAGTGATGGGAAGGTGGAAACAAAGATTTGTTGCAGCTTAATTTCTTAAGCTACTCCAGACAGATCACCAAGGGCACATCTGTCTGAACACAGCATTTTAATCTGCATGCACTGTCTCTGGTCTCCCTGCAGCCTCTCAGGGCCCCCGGCCAGCCCCGGGCCGGCAGACACCGGGGGGGCTCCCCTGATGGGTCCGACAGCGGGGGGACACTCTGAGGACACTCAGAGGGGGGACACTCT
>VZRH01006514.1:102769-118532 GCA_013397555.1 Urocynchramus pylzowi
AAGGCGTGTCCAGGTTCCTAGTGGCCACCCCAGGTGCCAATATTCACCTTTGGCCACTGATTGGTTTGACCACCACCTTCCCAAGAAACTTCCTTCCTCGTCAAACCACCACATGCGCCTAGAAACTGATTTCAGAAAGAGATCCAACAGCTCTTCTCCTCCTTTTTTCCCTAGAGAAGGATAGTAGGATACTCATTTCCCACCAAAAGCTAAACAGAATGGGATCTCCTTTCATCAGCGGCCCAAGTAGGAGTCAGAATTCCTGAGTATGGAGCTGTTCTACTTCCCAAAATTACTGCCAGAAGGAGGTGCTGGAGCACAGGCAGGAATTGGGCAGGATTTCCTTTTTCCTTATGCCTTGAGAGAAGAAGGGCTCAGTTTGGGAGGCACTTGTCATCTGGAAACATTGAGTGGCAGAAGCTGCAGCGAGATGTGCTACGAGGGAAAAACAACCCGCTGGCACTTTCAGATGGTGCATCTCCCACAGATCGTCACCTCCCAGGGACAACAAACAAGGACAAATGTGAGGCTGAGAGCAAGGGAAGCAACAGCCTAGTCACAAACAGAAGGGGGAAAGAAAGGCAGAGGGAGTGTCACAGGAGACAAATGACCTTTCCCACCTTGGAGGATGAGAAATGCTGAACATTAGGACAGATGATTTGAGTGAAAACTTAGGCCCTGTTTTAGGCAAGGATTCATCAAGGCAGGATTTATTCAATTCTTTCACTCAGAGTGAAATTTATTTCTCTCTGTTTCAAAGCCCAGGCAAGTGTGTAGGAGAGAGATCCTTCTCCACTCCATAACCCACATGGTATCACAGCAAATGCTATAGATCTAAGGGCTGAAAGAGCAGCTACTGTTCCCCTAACCCCTGGATTTCACTACACATACAGCACGCTTCCAACAGATGCTGGCTTTAGATAGCCAAGGATCTTGCATGGACTTCTAAGCAGAGCAGATGGTTTAATTTCAAAATATCCAGAAAGACTCAGTTTCTTAACCCTTTGGTGGGCATCTGACATGAATTTCCATCTTAAACACCCTTGTCAGTGCTGAGATGTGTGTCAGTAAACCTAATCTTTGCTTTCAAATGCAGAAGCCCTATTAATAACAACTCTAAGTAGATTAGAGTGGGAAAAGTCACCTTCCAGCATCAAACCACAAAAGCTAAGTACTGTGCCATTTGTGGCTTACGTAATGCTTATTACAACTTTTATCACTGTTGTTTTATCTATGGGTAGCTCATTGCCACTTATCTCTGGCACTGTCTTCAAGAACTGCAAATGAAAACACCAAGCAGGTGCTGTGAAGAGAATATTCCTACAAGCCAAGGTGCTTTGGATTCATCCTTCAAGCAATTCAGAGGGTTGCCTAATACCAATCCACTTCCACTTTGACCATTACATGCATTGCTATTATTATGTGTTATGAACCATCCCCGAGAATCAGGACATTAAAAAACAGCTTAAAAGCCCTACACATCAGGAGTTTGTTTCTGCAGGGGGAAAACCTGAGACATCTTTGCAACAGCTGAGTAATATGACAGATTTCATAAGTGGTCCTAATGAAATACAGCACTCTGATTGCTCTGGCATCAGCACAGATTATGGCTGGGCTTAATGGTCTCAAATAACAACTGTGCACAATACTCACTCTGCAATGAATTCTGCAGCTCAAATACATTATTATTGATGTCTTCCAACTCTCACTTTATGATCTTTTTCTAATACATGGGTGTATTTTATGGACAAGGGAGACTGATTAGGAAGGAGCACATTTGCTGCAGTCGAGAGATTTCCCTGTTTCTGTTAACGTTTGTTTTCATTAAGACAAAGTTGCTGTGCGTGTTGAACACCCTGCTATTTATCACCATGTGGACATAAGAACTCCTGATTAAATATTTATTTAGGCAAAATATTGACTGCAAGAAGGGAAAAATAAAATAATTAGCTCATCTGGAAATGCTTTATCCCTGCACACACACAGGCCCCACACTTGTGGAAAAAAGAACTTTCACACATCCCCCTTTTATTCCTTCTCCTTTTCATGCTATCAAAACATGCTTTTGAAGACAACTTTTACCACATCTAACTTTTAGATCTTGAAATATTGCTTCTACTGTGATTCTCTCCAAGGTTTGTTTGGATGTGGTTCACTATTGCTCAATAAACAATTGTTGTATGACTGTTCTGTTGTCAAAGAATCTTCAGAGAAGCCTGCTGACATCATTCTCAGGATGCTGCTGCCAGAATTGAAAAGCTACATCCTCCTTGGGTGTTAGCAAAGTATTGCTGGAATATTCTGAGCTGGAAGGGACCCACCAGGAACATCCAGTTCAGCTCCTGGCCCTGCACAGACATCCCAACAATCCTACCCTGTGAATCCCTGAGAATTTAATCCAAAGGCTCTCTCATTCAGAAAATTAACCAAGAGTAGGTGAGGATGTGTATCAAAACATCCCAACTCCATGACTTCCAAATGCAATTTCTGGAAACTAAAGAAATGCAATGATAAGACTCATATTTCAAACAAGCACACTGCTGTTAGCATTGGGATCTAGATGCAAATTCTTGTGTTAAGAAATCTTTTATTCTCCAGATGAAGTTAAAGTGGCTGGTACAAAGAAACCTGATCAGTAAGCATGAAGAACAGGGATGCATTATTACATGGAAACACTGTCTCTAAGTCCCCTCAGTGGTAAATTAGAATAACTTTGACATATACTGGACTAGATATATTTGTTTTTCAGAAATAAAAACTGAGGGTTCTTTTTACCTCCTTTTATGGGTCTAAGGATATCTACTGCAAGCTTAGAGTCTTGTTTTCTGACTTTGCTCACAGTGACTTACACTGCAGGTAATATCATTTCCTAAATAACCATCAACTTTAACATAATTCTAGCCCATAGAAGTTGCTGCTTTAAATAATTTGAAAGTAAACTCTGAATATTTGTATACATTTTTATTTTTCAAGCAATTTATTTTAAGTAATGAGTGAAGAGGGAAAACCACAGTTCATGCAAGGTAAGTTGTACTGAAGATTTCTATCTAGAAGGCAGTTTAGGAATGTGCAATAGGCATCATAAAGGACTAGAGGAGTCAGGCAGAGCCTGCCAGGAGGAGTAATTTCTTTCTCCTGTAGCTGTTTGTCAGCTGAATAAACTCTTCACAACTTCTCCCTGTCCTCCACTCCTTTAAAGAACACTAAAATGAAGAAGTTCCCATGATTACAAATGTTTTTGAGACCTGCACTTTGAGCTGAGAGCATGGAGCCCTTCCTGGCAAGGCTGTGTCCTGGAAACCTTAGCAGCACAGCATCTGTTGCAGTTATATCCCATCAGCTGCAGGCACTGACCCAGTTCCTCATCTTGTGGCTCTGTTCCCCAAGTGGAAGAGATGTGAATCTGTCTCAGCTTAGTGGTATCTCTAGAGAGGTAGATCATATATATATTTAATTAGAATCAAAGTCATTTTAGAACACTTGCTGTTACAGATTTTTTTTTTTTTAATTTCATGAAATAGGTAATCCTGAATTAACTTTAAGGGATATTGTTTTTTTTCATTTTTTGGGAGCACATTTTGCCTTTGCATGTCTGTAGATAATAAGGCTTCCAGATGCATTCTGTTAAAGAAAACATCTGATTTTTATTAACATATTGTCTCTCAGATCTTCATGACTCATCAGTCTGATGGAAACATGCAGATGCAGCTACAGAGCTCAAGTACAGAAAAGCCTTCTCATAGAAAATGAGACTGAAAACATCATATGCCCTCAAAAATATCATCAGGATTCTTAAAATTCTTGTGAGTCCTAAGTTCACTGAAGTAAGGAGGAAAATTGCCTTTGATTTGAGCAGGCTTAGAATTAGAGTAAATTATCTATGGCTTTCACTGTTTTCTCCCTGTCCCGTGAATTCCCCTGCCAACAAGGTCACTCCTTTGTCTACAAAAGATGGACTTTATGGAAATGGGAGCAGCTAAAGAACATTGCAATGCACTTTATTATGCTGAGGTTATTCATGTCCCCAAATTAATGGTGTGCCGGATGCTGAAATAACTTCACTGCAATTAAACCAGAAATATATGTTCGTTTAACACCTAACATATATTTTTAGATTAGCTGATTTAGTAAACTTCTATTTTTTGATCGATTTATGTCTCCTTGATTGATTTAATGGCTTTTCTCTCTCTTCTATATCATTAAAAATCCACCAAGAAATATTAAAAGTAAAAGCTAAAGAAAATCTAAGTTTTTTCCATTAATTCATTCTGGTTTTCATTTTCTTTTCCAAGTTTGCTTACTAGTTACCAGGACACACTTAGGTCACTCTTTTTTCATCAGTTTTAACAGGAAAAATAGTGCCTAAGAAAGCCATCCTCTCTCTTTAGCTAAGCGGAATGATACATTAAATATATCAGTAACTAACTGGTATTTGACATGGCCCTATTTCAGTGCAGATACACTGGTACCACACATTCTGTCTGACACAGTAAGTCCTAAATCATGCCCATGCCTTTGGATGTCAAGGCACTATTAATTACGATTTCCCTCAAGGAGGGCTTTTAACTCCTAGATAAAGGAATTAGTAGAACAGCTGCCAAATTTTCCAAAGGCTTCAGTTCTGGAGGTACTGTCATATTAACCGAAGATTGAAGAATCTGGACAAAGAGCAGCTCAGTTGGTGCCACAGCTGGGTTGTGTGTTCTTGCGCTCCCTGCTTTTAGCCACAACCCAACAGAGCCCCTTACCCTGAATAAATCTGGAAGAATCCTGTACTGTTGCATGAACCAGTTTCAGGCTCCACAACACAAAGCAGTTTTCAAACATTTTGTTTCTCCTCCTGCCTACTTGTGCTGATCTCCCACTTTCAGCATGGGTGAGAAATTAATTCAACACACTGGGATTTTCTTCATTTGAAAACAAACATCCCTTCCCTCTCCGTGAAAAGCTCAGGTCTTTTTAAAAGCTCTTTTTAGTGGTTGCCTTAAGACTTGCAGGCAAGGTTTCTGCTATGCTTAGTTTGCAATCTCCCATACAAAACATGAGATCCCCCTTTCATTCTTTGAGCCTTAAACTTTTATTTTGTGCTATATTTATAGAGCAGGTACAGAGCGTGGTGCACAGTCTGCATCTGGGAGGCTTCAAAGAAGTCTGAGTGATGACAGCCTTAAAAGTGCTCCAACACTGGCTGGTAATTGAGGGGAAACTCAAGTGAAAGCAGAGAGAAAGAGCTCTCAGCAAAGTAAGTTCTTTAGCCTGGATTGTGTCAAGGAATCAGTGGCAGTTTTTGAGATAAATGTAGCAATAAAGGGAAGCAGACTAGATATGCTGGGACTTCCAGGGACTGGGTTGGTTTATCTAAGATGGAAGTGATCAGTTAATCCAGATCATGTGACATGCCCTTCAAGCTCCCTAGAATGACGTCCTTTGCTGTCTCCTTCCTTCTCTCTTGTTATTAAGGAAGGCAGGATGTTTAACAGGAAGGCCTGATCTTGCAATAATTGGTGTTCACAAGAATGCTTTGTGCACCGGAATAAATAAAACTAGAAGTTCTTGCAAATAAAGTCTCCGTGAATATGAAGTTAGGTGAAACAAAATATTGTGTAAAGAAGAAATAAAGCTACCTGACTTCTAAAATTACTGAAGTGTAGAAACCAGCAATAAAACCCTATCAAGGAAAAGTAGCAGAGATTTCCAAGAAACAAGAATCAAGTAACAAAATAAGAAAAAAAAATTGCACAAGAATACAAGCAATATCCAAAAAGTATCTGGTGCTGAAGCAATGTCAGGCTGTTCTAACAGTCCACTGAAGCATTCATGACACAGATAAAAAAATCCAAACCCAAACTAGAAAAACAAGTTAACATGGTCTTAATACCTTTCTAGGTCAAACAATTGCTCATGTGAAGTATTGAGGTGAAAAACAATGCCAAACACTATCCTGACCCAATTATCTGGATAAATGCTGATTACAAAGTTTAAGAGATTCTCAAAACTGTAAGGCAGAAAAACCATTTTGACTAGCCAGCATCTGTTCTGCCCTCTGATTTGATTTATCATGACCTCACCAAACAGTGGGAGAATAAATAGATGAAAGAAACACAGGCAGATTAGAGACTCGTAAAAAGAAACACTATTTTAATTGTCCTGCCAAATGATTAAATACAAATCTATAGGTGATATGCAAAAGAAGGTGCTTTCAAACAAGCCACAAAGCATTTAGAATTCCAGGGTATTTGAAGATAAACTCCTTCAGGAGAAGTCTTTCAATTTTCATTTATTGGGAAACAAATATAAGAAAAAATGTTGTATGGGTTCCTTCAAGGAAATGTATTCATTTTCAGAGCCTGAAATATTTCCTGAAGTGGTATCTGATCATTCTCTTTTGTGTCTCTGTTATCAGCAATGCTAAGAACTGCAGAACAAGGACAGATTAGAATATCTCTTAATATGTCCTGTCCAGTAAGAAATGAGATCTCTGCCCTCGAGATTCTCCTCTTCGGAGTTCCAAAATCAAGTAAAGAAAATATTATTGTTTTTCCTTAGCTGTCTGTCATATTACTGTTATTCCTTAGCTCTCACCCCTTCCACCTCAGGTGTTGTTTCCCTCACATTGTGAGGTGACTGGGACACAAGAAGGGGGACCAAGACAATTCCTCATTCACTGAACCCAGTGCCAACCGTATTTCATGAACTCAGAACAAGAGCAGGAATTAAAAACCCACCATCCCTGTTCCACTCACAGCTGTGCTTGCTGATCCATGGAAGTAGCAAGATATGTAAGTGGAGTTTGAGAGCATGAACCTTCTTGGCACATTATGTGTGATTAAAAATGGACAAAGTGCATGAGATGAAGAAACAAGTAAGGACAGGTAGTGATTTGGAAAATGTAATAGTTTAGTTAAGAGGAATTAGTAAGTGGATTTAGACAGAACAAAAGGAAGAAACGGAAGTGACTTGGAAGGCAAACTGGCTGTTCACCATTTATATGAACAGAAAAAGAAACAAAATCTCATCTTTACTCATTAGCAGCTGAGCTGGTACCAAAAATGATACTTGGTTACTACAGAAATTTCTCAGATCTAAAGGCACTTATGAGCTGGAATTTCATATATGTTGGAGACTGTCCCTAAAGCTTAATTTGCTTATACTTATTTTATTTCTTTTGCTCTATGCAAAATTGATTCAAATTGTTGTTTTCTAGGGTGGGGCTAATTATAGGATCATATAGAACATTCTGATGGTGTTTTTTTCTTTCACGATTTATTCCATTATAAATACAATGGCCCCAATACATAGTAGGAATATAAGGAGGGCACCTACTTAAAGGCAGGAAATCAATTCTTAGAAAAATAATTTTAAAAAAAATGTTGCACTTAAAGTTTAACTTTTTTTCTCTCTCTTTATATACTAGTTTTTGCTGGAGCTATATATAGCATATACCTTAGGGAAATAAAGGGGTACATTTCTCATTGTCTTCAGAAGTATTTTATGTCCTGCTAGAGTCAGCGCTAAATTTGAAACAGAACATTGATAGCAGCCATGGAGCACAAGGTTCTGCATAAAGATCTGATGGAAAAGTTGATGGCTTTTATATGGAAGTGCTGATTCCACAAATGGAATCCCCTGCCTAAATTTTCAGCCAGCTGTACAAAGTGCACATTTCAGCCAAAATACAGATGTTAGATTAAAAGCTCTCATCATACACAAAGTTTTAGGTTCGTGTCTGATTTTATTCCAAATAGAAAAATAATCTTCCCTAAACCGACCAATTTTGGTTTTATTAATGTCTCTATTCCCTATGTCTGACAAGCAATGACTGATTATTTTAACATCATTATTTATATCAGTAAGTCTTACATCATGTCTTTGAAGGAGTGGAATACCACTGGTATCAAGAAAATACATTTCTGTATAATTGTCTCTATTTTAGTTTGTTCTAAGTGTGTTAGTTTGTTTAGTGTGTTCCATGGCTCAGCCCCAGAACACTTTTAGAGCTACATTTAGAACAAGAGTCATCCTAGGAACTTCACCTTTTCCATGACAATTAGACAGACACGTCAACTTTCACTTTTACTGGCTTTTTCTCTTTTCATATTAAAACGTATTTTCCAGGTTTTCACCAATTCTTTCTGGCTGGGTAAGCTGTTAATAGAGTGTGTGTGAAGGTTTTATGCTGAAGAATCTCTCACTGCAAGGAATTAAGTGAACCAGGTCACCAAACCTGGACTAAACTCATGGCTGTATTTGCACATTTACATCACTAAACAATCCAGTTATCTATCTTTAAAAATAACTCCTGTATATAACATGCAGAAAGTAAAAACACAAAACCCAGAGATAAACAAGGTTTTAGCTAATCAGTCTCTCCATGAGATACAGAACAGAAGAGGATTAAAATTATTGGAAGGTAAGTATCTGTATTAAAATGTAGAAATAGACACGAATTCATTAATCAAACCAACTCATAAGATATACTTGAATATTCCTTTCTTACTTTTATTTTGTATTCCTTTTCTTCCTAAAACTTTGATTCAGGAAGCAGAATGGATATAAACAATATGTAATTTCCTGTAAGGAAAAACAAGGCTGAGGGAATTGGGATTGTTCAACCTGGTAAGGAGAAGGTTGTGTAGAGAACTCACACCCCCTTCCAAGGTCTGAAGGGGCTACAGGGAAGGCAAAGAGGGACAATTTATCAGGAACTGGAGTGACAGGACAAGGGGTAATGACTTCAAATTGGCAGAGGACAGGTCTGGATGGGATATTAGGAGGAAATTGTTCCCTGGGATGGTGGGCAGGCCCTGGCACAGGGTGCCCAGAGCAGCTGTGGCTGCCCCTGGATCCCTGGCAGTGCCCAAGGCCAGGCTGAACACTGGGGCTGGGAGCAGCCTGGGACAGTGGGAGGTGTTCCTGCCATGGCAGGGGTGGAACGGGATGGGCTTTAAGGTCCCTTTCAACCCAAACTGTTTTATGTTTCTACAAGCTATTTCACTGCGCTGTCAGCACATGTTTGCAGAAAGACACCAAAATGCCCTCAGATCACAAACCAGACTGGAAAAGGCCCTTATAAAGGACAAATTCTAACCAAAATATTTTGATTTCCACATGTTAAACTCACAGCAATTGTTTCACTGCTTGCCAAGAAAGAAAAAACAGAAGGTGTTTCTATTTCCTCCACCGCAGCCAAGACTGTGTAAGGGGTCCCATCGCTCCTGTGTACTGCATTTCATATTCCTCTAAGTTCCCAAGGAGTGAATTTTCCCACAAGTCATTACATTTAGGCCTTTCTGCTTCCATTTTAACTCATATTCCATGGAAGGGGAAAGCATTAGCCATTAGAGTTCAGACTTTATTGGAATGCTAAATGAGTTAATGAAACTTGGATACAAACCAATAATGCCAGGGAAGCCAACAAGAAAAAAAATGCTAAAAACTCAGTCATGCAGATGCTGTTTTCTTGTACAGTAATGTCTATATATAAATTTACATGCAATAGAGCACACATATAAAAAGCTAAGGTGAAAAAATTAATTCCAACCTTGTTTTTGTTGTAGAACTGCATTGTAGGCAAAAAGTAACACATAATAAAATATTGAAAGCCAGTTTAGAAAAACATATTAGCAAACTACACAAATACATTCTTAAAGTGATTTTTGAACTGAAGCAGAATTGCCAGGCTGAATTCTGGATTCCCATATGGAATTTGCACATTAGGTAGAACATTACTTCTAATCTGTTCCTCTGTCTGAGCTACTTGTAGGTACTTCTGGGAAATTTCTGTGAATTATGTAATAAAATAAACCATTAAAAAAAAATTCATCATTATCCTGCTGTGTTTGATACACTGATATTTCTAAAACTCTTTGACTTTTTCTATGGCATCTTAAGACCTCCATTATACAGAACACCCAAAACAGAAACCACCCAATATTCTACAGGTTGTGGCAGTGAGTTCCCCAGACTATTTTTATGTTTTGGTGAAAAAGAACTAATTCAGCTACAAAAGTGATAAATATGGGTTTTTTAAATTCATTCTTTTCAGGCTTCTTATGTCATATTTCACTGCTCTCTGCTCCACAAAGAGGGTTCTAAAAATTCCAAATCTATCCTCTTAGAAAGCCATCTGAGGTCTCTAACTGTATTGTCACCTTTCTCTGGACCTCTTCTATTTCTGCTAAATGTTTTTCAAGTGCCTCCTGGGACATTTTAATTTACATTTTTTAAGAGAGTTCCAAGTCACTTAGCTTTGCAGCAGAAACCTTCTTCACCTTAAGAACCCCCTTCACTCTTTGCTCGGCCCTAAGACCCAGCAGCTCTCTCACAGACTACATGTGTCTGAAATATTTAATTTCTCATTAACTGCTGATTGGACATAATTCCATCAGAGCCCTCCTAATTCTCAGCTTTTAAACTACAATGGGTAAAACTTGTAACTTCTTAATGTGCTTAACCAGATCTGCATTTCCATTTCCAGAAGATTTTTCTAAAATCCAGTCATATACTTGGTTGCAGTGACAGAGTTTCTGCCTGTTCCCTCTTTATTTTAGGACCCTTCTGTTGTTTGGGGGCTTTTTTTTTTTTGGATTTTTCTGATTTTTGTTTGTTTGGGTGGTTTTTTGGTTTCATTTTGTTTTGTTGGTTGGTTGGTTGGTTGGTTAGTTTTGGTGGGTTTGAGGTTTTGTTTGTTTTATTTTTTCTGTGTTTTTTTTCTTTTTTGTGTTTTTGTTTATTATTAGCTGACTGCTTGTTTGTTTGTTTTTTGTTTAATAGATTCTTCTTAAAACAATCTCAAAGTGCAGTTTATTTGGATATCTCTTAGTGATCCAATTCCTCTGTTGCCAGATAGTGAATTCTCTTCAGAATCATCTAAGCTACACTTCATGCTTCAAGTTAAACACACTTGACTTCTGCCTTGAAATAATTCTAACTTTTCATACTAAATGCTGTCCTAAATAAGGATTCTGTCTGAATGCTCTGGAATGAGCTACCAATCCCAAATGTCTGATTCTCCCAGCAATGCCTTGTCTGTTGGACAGATAAGAGTTGTTCAAATCAAAGAGAGACAGATTAACAGAAGCACTAAAACCTCACAGCAGAAAAGAAAATATTCTTGAGGAAAAGAACCTATCTATTTGAAAACTTACCCAGAAAAAAGGTATATTGCTTATGCAACATTTACACTCTCCTTGTCCTTGGAAAGCTTCACATAGACCTATAACTTGGCATTGCTAAACAAAACAGCTAAAAAGTAAATACAGGTTTTCTTTCCGATATTTAATAAAGGAAAAATATGTACTGCTTTTAAATATTTAGCTTTTTATAACTGATTTTATTGTTAATAAAAGGTTGATATTCTAATTTGTCTATTACATCAGCACTAATGAATATACAAATATCTTTTCCTCACATATAGTATATTTTAAGTGAATATCTAGGGACAACCGAGCATCTTGATAGTACTGCTGCCAGAACCATAGACTGAATAAAGATATTTTAGTTAAACGACACTGAAGCGGTCTTGAGGATTTGTTGAATGCCCCTGGTACTAATAAGAAATTAGGAAGACACAAATGTTCATAAAGAGTCCCCAGAGATAAAGGTAAATGAAGAACAGAACCTGAAAAGGACACAAAAAGCACATCGTGGAAGCACCCAAGTTTCTCCATTGATACCAATTAACAAACTAACAATCTGAGCAATTCATTTGTAAATGAATATTTGATGGAGATAATATTCACATATTCTCAGAGCCTTTTCCTTCCTTCCACATTTTTCATTATTCTGACTGTATCATGTTGCTAGGGCAAAGTTTTGGTGGCAGTGGAGCTGCAGGGGTGTCTTCTGTGAGAACTGCCAGAATGTCCTTCTTCCGTGTCCAACAGAGCCAATCCCAGATGACTCCAAGGGAGACCTGGCCATGGCCAAGCCCATCAGTTACACTGGTGTCACCTCTTGGGTAACATGCAAAGAAGAGGGGAAAAAATCCCCCACAACTTTTACTAAAGAGCCAAAAGATTCTGTCAAGAAAAATAATCAGGGAACATCATCTGATAGAGATGCACATCCCATTGGTTTGCATGCATATGGAGGAAAATTAAAATTAATTCATAACTGGTGAAAAAAAGCCTTTGGAAAAGCTGTTAATGCAGTGGTGCTGAGTTTCACTGCAAAATGAAAAATCACTGTCTTTATGTATATATGCAAACCTCTGGATATTTTGGATATTTGCTATATTTCTAGATATTGGCTTTAATTTTTGCTACTTGTACAACTGATAATCTGCATTTTAAATAAGTAAATAGATAAATAAATAAGCTTACACACAGGACAGGTGCCAATGTTTAATTGTGTTCCCTGACATGCTCTTGGAACACAGCCTGGCAATTTTCCCCTTCAGTGCCTTTGTGACCATTTTGCCATGTATTAATTGCTGGCAGTGTTACCTACCCAGAGCAATCCTCTGCTCGAACCTCTGTGTAAGGAGAACCACAGGGAAAACAACCCCTGAGCTCAAGAAATCACTGCATGCTGAGTCCCTGGAATATAGCACAGCAGTGCAGAAAATGCAATGATCCCAAACCTGTGGCCGTGCCAGTCTCCCTCATTCCTCAGGCAGGATGTTCCCGAGCCTGCTAACACACTTTAGCTCCTGCTATTCTTCCTGAGAGTTCCATATCTCTCTCCTTCAAGTGGCAGAACTCATCAGTCCATCTGCAAGACTGAAAGACTCGTTGGGGCTGGATTGAAGGAAACTAATTAGCTTTCCATGTCCTGACTTCCTTTACCTCCTCTACACTGCTTTAGAATTCACTCCTAAATAATCTTTCTCTAGTGTTTCATCTGAGTGCGTTTCAGGGACAGCTCAATTTCCTTTATTCTGCATACAAGTCTAAATTCAAACTATATCTCAAACACAAAGAATTGAGGCACTGTTTTGGGTTTTCTGCAGTGAAGTCTCTTCCTCAGCCTTGACAATTTAAGATACCACAACAGCTAATTAAAAAAAGAAATCATTTACATATACCACAGAAAATGTTATGTCAGTAAAATTTTGGCACAGGCCCTTTGTTCACATTTGTGATGCTACTACAATCCTCTCTGGCACTCCTCTTAAACATAATAAATATTTTTCTAAATGAAATTTTTGATATTCAATTATAGCTCAATAGCATTTTTAGTACAATTTTTAGCTCTTTGTTATAGCATCCCCCCCCAAAAAAAAAAACAAAAANACCGTCTACGCCACCCACCGCATCCCCATCACCTGGGCCGCCAGGTAAGGCGCTCACCTCGGTTGGGACAGCCAGGTGGCTGCTAAGGGAGGCAGGAGCTTGGAGTGGAGAATGTAAAAGGGGTAAAAACCCTCCCTCCGAATTGGTGTAATTTTGGAGTTAAGGGGTGCTCAGGTGGAGGTATGGGGATAGGGATGACAGCTCTTTATTAGGGAAATTAAAATGCAAATGCAATAGTACAAAAAAAACCAAAAAAAAAAAAAAAAAAAAACCACAAAAAAAAAACCGGTAAACAGGTTCAGAAACAATAATACAGTCATGTCTATAATATGTCAGAGTCAGGAGTACTTAATGGCTTTTTATTGTAAAATACAAGCAGGTTTCTATCATTTTATAAGGCACAAAATTATAAATGAAAGTGATATTCATACAGAGGTCAAATAAGTTATTCTAACCTGGCTAAAAATCATGTGTTTAAAGAGACAACATCTCTCTTGACCTTTCTCTTGATCTGATGATATTTTACAAACCTATTCTTGTGTTGACCTGCCTCATATTATGATCTTGAAAACAGGTAATGTTTCCCACAGACTTCAGGGTTTTGTGTCTAATCTCTAACAACAAAAAACCACAACCAAACAACAAAAAACCCCAACAACAACACTGTAACAGGTTTATAAGTAACAAATTACCATGTTACTATTGTTAATGTAGACATGTGTCAGCCCTATAGTTCATGAAAGTTTTCAGAATTGCTTTAAAAATGCTTTAAGAATTGTGCTGCCACCAGATTTTACTGTACCCCCTAAATTTTCTGCAAAAGAAACCAGTAATACACTGATACAGGCAGGTATTGCTAAAATTCATTCAAAGCCAAAGTCTTCATGAGAAGTGTACTGGTTTTGCATTGGAGCCACCCACGGAAGTGATTTTTTTTCTGAGAGAACCTGTTAAGAGCTTCCTCTGTGCCTAGCAAAACCAGTTGCTGGCTGGCTTTGAGAATAGGCATGTTGATAAGCCAATTAAAGAGCTGAACATGCCTCTGTGAGATTCACATTTTAAACCGGACAAGCCTGGGAAAAGCTCTCTGGCTTTTTGTCTTTTGAGGAGAGAAGTTCTTCCCCCCCTCCTGGCCCGGTGGCCGGGTGGGGAAGAGGAGGCTGTGAGGCCCCGACCAAGGCTGGGTCAGGCCACGGCTGTGAACATCTTGCCCCTATTAATCTCTGGGCCGATCTGGGGTCTGCCAGGCCCTGGGGTGGCTGAAGGCCAGGCCAGGCCCCTCTGCCACAGCCCATGTGGCGCAGCAGGGGGCTGGGCCGGGTCCCAGTGGCTGTTGGCAGGGGCAGGGCAAGCCATTAGCCCGCAGCTGAAATGAACGCAGCGGAGGCCTGAGACCAGCCATGCGGCCAAAGCGGCCAACAGCGTTGTGGGTTCCCAGGAACCCTGAGATCCTGGCACAGCCCCCCCAGTGCAGCCTGGCAGGGATCACATGGCCATGTGCAGGCCCCGGGTGAGATATTAACTCTTTCAGTGAACAGATAAGACTTGCAGATCTTCAGTCCTCTCTCAAGTGAGAGAAAAGGACAGAGCGAAGACACTCAGAGAACAGCATGAAGACTGGAGGGATTTCACAAATGCAGATTCCTGGGTGGCTGTTATTCGTGGACATTAAAAGCCAGAAGAGAACTGTTTCTTGTGCAGTAGTCTCCATGGCATGGCAAGGTGTCATGAGCTGGCGCTGGCACAATGCCAGTGCACCCATGAAAGTATATTTTCCGAAATGGCTGCTGCGAGATGTGACCAGAAATAGAGCAAAGCAGGCTCCAGCGTAGGGATAAAGAAAAGAAACTTTATTAACCCGCAACATGATAAAAAGAACACACACAAAATTCAGAATGGATGCCTCTCAAAACACTCCTCCTCCCCCCATCCAATTCCACCACAACACAATGAGACAAAACCTTAAATTCACAATCCAGTTACCACCCCTCAAATAATCAATTCTCAGTCCATTACCACCCCTCAGACAATCAACTTCCTGTTCAAGGAGAGAGGAGTCTCCCTCTTGCACCACAGGCTTCCCCAGCAAACACAGTTGAAACCTCCCGTGTTTCCATGTCACATGTGGCACCACCTGGAGAAAATCTGCCATCGTGACATCTTCCTTCCATGTGCAGTGTTCTCACCACCCTTCATGGACCAAAACTGTTTCTAGGGTTCCTTTTAAGGATGCTTTGACGAGTTCCAAAAAAGCAACAGTCTCTCACTTTTGGGACACCAGTCCCCCCCATATTCACTCCCCTAGGGCCCAAGGTGTCTTAAGAACAGAGATCTCCTTCTCCTTTGAAGGCAGAGGGCTCCACCACACCTTCCTCATCGGTCTCTGTTCACTCCACTCCTTCACATAACATCACTGTCACTCTTGGCTCCCAGCCATTACCTCCCCCTAGATGCAGTCTCTGTGTTACAGGAATAAATTGGTTCAGTCCAATGGCTATGTAAGAAAAAGTCCAGCCAAAGGCCACTCC
>VZRH01006514.1:118684-131732 GCA_013397555.1 Urocynchramus pylzowi
GAGGCTTCAGACCTCTTCATCCTGCCAGAACCAAAGAGAGAGTTCTCCTGAGAGTGCTTGAGTTTAACCCCCTGTGTTCTCAGAGGCGTATCTATGTCTTCAGTGGTCACACCAGGTACCACTATTCAAATCTGGTCACTGATTGGTTTGACTACAACTTCCCAAAAACTCACTTCCTTGTCAAACCATGACACAAGGGAAACTCCTCTCCCTAACTGAACTGAACTGAAGAAAGAGTATTCTAGAAGTGGTAAACTGACTGAAAATCCCAGGTTTTGTCTCTTTATGTAGTCAGTGGGAAAGAAAAAATGGTTGTAGCGGGGAGAAGCATTCTAAAGGTTTTTATTCTGATTCATATTATTTTTTCATTTAGTTCTGTTAATAAAGTTTTCTTTATACCCTTTTCAAGTTTTGATACTGCTTTGCCTTCCTCCTAATCCTATCTCACAGCAGGAAATTAGCAAATAATTCTAGAGGGCACGTGGGGATTTGGCAGCACTGAACCCACCACAAGAAGTTATTTGAAGCACACAAATAACTTTTTAAAGGAATTCCTAAAAAACAATATGAAACTTTTGGACTTGGGTTTTACATTAAAGTTATATTTCATTCCTTCAAACATTCATGAACATTTAATGAATAGTCAACTCTACAGTAAGAAAGTCTCCAGTACAAAGCAATAAAAGGTGGTGTATATGTATTTTCACCCACTGTTTCCATCTCCTTCCACTTCAGGTCAGGAATATCCTTTTGCTGGCACAAACAACATCCTCAATGTTGTTTGGATAATTTGCCAAAATCTTCTTTTTGTGGATTTTTTTTGTTTTTTTAAGTATTTAAGTCATATGTGCTGTAGGAAGATTTGTAATGCCCAGCTCTGAAATAAGGGCAGGAATCAGGTATCAATCAGTCTGTGCCTGTTACAGGAGATGAAGGATTTGAAAAGACAGCTGCAACAAGCAGCTGTTTATGTGCTGTTGGTTTTGGGTGGAGCCTGAAAGATTGATCATTTGATGCAGACTGAAACTGAAACAGAACACTGATATTATACAGGGCATTTGGGGCTTTGTTTGTTTGGTTTAAATCTCAGTATCCTTCATTTAGTAAAGTCCTCTCCAGAAATATTTATTTAACTTTTATTTAAAGACAATAAAAACTCTAATCTGCTAAGCACACTAGCTAGCATTTAAAAAAAAAAAGAAAAATCATTTCAGAATCAAATCAGTATTGTATTTTCCCCCGTCTACCAAGTGCACATGAAGCACTGTTTAATTAAAGCTAGCAAAAATCAAATTAAGCTTTCCTTCCCTTATATAAGCCAGCAGGCCCAACCCTCTCAGGCTGCAGGGACACAGGACAGCCCCAAGCTCAGCACCACTCCCCCAAACACCTCCAGCTCTCCAGAGCCCACCTGGGGAGGGAACTACAGTGCCAAAGGCTTCTGACAAAGTGGGGCTGCAACAGCTCTTGGAAGATGATGGAAACAGGCCCTTTCTCCCAAGTGGAGAAAATCTAGCTCTGCTGATCCAGGCACAGCATTTAAAGCACAGGAGGGTTGGACTCACAAAGTGCAAAGCACGTATTGCAGAGATGACATTAATCAACATAAAAGGCCAGACTGCAGCTAAGAAATAGAGTTTATGTGCTGCATCCTGTATATTTCTCCTATTTTCTCTGTGTGCTCTGCCACAGAGAGTACTTGGAGCACCACGCCTCCAAATGTCCCAGTCCTTTCACTAGCTTCCATTCCGTCCACTCCAAATTCTCAGCAACAACTCACTATCTTTCAATATGTCAAAAAGATCTTTGAGATTAAACATATCACCAAAAGTCTGGTGTAAGAACTGGCCAATCTTTCTTGTGGGAGTTGTGATTTATGTGCTGTGTCATGACCCTCTGTGTGCCCTCAAAGCGTGGAACTCTGCACAAGGGTCCATTTGTTTCTCCAACACAATCTGTTGGCAGCTTAGACTCTCAGCTTCCCACCAATGATGTGGGTTATAAATGTACTCTAAAAGTCACCCAGATATTTATAGTCATTAAAAGTGATCTCAGACCTTCTCTTTTGACATCACTGGACAAATAAAAGATTATGCATTTAAAAACACAAAGTATCTTAACTATTTATCAAAATGTTATTGGTGAATTCAAGAAAAGGTCTTAAACTTAAATCTTCTGAGGAATAATTAGCCAGCAGACAAATCTTTTATATCTCTCATTGGAAAAAAAGTTGATGGCCAGAAGTCAGCCCCCAAAAATGATCAGGAGCATGTTTCTTCACTCTAAATGGAGGAGAAAAACAATATGTTACTGCACCATCATATGCCCTATCAAAGACATCTACATGTTCTCCTATAAATGCTAGAAAACAGTAGCTTTGGTAGGGTTGTGCTCCTTTGGCTGGACAAAATCCTAGCATCCCATCTGTGGTGACAAAAGAACCCCAGGGGTAGTTTTATTGCTTATTATTTAGCAAAAAACAATATGTAAATATTGATAGGAAATAGTTTCAGAGACAACTTAATTGCTCTTCTTTTTAGTGACTCATAGTTGTAAAAGCATCAGTACAGAAGCAGACATTTGGCAAAAGTATTAGAAGCTGAATAATGTTCATAGAGAAAATTACTAACACTCTTCCAAATTCTCTACTTCAAAATCACATCATTGATGAAACACTTACAGTAGAAATAGGAGGAAAGCAAATTGCTTTGCAGAACAACAGCCATGCCAAAAAAAACCTCTTGAAAAACCCATTCATTATTAATTCCAACAGATCATTAAAGAAATGATTCCTTTATTTGCTTGCATTTTCATCAGTCAGGAAACATAAGGTGTGTTAATGCCTTTTATTTGTTGTACTGACAGTTAAAAACTGTGTAAAAATTACAATGTTGGAGCTAATTTAGCTTTCTAGATGTCTCATTTCCAGAAGTGGAAAGTGGACAGATACTGCTTATTGGAACCCAGGCTGTTAGTTTAGCACATCTTTCTACATTGCCTGTTTTTCTTTTTAGCCTAACAGTGGAAGCAAAATTATCTCTAAATTAAATTTCCTCTTTTTCATTTTGAAGCCATTTCCCCTAGTCCTGTCACTGCAGTTCTTAAGGAATTGTCCCTCTTGGTTTCCCTTCAGCCCCTTCAGCCCCTGGAAGGAGCTCCAAGGTCTCCACACAACCTTCTACTCTACAGGCTGAGCAGCCCCAGCTCTCCCAGCCTGGCTCCACATCCATTTCATTTATCCAGTTCATTCATCTATGGCCTCCTCTGGACTTGCTCCACGTGTCCTTCTTACATTGGGAGCACCAGAGCTGTGCTTTCTCACATAAGAATTAATGGGGTAGGTGATATAATTTCTAATACTGCCTTAAAAGCCAAATGGTTCTGTGTCAAACCTTGTTTCATACCTTTCACTATGAAGTTACATCTCACACCACGATGTTCCTATTCAAGCCTTTATACATTAATAATGAGTAATAAAGCACATAATAAAATAATTCCTTTTCAGGATATCTTTAAAATTCATACCCTGAATCAGCTGGATTTGTTTCCAATAAGTAATTCAGAAAGGTGGGAACAATGGTGGTCTAATTTAACTTCCCAGCACATTACCAAGGGTTTCAGCACTTTGTTTTTGAAGCACTTTCAGTGTGCATGATAAATCAATCAAATGGGGGAGCAGATGTCTAATGAATTCTTTTCACATAAGCCAAATAGAAGTGGGTCACACTGTGTCAGATGGAGCACAAATGCTTGTCAACCAGGTTGGCCACGAGATAATGGGTGTTGATTGACAGTATCAGCTATCAAAGGCTGAACCAGGGGTTCCAGAGAAATTCAGAGTGGGTATTTTCGGGATAAGAAATATGTTCCTCCTAAGAATTAATTTCCTTTTAACTGATTACTATTAAAAGCTGCTGGTTTAGCTTTGTAATGTAAAAAGATTTACAGATCAAGAGCAGCCCTTGGAGAAGGATTTGCAGAAGCTGGTGGGTGGGAATTGAATATTCCCCATCCTAGAACCTCCCTGCTGTCCTGGGCTGAGCCCCAGCGTGGGCAGCAGGGGAGCAGGGGAGGGGATTCTGCCCCTCTGTCCCCTCAGGTGAGACCCCACCTGCAGAGCTGCCCCAGCCCTGGGCCCAGCACAGCAAGGAGCTGGAGCTGCTGCAGAGAGCCCAGAGGAGGCACCAGGATGAGTAGAGGGATCCCTGCCCTCTGCTCAGCCTGGAATAGTGGAAGGTGTCCCTGCCCATGGCAGGGGTGGGACCAGATGAGCTTTAAGATCCCTTCCACCACAAACCATTCTATGATTTTATGATTTATATAAAAAATAAATATGTGTAGCTATTCTACTCATGAAACATCAAATAGTAACTTTATTGATTTTTATCACAACCAGATAGATTAGATGTGTATTATTGATTCATGAGACCTGTATTTTGCTAATTGGTGACCAACCTTATGAAATTTAATGACTGTCCCAAGGAAAAGAATATCCATATTTCTTTGATAAGAAATATAAATATTGATATTTTAACAGCAGAAAGATAAAAAATTATTTATGTTGTGTAGATACAGTGAATCCTGCTCTGGTACACCTTTTCATCAGCTTAAACACAGGCATAGGTGATCTCCAGAGGAAACCAAGACTTCTCTCTCCTCCAGACTCTACCAGTGTCATTGCTGTCCTTATCACTGAAATTCAATACCTAAGACTAGACTACCTGATCCATCCCTGACTCTACCTAAAGAACTAGGGATCAACTCCGTTTCAATGCCTTCTCCCAACAAAATTTCTCAGGTAAAAATGCTCAGTAATCATCTTGTTTGTTCCTTTGTTTTAAATTTCCCATTCTGCTGAATTCATTAATAACAACCTGAAACAAAACAGAATATGATCTCCAGGCTTGCGCCACATTCCTGCCCTCTCGGCTTTCATCACCGCTTCTCCTTCAGTAATTCTCCTGACCTCCCTTTTCCCACTTCATCATTGGGAATCAGTTCTTCCAAGGGAAACCCAAGGGTGTGCCTGCTCCCTAATCTGTCTCCTGTCTCCATGGCTGCTGCAATACTTCTGTCCTCCTGCAGGGACACACCACTGACCAACTCCTTCAAACGTCTCTGCAATTGCTTCCAAACAACCCTTCTGGGACTGGGACTTCCTTCAGCTCTCCTGAAACCTAATAGGAAGATTCTGCAAAGCAGTGCATCTCCAATGCAGTCTTTTCTTAATATTCACCTGTCTTAGGATGCCTAAGACAGCAAACTTGTGCTAAGAAGAATAAAAATGCAAGTAGGAGTCTGAGAAGTGGTAACAGTTCAGATGAAAGCCACCTAATGCTTCTCATAATAGAATGAATAAATTTAATTTTATCCAGTAAGATTTTTAAAACTGAATGTTTCCAACAAAGCTTTGGACTCTGTTTAAAAGGTAATTTTGGGGTCGTTGAACAAATGTGCTTTGCTGGTCACATGAAATGCCATTTAAATTTGGCAGTTTTAAATTAAAGAGAGTCATGATTTCCCATCTGTGATTTCAATTATAAAACTTGATTTCGGCAACCTGTCAGAACCCTGGAGTTTTCCCAAGCCCTGCTCACAGCCCACACATGGCCATATCAGGGCTCTGCCCAGAGCCCAGGGAGGCCACTGGGATTGAGGAGCTGTGGGAGCAGAACCTCAGCCTGGAACCAGGACACAGCACATGGAACACCAGAACTTAGAAATTCTGATGATCAACCTTTTTTAATTTAATTCTGATTGTTTCCATTAGAGCATCCCTTGTCCAAATCCTACCAATCAGACCCTCGCCCAGATTATCCTAGAAGAGACCTCTTTGGAAATCACATTTCTATTTTGCAAGCCCAGATTTTTATTTTAATTCCTTGTTTCCTGACCAATCTGACTTGGAAACGCACATTAGTCCCACAACACATTTCATAGCTGAAAATTTCCTTGTCATTTGAGAGTAATTTAACTCTCATTTAACTGCATTCTGCTTTCTGTAATATGATTTGGCTTGGTACCGTAGAAATATACATACACAGAAAATGTCTTCATTTCACAGAATCAATTGCAATGAAATAAAAGGAAAAGCTGGCTGTAGAAAATAATTTGCAAATATTCTTGCCTTGTCTATACTACCCTTTGTCTTTTAAAAAACTTAATTTGCAGTGTTGAATTGTTTTAGCAATGTTAATGCTCAACAGCCAGTAACATACTGGCATCAAATTTTTGCTTCTCAGTCTGTTTATTGCAATTCAGTTCATTACAGAGCTATAAAACAACCATGGAAACATATAATCAAATATATCACCAGAATACTCTGTTTACTAGGCAACACATGTTTGAAGCCAAATCCTTTTTCCACTAGAAAAATAGTTGATTTCAGAGAGTAACATTTCCTAAAAATTATCAAGAGATCTTGATCTGGAACATCATTTAGTCATCAGTAACACATAAAAATTTAGCCTACACTTTAAGATGAATCAAACAGCAATCTTTTCCCTTGAAATATGATTCACACCTGTGCCTGTATTGAAGTAGTACTGGTTGAAGAGCATTTTGTTTAATCTCTTTGTTTCAGCAGTTGCCTGATTTTATTTTGGAAATGTCAGGCTCTATTATTCTCTTTGATTGATTAAGGAATTAATTTGAGGGGGCAGATTATCAGAAATTAAGCTGCAGTGCTTTCACCTAAACAGAGCCTACACTTACAGCTGCATTACACAAACATAATACACCGCCACGATTGTTGCGAACACCCAACGTGAGTCTCCCCAAGTCATGAATACGAATTTCTAGAGGCTTCCTATTCCTTCTCCTATGGGCAGAAGCATTACATCCCAAAAAGGTGCTTTTGCAGGACAAATTGCCCATCAATAACTTTTCCTTCCTCCCTACTGCCTCTAAGCCGTTATACTAAAGAAAAGATGTACAGGAAACTGCTACTCCTCACCGGAGATTTTCCTCACTCTTTCAAAGAATGAATAAACAAACCTTTTACTTTTCTTCCTTTGCATTAAGCAAAATACCACTTGCAATAAAAAGAAAGAAAACTTCAAGCAATGCAAAGTAAAAGGAACAAATGCTCATTTTTCTTATTCTGAATTTAAAACCAAACCCATGAAGAAAGCCCAGAGCAGTGACTTCAAGGATTTGTTTGAGGGGGGACTTTTCTCTGGGTTCCACAACAAGACAAAAGCACTTAGAGTAGGGAAGTCACAGACATGTTTCACTTGTTCTTGGAGCAATCTGATATAATGGTGAGTGTAAGGAGAACGATTATAATATCAGCACTGCTGAGCCGCTGCTGTGGATAATGGACCAGCTCAGTTACTAAAGACAAGTGCTTATAAAATAATTCACTTCAAAGCAGAGGGAAAACACTAGCAGCGTGCTCTAAAGATCAATACCAGGCCACTTTTGTGTGATTTATTTAATCAGTGACCCCAGAGAAACAACAAGCAAGGAGGAAGGAAATCTGCTGATTGTGGGAAACAGAGGTCGGGCAGTGGGGAGGGTGGAAAAGGGAGAGAGGAGACATGGAGTGAGCTTCGCACAAATGGCTGAGGGAGGAGGGTAAGGAGAAGAACAGGTACCAGTCCTGGGGATCCACAACAAGGAATGGACAATCTATAAAACAATTACTTCTATCATTTCATGCAGAGGTCGAAGTGATGCTTCCATTTTGCAGTTTTGTGGCTATTGTAGCTTCTTACTGGGGTTTTGACTGCATAAAAGAAAAACTGACCAAAGATATGGAGAAAATCACACACTTTCCTAGCACTTACGGGTGAAAAAAAAATGCAAAAAACAAGGTGCAACAAGAAATTTGATGTTGTTTGTGTCCTGGTTTTGCATGGGAATTGATGCAAAGCTTCCAGCCACTGGNCCGCACGACACCATACGGCTGAGAGCCTGCAGCCTGCGCAGAAAGTGCTCCAGCGGCTGGAGTTGAACGCAGCAAAAACCAAAGACCAGCCATGCAGCCGATCCTGCCACAGCCCCAGCCCCAGCTCCTGCCACAAGCATTGAGCTGGCCGGGGTCACGGAACCATCTGCAGGCCCCGGGCAAAATGTTAACTCTTTCAGTGCTTCAGTCCTCCCTCGAGTGAGAGAGAGGAACAAAATGCAGGCAATGTAGGGGAGCAAAATGAAGACACCGAGGTCAGTGAAGGAGAAGTCAAGTCCCAGATGGAGAGATGAGGAGATAAATTAATCTTAGGGCTGAAATCCTCTTGTAAATCTATGTAGAAGGATGTAATTGATGTATCAGACTCTGTTTCCATGTAACACATGAAAGAATGGGGAGATGACGGGTTCAAATTGATATCGTGCAAAGGCCTTCATGCCAAAGTAAGCAAATGATAAAGTAGTTGTAATGTATGAGAAGTTTGAACAGAGAGAGAAAAAAGAGTGGAGACCCTGTGCTTCAAGGGAGAGAAGAAGACCTCTGTTCCCAGANTTTTCGGGGGAAATGAATGAAAAGTTCCCAGCCACTGGAAAGCTGTCCCCGCCTCTGTGAAAAACACTTGTTAAAAGATGAAAGAAAGCTGGGAACTCCCTCTTTTCCTTCCGGTCTGGGAACAGGTAACAAGGCCCGGCCCGGCCTCTGTCTCAGCCGGGCCGGGTCGGGCAGGCTCTGCCGCAGGCCGGGCCCCTCTCCAGGCGGCCGGGCCGGGCCCCAGCAGCGGCCGGGCAGGAAGGCGGGGGAGGCTGCCGAGCCCTGGCCGGAGCAGGGCTAGTCGCAGCTGTGAAGATCTTGCCATCAGGCCTCCTCCNAGCCGATCCTGCCACAGCCCCAGCCCCAGCTCCTGCCACAAGCATTGAGCTGGCCGGGGTCACGGAACCATCTGCAGGCCCCGGGCAAAATGTTAACTCTTTCAGTGCTTCAGTCCTCCCTCGAGTGAGAGAGAGGAACAAAATGCAGGCAATGTAGGGGAGCAAAATGAAGACACCGAGGTCAGTGAAGGAGAAGTCAAGTCCCAGATGGAGAGATGAGGAGATAAATTAATCTTAGGGCTGAAATCCTCTTGTAAATCTATGTAGAAGGATGTAATTGATGTATCAGACTCTGTTTCCATGTAACACATGAAAGAATGGGGAGATGACGGGTTCAAATTGATATCGTGCAAAGGCCTTCATGCCAAAGTAAGCAAATGATAAAGTAGTTGTAATGTATGAGAAGTTTGAACAGAGAGAGAAAAAAGAGTGGAGACCCTGTGCTTCGAGGGAGAGAAGAAGACCTCTGTTCCCAGAGATGAAAATGATTTTGGAGAGAGATAATGAGAACCTTTGCCTTTGAATAGCTCATCTTTAAAAAAGTACCTCAGAAGTTGACATGGCCCACAAACACAGCTGTGGGAAAAGCTTGTGGAAAATGGGAAGAATTTCACGATTGCAGATTTCCCCGGGTGGCTGCTATTTGTGAAGAAAGACATGAGAGAACTGTTTTCTTGTGGAGAAGTCTCCATAACATTAACAAGAGGGACTTCCCTTCCTAAGTGAACTGAAGAAAGACTATTCTAGAGGTGGTAAACTGACTGAAATTTTAGGTTTTGTTTCTTTACATTGTCATTGGGAAAGAAAAGGTTGCAGGGGGAAAAGTGTTCTGAAGATTTTGTTCTGATTCTTATTACTCTTTCTTTTAGTTACTGTTATTAAACTTCTCTTTATACCCTTTTAAAGATTTGAGCCTGCTTTGCCTTTCTCCTGGTCCTACCTCACAGCAGGAAATGGGTGAGCGCATCCTAGTGAGTGCACTAGTGATTGGCCAGCACTGAACCCACCAGACTCATTGGTGTAGTGGCCAGGAAATCTCAAATTGGCTAACCAAAACCACTACAGTTTGTTTTTAAACACCAATAAAATTTCTGATACTGAAGTAGTAGAGAAGGTTTCTGACAGTGCAGTTTTCACTGTGGTACCAGACCAGAGAGCCTGAGGAAANTTGCAGGGGGAAAAGTGTTCTGAAGATTTTGTTCTGATTCTTATTACTCTTTCTTTTAGTTACTGTTATTAAACTTCTCTTTATACCCTTTTAAAGATTTGAGCCTGCTTTGCCTTTCTCCTGGTCCTACCTCACAGCAGGAAATGGGTGAGCGCATCCTAGTGAGTGCACTAGTGATTGGCCAGCACTGAACCCACCAGACTCATTGGTGCAGTGGCCAGGAAATCTCAAATTGGCTAACCAAAACCACTACAGTTTGTTTTTAAACACCAATAAAATTTCTGATACTGAAGTAGTAGAGAAGGTTTCTGACAGTGCAGTTTTCACTGTGGTACCAGACCAGAGAGCCTGAGGAAATCACGTACATCTTTTGGTACAGAACATGTGCAAACACCTGCCAGGAATGTATGATTATAGCTGACACTGCATACGGAATAAATCTGCTACATTATGTACAGAAGCTTCTTCTGAGTCTTACTTCTTATGATTGTATTTTGCTGGTAGAGAAGCAACCCAAGACTCTTTGACATAGGGCTCAACTCGAGTAAAAGCATTATAGTGCGCAAAAGCATGACTGCAAAATATTTACAGTAAACAAAAACACAAATATAGACCAAAGGATGTTATATTGCTACTTATATTGCGGTGTTCTATTAAGAACATTTTGAAGATTATTATAAGAAGTGCATCAAATGTTTAGAAAAAGTGAAACCAAGGTCATGTAGAATTCAACAGCTCTAATTAAATGGCATTTCTGTTTAGAAAACAGTAGATAAAAAGTATATTAAAGTCTTCAGTGAAAAGAAAATTGTGTGTCAGAAAGAATTTCGTGCTAATATCTAATCTGGAAAAGCAGAGACTGTTTATACTAAACTAAATCATAAAAAGCTGGACAACATGAACCTCTGAGCGAAAGTTCTTTTATCACAGAAAGAACCTTCAGGACATCTTTTAACTGATAAAGTGGTGGTGGGGGGGGGGGGGAAGTCCCACAGAATTCTCCAGTGTACCTATTTTCCCCTTAAAAATCTAAGGAGGAAATTTTGTGCATGCTAATGATGATATAATTTATGCACTTTCTTCATGTACATTTAATATTTATTTAGGTGAGTAAATACATAATTAGATTTAGCCTTTGCTGTTGTAGCAGAATTTTTTTTCCCACTGATGTGGCGATCATTATTTTGTGTTTTCTTAGTTTGTTTGATTGGTGTTTTTTTCCCATAAAAAATTTACTTCTCTGGAAACATACAGAGAATTTTGGAAGGAGCCCATGTGAAGATGTAGGTCCATAGAGGGGCGTATTTGGGCACTTCACTACATCAGCTGCTTACAATGTCTGCATTCCCACTTGTTGGCTGCCTCCATTAGAAAACGGTCTAAACAGGAACTCTCAACAGGAAAGGACATCTTGGTCTCTAAATACACAAACAAGTTCTCTAATCCATTATATTCTACTAAAGCATTGCATTTGTCACTTTTCAGCAGAAGAAAAAAAAAGTTATTTCAGGCAATTCCACAGAAATCTTCTATGGGGGCAGACATTTCAAATCTTGCTGTAATAAAGTGAGTAGAATAGTCTTTTCTAGACCTAAAGAGAGAGCTAGCAAATATTTTTTCTTGTGAAGGGTCAATAAGACTTTTCCTTCTGATACATCGAGATAGTATGTTTTAGAAATCTTTTAGTTTTTCTGGGCAATGTAGTTCTAAATAAGCTGAAAGAATATTTGCCTTGCAGTAACCATAGCTAGAAGTATCCCAGCTGTGGTTTTTTGGGTCATGTTTTGTGGTGTAGCAACAATTCAGGTTCCTTAGGTTTCCATGAAAGACTAAGACTGATTGTTCCTTTTTTCTCCAGCAAGACCCAGGCAGAAAAATAAGGCAGAATTGGGAAAGAATAAAATACCTCTATTGAACCAAGAATAGGTTTTGGATCGTAATAACTTCACTATTCTTCTTCTCCTGACAAAATGGATGATTTCAAAAACACTTGCTTAACATGTGAATCTGATAGAAAGACTTTCTTGTCCAACAGAAATCCATAATTCATAAAAGCTGCTCTTTACACCAATTGCACATCATTTTGCCCATTCTTTTTAATTTCATTCACCAGAGAGAGGGATCCAGACCAAAACCCACTGAATTTCTTGTTCCTACCCACAAAATTAAACAGAAAATCCCTTGTTTTCAAATCTCAATGTAAATATTTAGTAAGTAATTAAACCTTTCTTCCCCTTTAGCAGAATTTTAGCTCATCACCTCACTATGCTCCACTGAGTAGCTATAAATAAACCCTCTCTTTTATGTAGAAATGTCTCCTCAAAGTAAAGTCAAGGGCCCAATTCATTGCAAATGTTTTGCCAAGGTCTGAAGACAGTTTACACTTTCAATTTGCAGCGTCTCCAAGCTGTTAATTGTGTTCTTAATTCATACTGCATTATTTACATGCAGGTCACACACTTTGTTGAGTATGTTTGGTTTAATGCCATTATGAAAGTGTCTTCTGAGAAAGATGAGAGTTGAGAATATATTCCATTTTGGTGAAAACAAAGTCCGATAGGCCCAGTAATCAATTTTTATCTTTACTTTGAAAGAACATGTTAGAAACAAACAGGAAGGTGCTGGTAAGGGAAAGAATGCAAGAAAGGGCAAAGCAAAACACATGGGCCTTTATCATTGTATTATTAGTACTATCATTTCACTAAGGTTATTATAAAAGCACAACCTTGGTGGTTTCCACTGTTCCCTGGAGCACAGAAGACAGGTTAGGTTCAAAAGATAAAGCCACCAGGATTTCATAACATCAGAGCCTGGCATCAAATCATGTCTCTCTGCTAGACTGAAACCATTCATTACATCTCACTGTAAAGTAAAGAAAAGGACAAAGAGTATGTAGCGGGTTTGAAATCTGAAAGCTAAACTTTTTTTTCTTATTTTGAAAAAAAAAACCACCCTATAATATAAAAACTAAAACTTTAGAGAAATACCAAGTCAGTGTAAAAGTGTTCAGCAGTGGTCCTAATGGTGGCAATAAAAGTATCTACTGTAATAATCTAAAAGAATTATGTATGAAGGGCTGTGTCCTGGATTGCAAGGCAA